>CM034240.1:7278018-7712241 GCA_019916065.1 Vitellaria paradoxa
AATAAAATATTATTTATTTTCCCCGAAATGGTTGAAATTTTTCTGTTTCTTAACAAACTGAAAAGAAACACTAGTGGAATAATAATTCTAATATTTCTATGGAACAAAGTAAAATACAACAAAATACAGATATTTCAGCTAAGTAATATATTTTTTTTAATTAATACAAATAATTCGGTAAAATAATTGATTTTGTTAATTAATTTATTATAGCCTTTTATATATTTCGTTAAATTTTTAATTTATACTTCTGAAAATTGTTATGTATTTTCATATTTTTCTGCTGATTTCCAAAGATTCTGTGATGATTTTTTCTCCCTAGTTAAAATAGCCAACCAGAAAGCAAATTTTTTATTGTTGCCTATGTCAAAGTTTCTTTTTTTTGGTAAGCTGCCTTTACTGCATCAAAGAAGTTGCATTTAAATAGGATGGACTCTCGAACTAATCCAATTTACGATCCTTCAAATATCTTCACGTCATTGCTGTTGTTTGTGAATGTCATTTGGCTCGGTCATTGGTGTTCCACTACCAAAAAATTTATGGTGGACCATACTGCCAAAAATGTGTTGCATTGATAATGTTAGTTAACCCAAATCTTCTTACCGACTTTCATCCATCTCTTATTGTGCTTTTTACCTGTCTTTTCCCAATATGCAGTAACTGAGATTATTAATGGGATGATATCTAGAAGAAACTTTTATATTTATTTTTTTATTTTTCCCTGATACACAGCGCTGAATGAAGCACTGAAGCAGGAATTAGAAAGGCTCAAAATTGCCACAGGAGAAATAACGTCCCCATCAGATACATTCAATTTTGGAATGCAGCATCTTCCTTACACCCAGTCTGCCTTCTATTCACAGCAGCAGCCACCACAAGGGCCTAGTGATGCCCATCAGATACAAATGTCACAGTTCCACCCCCTCCAGTCGAACATGCTAAACCACCACCAGGTCCACCACCACCAGCCTCTGCTAGTGGCATCCCAGTCACAGGCCTTCTCCGAGATGTTGCAGCAGGACTCGCTCGGTCGTTTGCAAGGCCTTGATATCAATGCCAGAGGTTCTCATCTCGTGAAGTCCGAAGGTCCATCTATTTCTGTCAGTGAAAGCAGCAGTAACTTTTAATCCAAAAGGATATTGATCGATCTGTGATTGACTGTTGAATTGTTCATAGACTAACACCTTGCTTTAGCATCCCAGAGCGTCAGTTCTTCAATTTTATTTATTTATTTATTGATTTGATTGGAATCTTAGGTATCTTTGACGACGGGTATGGTGATATTCCTGATTTCTCTTTTTTTCTGTCCGGTTCGTAAATTATTTTCCGTGATGTTGTTGTGTGTCAGAACAGAAGGACGGCTGGAGACTTGCATCTTTCATGCAATGCGTCTTTATTCAAACATTACTTCACGGGGAGACTTCTATTTTGTATTTCGCCGTACTGAGACTTCTATTTTGTATCATTTCTTTGTTTTTTTTTTTTTTTTTTGGCAACTCGGTATCTTCATCGATTTATTACAGTTCTCAACGGACTTTTATTTTGTATCATGATAACTCGTTGAATGCTAAAATCTCTCTGACGTTTTCAATTGTTTTATGGGTTGGTACACATCCCGTATTCGCCAATTTTAGTAAATGTTTTTCTGAGTAAAATGTTGTTATTATTATTATTTTTTAAAACGTATTGTATCCATGAGTATATCATTTTAGAATTGATGAAACTATATCATCTTGGAACTGATAAAACTATCATTTTAAGATTTATTTCCCTGTTTGTAGTAGATTCTAGTGTTTTATATCTAGTATTTGTGTTCAGCTAATACAGGAAGTAACTGACTTTTGATTTAATTTAGGCCCTGGTTTGGAATCCCAATTTTTACCAATAAATTTTAATTTTTTTAATCTTTTCAGAAAAAAAAAAAATTCCTAACATTCCCGAACTATGTTTATTTTTTTAACTTTTGCTAATTTTTTAAAAAGTATATCAAATACTTAATAATTTTAAAGTTGGTAAAAGTTGACTTTTGGGGGGGGGATGGGATTAACACTTTAAACGGAGGTAAATCATATCAAATTCATTTCATTTCCATTGTATGTGTTCATGAACATGACATGTGCTCAAAAAATTCAAATAACTTAATTACCTTGTTATCAACATCATCCCTTATTGTGATGAATAATAGTCTATTGCTCTTTTTCCCCTATTTATTTATTTTATCGAACAGTTGCATTAGGGTAATTTGTTTCAACCGATGACACCCAATTTTGATTAACCTAAGTTGTGAAGTTCTCAAAACTTGCTTGAATCCATGTAAAAGCGAAGTAGAGGTGTAAAGTAAGTGGCGTGCCAAGCGTGTTTTGTGTCGTACTTGTGCTAGCCCATGAAGAAAAATGTTAGGCCCGACATGGCTCATGGACACGGCATGATTCATGCTCATGCCATGCTGGGCTTGTGCTCATGCTAGAGTTGTACCTGTGTTTGTGTCGTGTCAAAAGTTCTCTCTCTCTTTCTCTTTTTTTTTTTTAATCAATCTTAAACTCATCTAAATCTAAGACTTTAACCCAAAAAATAAATAAATAAATAAACTTTTATTATGATGGAATCCATTTACAAATATTAAATGGAATTAATAGTTATAAAAAGTAAATTACAATGTGTAAAAAAAAGAAAAGAACAAATAGGTGTGAAATACATCGTCGTTCAATAATAGAATAAATTTACAAAAAATAAGTGGAACATAGTTTTCATTCTTCATTTGATTCTACTATATCTAAGTTTTGAAAATCTTCAATTATGTCGTCTGTCAAATTTTGGACTTTAAGACTTGCATCATCCCAATCCTTCAAGCACACGATACATTTCAAGATTTTTGAATCTAGTTTGCTTCTTCACTTGTCCAATTGCCTATTACCTGCACTAAAAGTATACTTCGATACTACTGTAGACACTGGAACAAATAGTAAATCATGTGCCATGGTAGAAAACATAGGAAAATTCCTTTCATGTGTTTTCCACCATGTCAATATATCAAAATTGGCTATCTTTTCTACAGTAAGAAATTATGTAAAATTAGTTTCTAAATATCTTTAGAGTTCATTACGGGAAGAAGTACTTACAATGAACTTTTCTTTGACGGCAATTAATACCCAAGACAGATCACTGCTAACATTCATAGCACTTAAAGAAGAAGAAGCTTGTCTATTATTTGCATATTTAAATTCATATGTTTCATAGAAGGTGGTTAATAAACTCGTAACATCATTTAAAGTAATTTGAATTATAATGATTAAATTTTTTGAAATTCCATTTAGTAACATTTCTACACCATCTAATTTAATTCTAAAATCCATTTATTACAGATAAACAAAAAATATGTGGTATATAATCCCAATATTTTTTAAATTCCTCTTCCATAAATTGACAAGCATCTTCAAAATAAATAGTACTTCCATACTTAGCCAAAATATTAGATAGATTATACACTGGATTTAAAACAATAGAAGAAGTATAATAATAAACATCAAAACAAATATTGTAGCATTATAAAGAACTTGTAAAAAATCAATAAATTCAGCAATTAAATCCTATTCTTCTGTAGATAAAACTAAATTAGTGTATCTAGTAGTAAGATAATCATTAATTACTTCATTATACTTCACATAAGATGGTAATATAAGATAAGTAAAGTTCCAATGTGTTGTAATATCTAATTTAAACTATCTAAGTTTAAGACTATATCTTTTACATAATTAACCAAATTCTTGTACCCTATGACCAAATAAAGCAATGAAAAAAATTGCATTCCTAACTTTTTCTACATGGTTATTAATATATTTTAAGCCATCTTACACAATCAGATTAATTATATGATATATACATTTTGCATGAAAAAATTTTTCACCATAAATGGGATGCAAATGATGTTTAAACAAATCAATTGATGCATTGTTAGCACTAGCATTATCAAAAGTAATACTAAAAACTTTGTTTACAATATTATATTATCTAAATACATTTGTAATATATTGAAATGTATTTGAAGCTTTATGGGGTATTCCATCATTCAAAAAGCAATAAATTTTTTTTTATGCAATAAGCAATTAGAAGTAATATAATATGCAGTAATACAAACATTACCAATTTTATTGTAACCAGTCTATAAATCAGAAATGCAAGAAATTGTTGCAACAAAACTTGAAAATTCAGAAATTAGATTTTATTTCCATTCATTGAAAACTTTTAAACAATCAATTCCAGAAGTATTTCTAGACTCTTTTTTATAAGAAAGCTATAAATGTATTTTAATAAAATGCTCAAATTTGTTATTATCAGAAAAAGTAAAAGGTTACTCTGCCGAAACTATATATATAGCCATTCATTCTCTCATCTTGTTTTGGGAGTATGAAAAAGTAGATATACTAGCTTCAATTGAACTAAGTTGATCTTCTATGGTATAATACTTCCATACAACAAATGTGCGAGCCCTTTTTACTTTCCCTTTACCTTTATCGACTTGGCTAGTCGCTGTAGAAGACGTACTTGATGGTTTAGTTGAACTTCTATCGAAATCGTTAATATCATAAAAATATAAATCCTCACGATTAAAGTTCATAGGATCTATATTTAAAATAAAATGAAACAATGTACTTAAAAATAAAATTTGAATAAGATAATAAAAATGTAAATATAATACAGTTAGTATAACAAAAGTGAAATTCGAATAAGATGATAATAATAATAATAATAATAATAATATAAATATAATAATGATATCTCAACTGAATTTGTTGATTGCTTAACTTGTAGCAAGATTGTAAGACAAGTGGTTAATATAAACAATATAAAAAGAAAGTGAGTAGTTTGTGGTTGTAGGGAGAGAAATTGTAAAGATGAGAGTAAATAATTTTGTGAGAAAGAAATGAAGTGGCAGTGAGTATTTATAGAAAAAAAATTAATAAAGTTAATTTCCAATATTATCCCTCAAATTAGCTGTTATATAGCTGTTGGGAGAGGTAGTTTTGACATTTTTTAAGAAAATACACATTTGCCCTTAAAACTTGCTATTATATAGTTGTTGGGGGTAATTTTGACATTTAGAGTACTTTTAAAAAAATTAACCAATAGTCGTGCCTAGTGCCGTACCCATACCATATGCGTGCCTTAACCGTGCCATGCCCATGCCTCTAAATACCAAGCTTGACCCCACCTCTATGGTGGGCCATGTCGTGCCTAGCACGCCATGTGGCGGGGCGTACCATTCCGTGTGATGCTCACCTAGCTCACTTTACACCTCTATAGCAAAGAACCAGCAATAACCCATGCGATACTTGGGTGATGCAATTTTTTTTAAATTATTAATATTAAAAAATAAAAATATATTCAAAACAGTTAAAATCGACATTTTATGCTAAGAAATGCTAATAATCATAAATTTACATGTCAAAACAAATAGGCCCTCCCAAAAAAAAAACTAAATATGGTCATTCAATTTTCAAATTAATAATACAAAAGTACAATGGTAAAAAAATAAAAATAAAAATCCAAGAGTGAAGATGAGAGATGTGGTCGGTGAGCAAAACCCATCACATGAATTGAATAGCACGGGTTTCCATTTCTCTCGCATCTTGCCAAATCTACATCTCGATCAACAATATAAGAGATGAAAGCAGTAGTCAGAATATATTTTGGTTTTCGTTTCATTTCGCACTTGATAGAGAATAGAATCCTAGTTTTAATTAAAAAATAAACCAAAAAAGCTACAAACTATATATTAATATACATGCAGTAATATATATATTTATATAATAGCATACTTGTAAATTTTTTGATATCTAGAGAGTAAATTGGAAAAGCTTACACAAAAGAGAGGAACTCAAAACCTTTTCAAGTGATGGACAGGTGTGTGTAGAGGGAGAGGAAATTGGAGAAGAAAATAATTGTTGAGTTGAACTCAAAAGTTTTCCAAGTAATAGGCGAGAGTACTGTGCAAAGAGAGGGAATTTGGAGAAGAATGTGACTATTGAGTTTTATTTTTTAATTTTTGATTTTTTGACTCCTTTTTAATGAAACTTTTATTATTATTATTTATTCCACTTGATGGGCGGAAGTACCATGTAAAGAGAGAGAGAGAGAGAGAGATTTTCCTTTTAATGAAATTTTTATTATTATTCATTTTGCCATGCAAAGAAACAGAGGAATTTGTTTTAAAAATAAAATCAAAATTTTGTTAAAAAAAAAAAGAAATAGAGAATAAAGAGATATACTACGTAAGATGAAGGCAAAGTAAAGGAGGAGAGAGAAATTACATAATTTTTGTATTATAATATAGATTAGATATTTTGCTAGTAAATTCCCTTAGATAATTAACATCCTGAACTGCCAATGTTGGGCAGTCCAAGAACCTTTCAGAACAATTACCAAAAAAAAAGAAAGCACCTTTCAAAAGCATTAAAAAAAAAAAATAGATTACATGTCATAGAATCTGCGGCGACCAAACAACTGCTAAAATTGCAGATCAGTTATTTGGTTTATTTTTTAATTTTATTTTTTATTTTGAGGTCATTTTTTATTTTGTATCTTTGAAAATAAAGAAAACAATTCAAAATTCATTTAGTTGCTTGTATTTTCAAAATTTGTTTTCGAAAATTGAAAATGAGTTTACACATGAAATAAAAAATCGTTTTGAGATTTTTTAACAAAAAATAAAGAAAATCTCAAAATAAGAAAAACAGAGTATTTTTTGTTTCATCGTTTTGAGATTTTTAACACATAAAATAAAAATAAAAAATAAAAAAGTAAACCAAATGCGGCTTAAATTATTAAAAAATTTGATTCGAAAACTTTATTGATGTTATAAATCTATTCAAATTTAACTCGTAAACTTTTTGAATGAAGTTTTAACCGAGCTTGAATAGCACGGTTATTTGGCACATATTTAAACTTGTCAAGTAAAACTTAAATTAAATTACAAAATGTGTTCAGGTTTTCCTTGATTTCATAACGAATCGCTTTGGAACGAACTTTAACAAGCCCAACACAAGACCAAATTCAAGATGTTTGGTTCGTTTAATCGCCGTAGCCATCGCAATCGCGGAAACAAAAAAGTACTTGATGATGACCAAACACCAACATCTCATTCATCACATAAGAGAGGCCCTGAGTGGTGAAACAGCCAAGAAGCATTCTGTGTGGCACGAGCTGAACAGTTAATTAATTCAGAAAACGGACCTTTCTCTTCCTCACCAAACATATCAGGGACATAAAACACGGTGGGGGCGACCCTAAACATAGCTAACAAGGACAGTATATATACATATACATATACATATACATATACATATACATATACATACACACATATATATTATATATGCAGTCCTACAACCTCAAACCAGCATCATGGAACATGCACATGCAGGGAATTGAAGAAGCCCATTAGAAGAAAAGTGAACCTCATGTGGGGGCTGTCTGTGGCTGCATGGGTTGCTAAAATTTGAACGTGTTATATATCAAGTACCATTTGAAAAGTAACAATTCTCAGCAACCTGTTGTTTTAGGGGTCCATTTCATGTTGGGGCGAGGGGTCCTTTGTATGTATAGATAGATATGTCGCAGTCTCTCACAAGTGGGGACTAAGGGACAATCCCTTGTGAAGGGCACTTTCCTTGGCTCCAAACCAAACAACATTTGGATAAAATCCCTCATGCCTTTCGTGGATGTGATTTCATCCTCAATGGAAACTGTCCCACAGAGAAAAATAGTTTCGGGCTTTAGCTAGGATCACAAAAACGAAAACCACGCAGGTCGGAAATTGTGAAAATCTTGAAATAAGAAAATTAACAGAAATAATTGAAACCCTGTCCTGCTGTTGAAATTTTATGGATAGAATGAACCTTCCTTTTTTATTATTATTATTATTATTATTTTTTTTTTTATTTTTGGTTGGTAGCGAGAAGATTTGACCTATATATACACATACATATAGAGAGAGAGAGATAAACGTATACGAGCTTCTGATTACAAGTTAATATAAGATAAAAAAAAAAAGAAAAAAACTTATACTAAATTGTTTAACCGTACTAATTCAATAAAATACACTGTATTAATGCATAACACGTATTATTACAATCATTAATATTGACTTACATTCATGTTTCATTAACAATACTTTAGGTGGCATTTGGTTTATTATTATTTTTTTATTTTTAGTTTTCATTTTATGTGTTAAAAACTCAAAATGAGGAAATAAAAAATACTCTATTTTCTTTGTTTTGAGATTTTCTTTATTTTTTGTTAAAAACTCTCAAAACGACTTTTTATCATTGTTCATTTCATGTGTAAACTCATTTTCAGTTTTCGAAAATAAATTTTGAAAACACAAGTAATTAAATGAATTTTGAGCTGTTTTCCTTATTTTCAAAGGTACAAAATAAAAAATAAGCTCAAAACAGAAAATAAAAAAGAAAAAAAATAAACCAAATGACCCCTTAGTTATTTATCTATTTAAAAAATCAAAATTCATAGTTATTAAGTAGCACACGCAATATTAATAGAAAATTCTAACAACTAATTAGAACTAATTAAAATGCTTCAATCTTTGCTTGAAGTTACAAGCTACCAATTCATTTCAAGGCTATTAATTTTCTGACTTGACAGCAAAGCCAAATTGCATTGGAGCTTTGTCATTGTATATATATGTATATGTATATATAATATTTATGTGTGTGTGAGAGAGAGATCATTGCGTGGATATATCAAAGGAAATATATATACATATTTTATATATAATGATGCTAACTCTTAACTCTAAAAATCTTGAAGGGCTAGACATGCATAAATCGTCAGCTCCATCGATCTTAGCATCTCCACGTTAATATTCTGAAACAAAAGAGACGAACTTGAAGATTTGGATAGAGGGATGGGAATTGCATCGGATGCTATAGTCAAGAAGGATGGCTTTCAACAGCCCAATTTTCTTCTTCAAAAAGAAGCTGCAACGAAATTGGCTTTTTCCACTAAGTCAAATTCTTCTCTCAATTTTCTTTCATAACAAATTGGCAATTGGGTGTATACCTATATATATTTTCTTTATCATTTATTTATTTATTTATTATTATTATTATTATTATTATTATTATTATTATTATTATCTTGAAAATGGATGGCTCCAAAATTACGAGATTGATGCGTGAATACAACGACTGACCGCAATCGCCGCCCCTTGCATGTGCTTCGAACATGGTAGGGCCTTAAAAGATTATCTAACTCAATTTAACAATAATATATATATATATATATGCGCGCGTGTGTATATATATACATATATATTATGATAGAGTTGCGAATTCAAATTTATAAAAACTGAGACTTAGTTTGGAAAATAAAAAATTAACTTTTTTTTTTAAGTTGGTAAGTAATCATTAAAAAGTTGACTTTTTTAAAAAAAATAACTTTTTAATAATTAATTTTTTATTGTTTTTATTAATTTAATATTTTTAGTTTTAAAAATTTTTAAAAATTAAAATATAAGAAAGTGAATTTGAGCAATAAAAAAAAAAACTAAAAAAATTTACCGACAATTTATTGTCAAATGGGCCTCATTATATTAATCTTGTACGTACGTGCCCTCATGATTTCCGCGATAATTTAAGACCAAACACGTGTACTAATTAAACCATAATACCTCCTGATTACCGTTGAGAAGTCTATTATGATTTGACAAATTGTACCTCGATCGCTTGCATTTTCTTTCTGGGTTTCATTAAGTTCGGTATGTTTTCACTGAAAAATATATATTTTTTTAAATATATATTTACTCATATTTTATGAAAAAAAAAAAAAAAGAATAATTGTATTTTAAAAAATAGTTTATGTTGAAATGGATGGAGCTCCATTTATTTTAATTTAAATATTTTTGCAAAACACATTTACTCATATTTTTTTAAAAAATATTTTTTTAAAACATGAGTGAAGGCTTTTTAAAAAAAAAAAAACATTCTCTATTTGTTTCAATAAAAAATATTTTTTTTGCAAAGTGAATTTATTTATATTCTTTTCAAAAATATTTTTCTAAAGTATCAGCAAAAATAGTTTTAAAAAAATATTTCACATTGAAACGAGTTGAATGTTTTTCGAAAAAATATAAAATAAAATAAAATAAAATACTGTTACTTATGTCTCAAGAAAGTATTAATTTTTTTTTTTGGAAATTTCTTTGCTTATATATATGTATATATATATATATATTGCTAAATCACAACCGACGTTTGGCTCCGGATATTACGCCTATCCCATCCACGGATCCTATTTCTTGTCAATTGAATATACGCTTAATATACGAAGACAAAATGGGGTTGGTAAATGCAAATTTTTACAGACATTTGTGCGCGTAGTTCCTCAATTAAACATGGTTAATTATCTTTGCTAAGAAAATCGAGCTTTTACACGAATCTCGAAGCTCTTTGACCATACAGATTGAGGCACGGTTGTCTCAAAGGGCACGGGGGCTCTTAATTTCGGATGCTAATTCTTTGCAAATTGGTTTAGTATCCTAAACCTTGAGTGGTAAAATTAATTTGTTTATTTTTTAATAGTCATTAATACGATTTTCTTTAAAGTTATTAAAAATTTATTTAACCATCAAGTTTAGAATTTAAGAAATCAATTGAGATGTGCATAAATTAATTCGAACATTCTGATTCATCTCAAAAAAACTGTTGGGAGAGATGGTTGTTTCTTGACCTACAAATAACGAAACTCACCTTGAATTTGATAGAATTAAAATGAACTCCATTATTTATTTATTTATTTTCTTTCTATTTGATTTCTTAAATCTGCATTTTATATTCATCTTTTTTGGGGTGGGGGGTTCTCACTTTTCAAAAATTAGGACTGTTCCATCTAGTCTTTAGACAAAATTAATGTGCTACACGAATCAATTTAAGAATTATTGCATTTCTTCTTTTGCAGATCCAACATCTAAGCCCCAATGAATTCAACTAACTCTGGTGTAAATACATACAGCTGCAGGCTGCGTAATTACAGGCAAATGGGAGAGAGAGGAGAAGAAGAAAAAAATCCTACTTCATGAAAGAATTGGTAGAGAGAAGGAAGAAATATGGTGTGTGAAAATGAGAGGCCGGCGTGTGAAATTGCATGTGCGGGTGGGTCCTCTTGAGCTTAGCAGTTGGTAGTTCAGTTGGAACATCTGCATGTGCAGTTTAATATATCCTTTTATACGATGTCAAACATTTGATTCTGTTTCTGTGGTCTTAGCTCGCACCTCTCTCTCTCTCTAAGGGCGAGACAAATTTCAAAGTTGTCACTTTCTAGCACACGGTAAACCACCGATCTAACCCCGCGAATCACTCCAATATTTCCTATATAAGCACCGCCCCATTCCCCCTCCTTGTACTCATCAGCTTCCTAGCTAAGCTCTTATACCTCTCTTTCTCGCTCTCTCTCTCTCTCTCTCCCTCTATGGCTATTAATTCAGCATTCTCCATTGTTTCTCTCCTAGTTCTCTTCTTCTCCAACTTATGCTTCCACCGCACTTATGCTGAAAATGGACATGCTACTTTCTATGGTGGGGGTGATGCAACCGGAACAATGGGTAAGATACTAGGTTCATTAAAGAGTAATGTTTATGTTATTTAACTTTTTTTTTTTTTTTTTGGAGTAAATTACAAGTAATATCCTTGCACGTATTGAATTTTATTTCAATATCTTTATTTACAATTATAACACTTAACGCATGCACCCTTAAAGTTTTATTTTAGTTCTTTTATCAAATTTATTAACAAAAAATATTACGCGTTGATCACGTGACGTTTTTTATTACATTTTCTGATAGTACTTAATAGAATGTCAAATTAAAATTTAATAATTTTAAAAATATATTTATTAGTATTTTTGTTGTTATATATTAAAAAATTAGAATTATTAGACTAGTCCCAAAAAAAATAATAATAATAATAACAAATTTGATGGTCTGGGGGTCTGAGTGATTTTGGCTTATGGGTGTGCAGGAGGTGCTTGTGGGTATGGAAACTTGTACAGCCAAGGGTATGGGACAAACACTGCAGCACTCAGCACTGCTCTGTTCAACAATGGGCTGAGCTGTGGCTCATGCTATGAGATCAAGTGTGCAGACGACCCCAAATGGTGCCTTCCGGGAACCATCACCGTCACTGCCACAAACTTCTGCCCCCCTAACCCTTCCCTGGCCAATGACAATGGTGGTTGGTGCAACCCTCCCCTCCAGCACTTTGATCTTGCAGAGCCCGCTTTCTTGCAAATCGCCCAATACAAAGCTGGGATTGTCCCTGTTACTTTCAAGAGGTAATAAAATATACTTACATGCATATATATATATATATATGCATATATGGACCTTTGGAAGGCTAAAATTTAGTAAAAGTTAGAAAAGGTGTAATGGTTTTTTTTTTTTTTTTTTTTTCAAATGACAAATTTTAATTTTTTCTAATAAGACTCATTTGAACGTTTGAACAATTTTTTTATATGTTACATTAGACTTTTGAATTGATACAACTCATTTGAATATGGCCAAATGATCCATTCAAATAATTTTGACAAAAAAAAATTATTAACAAAAAATAGATAAGAAAAATTATGAAAGTTGGTAAAATTTAAAATTTTAAAATAAACTACTTAAAACGAGAATAATCAATAGTTAGTAAAAATTTTAAAAAAGTTGAGCTTTCAAACGGGGCAATATTACCCATTGCTTATCATTTGGTGAAACTTTTATGTATTAAAATATATATATACATACATATATATAAATGTATATCTAATATGCTAGCATCTTCTTACAGATACTCAAAATTTTGATTACTGGGTGTAGCCAAAAATTTCATTTTAACTAATGGCTGGAAATTTCATTTGATGGCATATATTTACTAGCCAGAAAGAAGTCAGTTTTGACTAATAAGGTTGTGTTTTGGTCATGACAGAGTGCCCTGCGTGAAGAAAGGAGGCATAAGGTTCACAATCAATGGCCACTCTTACTTCAACCTGGTCCTGATCAGCAACGTCGGCGGCGCCGGCGACGTCCAGTCGGTGTCGATCAAAGGGTCCAAAACCGGGTGGCAGCCCATGTCCAGGAACTGGGGCCAAAACTGGCAGAGCAACAACTACATGGACGGCCAGAGCCTCTCCTTTCAGGTCACCACCAGTGACGGAAGGACGGTCACCAGCTATAACGTGGCGCCCGCTGGTTGGCAGTTTGGGCAGACATTTGAAGGGGGCCAATTTTAAGGACTTGCATATGGGATTGAAATTGAAATTGAAATTGAAATTGAAATTGGTGGGTTTGGAACGGACTAGGAAGTTAAAAGAGTCCATATAGCTGTGGTGATTAGTTAGCACCCGCTTAGGAATATACTTATATATATGTGTGTGTGTGTAGATTAAAGTGTTTTGAGGTATAGTTACTTTGAGATTTTCAATTGGTAGCCTTTGGATTGAAACGAAGGCAATGGATAATTGATTGGTAGCCTTTGGATCGAAATCAAGGCCACATATGAATGTCATATAAAGTTTGTAGATTTCATGCCCAAGTTCGTGTTGTAACCCAATTGGGGCAACTTGATATATATATATATATTGATCCATTTGTGCATTTTCCATTTATTCTTTCTCTACGTTGATCTATTATTTTGGGGCTTTTTTATGACATATAATATGGGCCCGTTTGGTTGTTCAAATTTTGATCAAAAGTACAATAAAAATGAAAAGATGTGATATAAAAGTGATAAGTGTTAAAATTTAATTAGAAAAAAGTACAAAAAATAGTTAGAAATTGGTGAGTTTTGATAAACTTTAGTAGGCCAAACGAGGCCACATATATATATTTAAAATGATTTTGGTAGGCCAAACGAGCCCATATATATATATTAAAAATGATTTTGATGGTTAAAAAAATTGAAAAGACTCGCAAAAATGAGTCATTTTAACAAAGTCAATAAAAGAAAAAAAAACAAATTTTATTTGTCAAAAGTGAATTTTATTCTCAAGGGAAGGATGCAAATTTTATAGTATAACACGAGCCATTAAAGAGCAATTATCATAGTAGTAACAAACATTTGATCAAATATTCAAATGAATGGACCCCATTTGAGGTAGGGATTGGAAGATCCACATTTTGAGTGTGTCACATGCAAAATTAAAATCACCTAATTTTTTTTAATACTTGACTAAATTATAAAAAAAAAAAAAAAAAACTCACTCTCAACGCCCCCATAATCATTTCGCTCTACCATTAAACTTTTGAGCGTATAAAATGTGTCTAAAATTCTCCCTTTTTTTTTTTTTGGGATAAGTTCCTCTAATTTATATATGTGTATACTTTTACTATTCAGGACACCTTACAGACACATACCAAATGCTAACGGCACTCTTTAGTTCCTAATTTAAATCTCTACCCCTGGACCGATAAAAAATTTTTGTTGCATACGTGTCACCATCTGAACTAACATAGCAAACATATAAGTGTTATTGGCCTTTTGTTGAGTGAGAACATTATCTACCATCGGTATGTTTGGTGTATCAAATTTTGGTAAAAATTTTTGAAAATCATTAAAAATCTCAAATTTTTTGAAAATCTTTATATACTTTTACACATTCATGCTTTCTCAAAATTTAAAAAAAAAAAGTCAATATTTTTTAAAAAAAGTCGATAACTAGAATTTGGTTAATCAAATAACAAAAATTTTTTCACCATTCTCACATGGACTCTCAAGTTACCGAATGACACCCACTTTAACTATTTTTTGTGAGTACATAAAAACCGTTCCGACAGATTCGCGCAGTCAACTTCCATCAAAACAGTTTCTACAATCCGTTTGAAATGTAGTGCAAAGAAACTATGACTGTCCAAAATTTTGAATCTGTCCAAACGGAAATTCAATCCGTTAGAACATGAATCTTACTATTCATCTCTAAAAAATACGATTTGAGATGTGTGTACTAAATACAAAAATTTCTTTAAACTATATTTTTTCTCATTTTTTATCACTCCAAACTCACCCAATGTTGCATTTTGAGCGAAAATTTTAGCCAAAAAAAATTAAATTTTGCTCATTGGATTTTTGATAAAACATCAAAATTTATAGCTTTTTTTTGCAATGTTACAATAAATTTTCTATTTTAAAATTATCAAAAATTATTAAAATATCAAAAATTTCAAGTAGTGATTTTTGATAAAAAAAATCAAAAATTACTAAAAATTACACCGCAGACGATAATCTGCTACACAAAAAAAAAAACAACATTAAAAGTAAACACTTTTTTAACTCGAACAAATAAGAACGCACTTTACACCATTTTCACCAATACTGCAAGTTATTCAATGACACGTGGAATATCTCGCCGTCCCTCCAATCTCCGTCCTCGAACATGCCAACACTGTTCCTCAGTGCTGCTGGCGTGTCCATCAAACAAATGACAAGCCTTTTTTTGTTTTTGGCAAGTAACAAATGACAAGCCTTCCTCCGCTGCTCGCTAGTCTTCGTAGGTTACAATTTCCCAAATCTCTCGCTTGTTCAACCCCCATAAATCTCCGGACCCAGCGACCTTTCGGGAGCTGTTACCACCGGCGTCGTCTTCTTCGAATCCTTGTCAGACCCGTTCCAAAGATGGAGGAGAGCACAGCCACAGGCTTATCAGCCAACGGCGGCGGGCCGAGCGCCGTTAGGGCTTCGACGATGTCGAACGGAGGACAGGACCATCACCGAGTCGTTCGTTTCCCGCTGTCGCCGTCGAGCGCTCTTGTAATCCAGAAGGGAGACATCACTCGGTGGTTCGTCGACGGCTCTTCCGACGCCATAGTAGGTCTCTCTTTTATCAGTTTACATGTTTAAGTTAAGGTTATTGAGGTTGCAACCTAGGGTTTTTCTTTCAATTTGGGTTGTATTTGATTGTTTTATTTTAATTCAATGAATTATTCGATTAAATAATTGTGAAAAGAATCTCACGAACGTTGTCTTCGATATTTGATTCGATTGGTTTATTTTATACCATGTATACGATGGGCGGTTTGGGGCTTGAATAGATTGATTAAAATATGATTTGGGTATTTTTTTGGTGTTTGAAATGCAACTAATAAAAAAATATAGAGTTAAATAGTGAAAATTTGTTGGAATCTCCGTTCGAATGGATCCTAGTAAGGTTTCTTATTTTTCGTGTTAAAACTTTTTAAAATTTGTTATTATAGGTATTTTGTTGAGATTTGTAGAGATTTAAATAGATTTATAGAAAATTTAAGGGCTCATTTGATTTTTTTTTTATTTTTTGTTTTACGTTTTTTTTTTTTCTATTTTCTATTTTAAACTCATTTTTCATTTTATTCTTTTGAAAACAAGGAAAAAAGCTCAAAAGGCCACTTGTGTTTTCAAAATTTATTTGAAAAAATAGAAAATGGGCTTGCACATAAAATAAAAAGTGATAAAAAGTCATTTTGAACGTTTTTAATCTAAAATAAAAAAAATTGAAAATAATGAAAATATAGTATTTTTTGTTTCTTTATTTTGAGATTTTTAAAACATAAAATGAAAACTGAAAATAGAAAACAGAAAAATAAACTAAAATGTCACCTAAGTAGTTCAAGATGGGAAAGGTTTTGTAGAGATTTTGTTACTTTTTTGCACTCCAAACGTGCCAATATAAGTGAAACCAGCCTCAAATGAGTCAAATCTATACAGACCTTAATAAGGGCATGTTTGGATGTCTCTTGTAAATGGAATTGTATAATTGTGCTCAGCTTAGGGATGGCAATGGGGTATAGATCGGAGGTAGATATGGCAATATCCGAACTCCGATCCTTCTATCTCCGAATTCGTTCCGAATTCCAAACAAATATTTTTTTGGACCTCCATCTTTGCTCTAAACGAAGAACGGATATATTTGCGGATATTCAAAAATCCGAACCCTCCGTCCACTTTTGAATCCACCCGTAATTTGATACGTAACTTGATTGCATATGTAACCTATCACTACCAAATAATTCATCTCCAAAACAAAAGTAACACGTAAACATTATCACAATAATAATTCACCAAAGTTATACATAAACATTTCAAAAACTAACATTTCACCTAAGTACAATTTTACCAACCGATACATAATAAACATATATAATAATTTTAAAGTACTAACATTGTCCCAATTCAAAGTATCAAATACAAAATATGAAAGTCTATAATATAATTATTAATCTCAATTTCTTGAACCTCTAAAAAGCATTAAATATCAGCTTCAGGGCGAATCGGAGTAGATTTGAATCGTATATTGGACTCGGGGCAGATTAAGGCGAAGGCAGTCTCATTCCCATATCTGATCCGATATCTGAATTTTTTTTGTTAAAAAAGATCCAAATTTGATCCGAATCCCACATCTATAAGGCTTGAGTAACAGATCAGATTTGGACAAATCGGCTGAGATGGCTATCCCTAGCTCAGCTTTGGAATTTAATGGACATTTTGGGTGGAAAATGGTGGCTTGGCGGTGAAACTATCAAATGCTAGCGTTTCCTGAAATTCTAGAATTGAATCACGTGCCATTATATGAAGTGAGCTGTTCTCATTTTCTCTGACAATTTCATTTTGGTGGGGAGACTTGTTCCTCGACATATATATATTTTTAAAACAAAATAGATAGATTTTACTGTTAGTTAATTTTCACTCCCACATTTTAGCTGGCATTGTTCTCTCTAAGCCATTTTGTGGCTTTGTTTGGCAGATGGGTTTGCATACCCTTGTGGAGGGAAAAGAAAAGTGAAAGAAAAATAGAATAAAGTTACTAGTACGTGTTATTTTGTTATGCTTAACCAAGTAAAAATTATAATTTTTTTAATGAATATTTATTAATTATCTTCTCATTTTTGTATTTAAATAAAAAATAAAATAAAATAAATTTGACATTTTCATTTCATTTTGCTTTTCTATTATTTTCCTTTACTTTTCTTTTCTCTCTACAATTCCATGTTTCAAATATGGATCTAGGGGTACTGGGTGGAAATCCACCGCAAGGCCCTGAGGTGCTCTCGTGTGCCATTGAATATTCAAGTGTGGCACTGTGGACTCCACATCATAGTAGACTCCACACTTGATCCAATGGCTCAGGGAAGCACCTTAGGGTCTTGAGGTGAATTTGCATCCCAGGATTCCCCATTCTTCCAAACATAGACCAAGGGTTCAAAATTTTCCCAACAGTCGTACTGAAGTTTAGATAAGTATTTGTAGTACGCTTCAAACTGATGGGTTAAACACTGATTGGGGTTATCCATCCTTTTTTTTTTTTTTTAACTTTGGTACAATGTTCCATGTAGGTCAATCCAGCAAATGAGCAAATGCTTGGAGGAGGTGGTGCGGATGGAGGTAATTTTTGCACTATTTTCTGGTGAAAGCTCTGCTACATACTCTTTTGACAAGAATGGGTGTCTTTTTTCAGCCATACACAGAGCTGCTGGGCAAGAGCTCCTAGCAGCATGCTATAATGTACCAGAAGTTCGACCTGGAGTTCGTTGTCCTACAGGAGAAGCAAGGATTACACGGTAGGAGTTTTTGTTTTAGCTTCTATTTTCCGCCAATGTCATCGTATAAGTTCCTATATATATATATATATATATATATAGCTCACTATCAATGTACTAACATGTTGTACATATATTCAGAGGTTTTGAATTGCCTGCATCTCATGTAATTCACACTGTTGGTCCCATATACCGTTTCAATGGTAATCCTGAAGCCTCTCTAAGAAGTGCATACAGGTAGCAAAGTTTACTGCCCAAGATTCTTTTTGTTTTTTTAGGTGGATCATGTTATGTGAGACTTATTTTTTGCTAAATTTGTTACAGAAACAGTTTGCGTCTAGCCAAAGAGAACAACATTCAATATATTGCATTTACTGCTATATCATGTGGTGTCTACGGGTAAGTTGGTTGCAAAAGCTATTTGTTAACAGAAGTTGATAAAATATCAAGTGGCTTAATCTCATTTTCTATTCTCAAAACCTGTACAAATTAGATTTGATTCAAGCGATTATCTTGGATCTTTTCCTTTTTAATGTTAATGGAGTGGCCTGACAACATGTTTTTCAGGTATCCTTTCGATGAAGCTGCAACTGTAGCTATATCAACAATCAGAGGGTATGCAAATGACTTCAAGGAGGTATAGCATGTGCCTATATTTCTTCATATATCTGATCATGGTGCTTACTCTCTCTTTTCTATACTTTTTTTATTTTCTCCTTGATTAGCCAAAAGGTTTACTAGCTCTCTAATCATATATAGTTACTAGAACAAAACTGAACCACAAGCCAAAGAAGCTGTCGGCTGTTCAACTAGTTACGTGAAAATTAAATATTTTATCCATTTGTGTATTAATTTCCAAAAAGATATATTATGTGGGGAGTAAAGAATACAAGAAATCATGTGGGATAGTGATTAAGTACCTTTAGAAATTGCTTCATTTGTTTGATTTGGTTAAACAAGCGTTATATTTTTTTCTTCAAATTCATACATTTTGACTTGGTTAACTCTGCCAGACCCCGTCGAATTGTTCTGATAATGTTCTTTGGAACCTAAGAAAATAATATATATATGTATTGTGTTTAGTATGAAGTCTGATTTAAACAAAGGCTAAAGGGTTTTGCGTTTTAGGATTTTTTTCTTTTTATGTGCTAGGATTCCTTACCACTATAAATAGAATGCTAGGGTTGCCTCCGTTGTAACCTTTTATATATACTTCATCATAGTGAAATACTCTAGCGCTTCGTAAATGTACGGTTAAGTAATTAGTTTAAGTCGGAATTACGTAAATTTCAGTGTCTCGTTCTTTTCTTGCTTATGATTATTTTCTGTTCTTGGTTTGTCTTTTATTATGTGTTTTTGCTTATGGGTTTGAGCGGATCCCCAACATATAGCTGAAGTCCATTGGAGAACTTGTTTCTGCACATGATTTTTTTTGCAGGTGCACTTTGTTCTGTTCTCAGATGATACATACAATGTCTGGGTGAACAAGGCGAATGAGATGCTCCGAGATCATTGATTACGGCTTTCTAACAATCTACTGTATTTGTTCGAGAAACAGAGTGCACAGGATGGAATGTGGGTATTTATATTTGAAGTTGGTAATGACGTCTGCAGAACTAAGATCAGCAAGCTACAGATGATGAATGGGTTATTTTGGGTATAAATAAATAAATAAAATTGCTGCTTGTCCTTTTACTAGAGAATGGATTGATGGTGAGTGATTGTGCTTTTTGTTATGTATGGTTGTCATCTTGTATATATGATAATGAGCTACTAGTGATGATGAGGTTGAATAATCAAGCAATGGTTTGATGTGTTTCATGGATCATGCCTAACCATTTTTTTCAGCCTGTGGGAGACTTGCTTGGAGGTAATTGATACACTTCCTTGTCAAAGAGATATCTGGAACATGCCTTTCTTGAAGGACCAGTTTGTGTGTGTGTGTGTGTGTGAGAGAGAGAGAGAGAGAGATGACCCTCTGCATAAGAATATGGCAATTGTTAACGTGTCAAAGCCAAGGAATGGGAAGTCATCAAGTGACAAATAAGACACAATGATAGCAATGGGTCTACTTTACCTAAATCTTATTCCGATCTTAATAGAGAAAATTCTTTTCATATTCAGAATGAAATCAAATTCTCTTATCCGTACTCTTCTCACTTAATTAAACGAGTTGAACGCGATAAGATCTCGTAAGTAAAAATGATATTTATAAAAAATAATACATGGGGGTATTTGATACAATGAAAATTGTTGAAAATTTTTAAAATTTTTTAAAATTATTTAACATATTTTTTATTTTTTGTATTTCATTTTTATAAATTTATATATATTTACATGCCTGAAAATTTTTTTTACAAATCCAAATAAATTTTTTGCAAACACCAATAATATCCACAAATTCGAATAATTTTTCTATAAATTCTAAAAATTTTTAACGAATTTTAAAAAATTTTGATATAAAACTATTTCGACCGATCTAAAAGATGTGTTTGGTGCACTAAATTTTGGTAAAAATTTTTGAAATTTTTAAAAAATCTCTATTATATTTTTACACATTTTTATTTTTTCGAAGTTCGAAAAAAGTTTAATACCTTCTAAAAAAAATTGATAACTGGAATTCGGTTAATTAAATAGTAAAATTTTTTTTACCATTCTCACCACAGACTTTAAGTTATCGAACGACACCTGCTGCGACAATTTTTTCTAGAGTTGTAAAAATTATTTAGACGGATTCGCATAGTTAACTTTCGTTTAAATGGATTTTACAAACCGTTTCGAGTTCAGTTTGATTTGCAAAGAGGTCATGATTGATACAAAATTTTGAATCCGTCTAAATGGAAATTCAATCTATCAGAATGGTAATTCTGCTGTTCATCTCTAAAAAATGTAATTTGAGATATATGCACCAAATGCAACGTTTTCCCAAACCACATTTTATCTTATTTTATCTCATTTTTTATCACTCCAGAAACACCCAAAAAAAACCATTCAGATGATTTTTTTATTCCAAAAAATTGACGCAAAGATTAAAAATTTTACTATTCATTTTTTAAAAACGTGATTTGGTAGTTGCGTGACAAATGTCAAAAATTATTTAAATCATATTTTTCATTATTTTTTGATTTTGTTCGTAGCTCCAAATGCATTCATAATATAAAAACATTCTAATAATATTGGTATTTTTTTATTAATGTAGGTGTTATTTTTGTAATTTTAAGATATTTTATTCTGTAATAGAGGTGGTTTGAGCCTAGATGTCTAAAACTCGTCCTTTACTTTTTAATTGTTTATTCTATACCCACTTCAAGATTTAAATGCCAAATTCTTCTTATAAATTAAGGAAAAACGAGAAATTAATTAATCAAATCAAATTGACATGTATAGTCTGTTTAATATTTTTTTTTGAACCCTTTACATCTTTTTGACAAAGTTAATACTGCATCTAAAATTAGGATTAGGTTATTTTTTCTATACAAATTAGAAGGATAATTGCTTTTTTTATCTTTGTATTTAAGATAAAAATTATTTACACTTTCTGAATTTTAAAAATCTATTTTTACACCATTTATATTTTAGACTAAAGCGAATTTGTGAGCAGCATTAAGTTTTTAAGTAAAAAAATAAAGATATCCATCAAAAATTAAACAGAATCATGAGATATAAGTGTAAAAAACATGAATTATAAGAGGGATAAATACAAATTTTAAAGTTACCAAGAGCCAAAATTGTTATTTTTGTTGAATTTTTTAACGTTTTCACTTATAAACAGTGTAAATGTAAGTTTTTAAAGTTTAGGAAGTGTAAGTAATTTTCATCTTAAGAGTAGAAGATAAAAAAATAATTAACTAAAATATAATCAATATCTTAAGAACAAAAGATAAAAAAATAATTAACTAAAAAATAAACAATAAAAATATACCATACATATAAAACTTCTACAGAAGAAAATTATCACCAAAAAATCTAGTCTAGTTACAATAAATGAGAGTCGTCGTTCGCGTTTTCTTCGAGAGTTAACTGCATGGCACTGTTTAGTTTACTAAAAACTAACAAAAACATCTTGAAAATTCTTAAAAATTTTTAAAATTCTCTAATACATTTTGATCATTTCGTACTTCGTAAAATTTTTATAAATTTCTATAGATATATATATATATATATCCTAATAAATTTTTACAAATCCTATTATTTTTTTAACAAACTCCAATAACTTTTTCACAAACCCTAATAACTTTTCAACAAATTTTAATAAATCTGACATAAATTAATGAAAGCGCGAACCGAAAAAACCGTGAAAAATGACCTAAAAAATTGTTCCAACGGTTTTTCTCTTTAACTTTTGCCATACGAAAGTCAAAAAGTTCAACAACTTTCAAAAAAATTTTGACATAAATCTGTGGAAACGGACCTAAAAAACAGTTTTCACAGTTTTTTTCTCCAATTTTTTACCGCAAAAGTTCAAAAGATACATTATTTATCTCAAAAAAATGTAACTTAGTTAGAAACACCAAATGCCAAAAATTATCCTAAATCACTTTTTTTCCTTTTTTTTTTTCTCTTGTTTTTTACCGATCCAAATGTTGCCATTGTATACTTTGAGTTGTGCAAAAATAAAAAAAAAATAATTATCTTTTCTTGTTACAATTAAGATAAAAATTACTTGTACTCTTAAATTTTTAAAAGTTACATTTGCATATTTCATATTTTTTACTAAATTTAAGTTAAGAATGGCATTAAATTTTTAAATGAAAAGATAAAAATAACTATTAAAAATTAAAAATAATCAAGTATATGAATGTAAGTAATATAAATTATAGGAGTATAAATATAATTTTTTAAACTTAGTTAAAATTAAAATAGTTATATTTGACAAATTTTTAAATGTTTTCACTTTAATTTAAAGTCCATGAGTTGTAAAGGAAAATTTTTAAAATTTAAGAGATGTAAGTGATTTTCACTATAAGTAAAAGAAAGATAAAAAGTCAATTATTTTATTTATTTATTTATTTTTATTTTGGTTGAGTTTGAAGTGATAAAAAGTGAGATAAAATTAGATAAACACCGTGTTTGGCATCTCCAAAAAATAAAAAATAAAAAACCCTAAAACTTCTATTACATCAACTTTTTTATTTCATTGCATGCATTACGAACTCACAACTTTTCTCACTTTATCTCATTTTTTCTCACTTTTTATCACTCTAAACACACACAATATGTGGTTTGGGGAAATTTTTTACGTTTGGTGTGCTCATCTCAAATCACGTTTTTTTGGATATGAATAGTAAGATTCATGTTATGACGAAATGAATTTCTGTTTAGACGGATTCAAAATTTTGGATAATCATGGCTTCTTAACACTACAATCCGTCCAAACGGATTATAAAAACCGTTTGGATGAAAGTTGTTCACGTTTCTACAATCTTATGAACGATTTCTATAATACCAAAAAAAATAGTCAAAGTGGGTGTTGAAAGTCCATGATGAGAATAATAAAAAAATTTTTACTTTTTAATTAAACGAATTCTAGTTATCAATTTTCTTTTTAAAGGTATTAAATTTTTTTTGAATTTTGAGAGAAAAAATATATAAAAATGTATAAAAAATTTTAAAAATTTTCAGAAATGTTTACTAATTTGATGCACTAAACGTGCCCTTCGTAACATTCTCGGCGTAACATGTATGACGGAAAACGACGTCGTGTCTCGCACTCACCGACACTCTGATAATGCTTGGAACGGGACTTTCATTATCACGCTCTCGAGTGTGCGCGGATTTGACGTCTCGCGATTTATTTCGATTTTTACCTCGATTTTCAAACCGTCCGTACCCACCGCGTAGAACGTAGAAGAGGTGGAGACGGTGTAACCTCGTCTCTGCTTTCTTCCTCTCAGATTCCATAGCTGGTTGTTGATGCATACATATATACTTTATATATGAATATTCAATATCAGTAGTGCTGGCTACAGCTACTGCGTAACCCTTGCCCTAATGTAAAATAAATTTCACATCTGCAAAGATATATTTTATATACATATATGCAGACGAGTTCCTGAAGTTTTCGGCTGCAACAGCTTATGAAGTTCGAACCGTGAGTCTCTATTTGTCTGTGTTGAAGATATTATGTGCTATTCCTAGTTAGAAATTTTTTAATGATCGGATCTAGTCCTTTGAATGGCAGGAATGCGCAATTTAATTTGATTTTCTTTGATTTTGAGCTGAAACTACTTTGATCGATCCCTCTTTCGATCTTATTGGTGTGCTAAATTTTTAAAATTGAGGTGGCGTTGCTTCTGAATTCCGGCTTTTCTAAGTATGTTGTGATGAAGTTAGTTAATTTTAGCATAATTTATTTCATTGGAGTTAGTTAGGATCGTAATTATTTGGTAAAGTTTTCCTTTATTGTGAAACTTAGGTTTTTGATGGCTTTTGTTGTTAGGTTGAATTGAAGCTGGTGTAATTAGGAGAAGGAGAAGATGGGTGAGAGCCAGAGGTTTCAGCTTGGGACTGTCGGGGCGCTTAGTCTCTCCGTGGTTTCATCGGTATCAATTGTTATCTGCAATAAGGCACTTATGAGTGCACTAGGTTTCAACTTTGGTGAGTTGCTAAGCAGGCTGCTAGCTGGCTACTTAGCTTAAGTGTTATATATTATTTTCCCTTTACTGTTTCTATGAGTTAAAAAGAAGGGATTGGTCTTGATGTTCATAAGTATTGCAACTAAAAAAAAAATAAAATAAAATGAAGAAAAATTCTGTTAAACTTGTATTTTGGCTTTTCCGCTCTGGAAAGGGGCTACAGTTATTCTCCCAAGTTTCATAAATGCTGCACATAAGGCAATTTATATGTTTTTGAATCCTTTCAGTTTCTTTTATATTCCCAAATTTGTGTTTGCGTGTATGCCCCCCCCCCCCCCCCAAAAAAAAAAATTACCGTGCAAAGTTTTTAGTTCATCGTTTATTTACATATTTCTTTTAGTCAATAGCAGTTAGATAATGAACTTTATCACACTATTGTCTGTCCATAATATGTAAAGGCCAGTAAAATTCTTTTATGATGTTTTATTGTCTTTGGATGACATATTTTGACTGGACGTTACTGTGAATTCCAGTAATAACAATTCATTTGTTCTTTCATAGTGAAGAGTATTGTGAGCCTCACTTGTGTTTAAATGCTAACAGTCGGTGACAATGCTCTTAATTGGGTTCAATTGCTAACAATTGGTGTAAAACTAAGTCAAGCTAGCCATTTAATTAAAGATATTAAGCAAACCGCAAATTACGTATCAGATGGAGTAATAAAAGGTTGTTCTGGAGGCACAGAGTTATTCATTGAGAAAGAAGCTCTTCTAGGAGCCTGGAATGCTTCCTTCTGTTTGATGTGGCATTCAAATATTAGATGGGGCAGGGATATAGTCATTGAGGAATATGGCAGAATCAGCAATGATATGATTCTGGTGTTGCTTCATCCATACATGTCTTGATGATTACACTGTTTTTAAGAAAAATATCTGGCCATACCTCTTAAAGTTGTCAGAAGTCTTTTTATTCGCTTCCTTCTTTCGTACTATAATGCATGCTTAAATGTAAAATCTGGAGTTCTAATTAGCTTTATCAGCGATATTTGCTAATTATTATTTTGTTATAAGTTCAATAAGATATTATATTCTTCTCATCTTCCATTATGCAGCTACAACGTTGACAAGTTGGCATCTTCTTGTCACTTTCTGCTCCCTTCATGTGGCTTTGTGGATGAAATTTTTTGAACACAAGCCTTTTGATCGAAGTGCTGTCATGGGCTTTGGTATTTTAAATGGAATTTCAATTGGACTGTTGAACCTTAGCCTCAGTTTCAATTCTGTTGGTTTTTATCAGGTATAATCAGTGTTCTTTTTATATTTTCTTGTTTCTATTTCCACATGTTTAAATTCTAGGTCTTTTACTTGATGAAAAATTTGAACTGTGGCTTTGCTGCTTTTTGGCGGTCTAGATGACTAAGTTGGCTATCATACCTTGCACTGTACTCTTGGAGACCCTTTTCTTCAGCAAGAGATTCAGGTTAATCTTGAGATACTCCACCCTTCTTCATCATAGCAGTTGATAGTTAAATGTATATTCGTTTATCTGATGCATTTTATGATCCATGTTCACAGTTGACTTAATCTGCTTCGGTGATGGAACTTGCTTCTATATTTCCGGCACCTAACCAAAATTTTGGTAGTTGCTTCTGTATGTTGAAGCTTTACTAATGTACTTGCATGACCAGATTCAGTGATCATTCATACTACGTGGTTCCCTCCAATCATTTCATTGCTATCCTTATCTCCACACAGGCATGCATTTAGATGTTTGAGGTTGCAAGTCCAAACACTTAAGCGGAACATACAAATGTGTTGAACTGCTTGACCCTATTATGCATTTTTCACTATTTCTCAACTGGAAAGGTTTTTGAATCTTCCCATTTCTCCTTAAACTATTCTATATAGGGACAATTTTGTTTCATAATATCTTGGGACTGGATTATATGGATGTTGAACTTGGGTTAAGGTTTTATGCAATAGTAGTGGCTATCACAATGGTAAAGGTGGTGGTAGTGCAGTTTCAGGGTGTAATGAGCATAGCGCCATGTTAATGGAAACCAGTAGCATGATATTTTTTTTGATAGTTCGCACATCGCTAACAAAACTCACTGATGCACATGTTTTTTGATCGAAACAACGTATATTGAGTATTGAGATAATTTTAGGTAGGTTTTATTTAATTTGTCAGCACGATTTATTATGTGTACTACTTTTATATGATTTTTAGGTTGTTATAAAGAGTTCACATATTTTCTTTATAAAAAGTTTGATATATTCAAGATAAAAATTATAAGAAAAGTTAACAAATCAATTTTATCTATTAAGCCAAAGCACAACTTCGATTTATAAGATTAAAAATTATTGTGGTTTCGTATAGATTATATTATAAAATATAGTTAAGTAACTGTAAAGAAACTCAACTACGCATAAGAGGAGGGGTCCCAACCTTAAAATCTAGGTATTAAGGTGAGGGAAGTCCATCTCTTATATTAGAGAATTAAACTTTCTTATGGACCAATGTGGGACAACTTCTAACAGTAACCATTGATCTAAACTAAAATTGGGTAGATTAAGATAATATTGACAAATTTTCCTTCGTTGAATGAAAGAAAAAAAACATTATTGCCAACGAGTACATAACTAATGTGGGAGTTCAAATAATATTATTAATGGATATTTGTGAAATTCTCCATAAAATAAATTAATATTAACAAATTAATATGACTATTTTTCTTTCACTGTTTAGATTCAATTATGTGCTTACGTAAATTAATTAAAGAAGGCATGCATAACTTTTTTATTTTATTTTTATTTTTGGTAAGTAAGATATATTTAGAGTAATAGGAGGAAATTTTACAATGTCTATAGGGCATACCCTCGCTATACAAATTTACATAATTCATGTATGAGACATAAAAAGTCAGGGATCCCCCAATTAGTACATAACATAGTATTAATAGCTATTGGTTTGATGTTCCTAAACTAAGAAGCTTTTAGTCTAACTTCATGCTTGATTTTTCCAACAATCCCTTGGACTGAGGTAGTGATGCCAGTGTGAATTCATGCATTTCTTTCAATCCAAATTTGGTAAACAAGGGCTGTCCAAGCTAAATTGCGAATGGTGTTGGCAAACTCTTTCTTGCTGAAAGCTCCAACTGCCCATTCTACTTCATTTCTTCAATCATTCTTGTTCTTGTGAATTAAACGTAAGTCAAAGACAGTTAATCTAAGGTCATAAGAGAATTAGCAACGAAAGAAAAAGTGGTCAAGATTTTCATCATCAGAATCACATAAAACACATGTTGAGGTAATGTTGATGCCCCAAGAGATCAACTTATCTTTAGTGCTAAGTTTCCTGCGTATTGCAAGCCAACTGATGAAGTTATGTCTTGGGATGTAATTGGGAAACCAAACGAGTTTATGCCATATCGCCTTAGGCTTACATTCACTCAAAGTTTCCCATGTTGGAGTAGCAACATATTGGTTATTTTTAGATGCTAGCCAAACACGTTTGTCCCTTTTATTCCAATTAGGAAGATATGTCATGGGGTGATGCATAATAATCTCCTGAATTTCCCATGTAGAAGGAAATGGCCATCTCCAATCGCCATTAGATATTATGGATGAGACTTTAGAACTATGAGGAATGCCAGCATCATAGGCAAGTCGAGGACCAACCTTTGGAACCAAAGGCCTCGGGGATTGCCAATTGCTCTACCAAATAGATGTTTTTTCTCCATTGCCAATCTTGTATTTACATAAAGGCATGACAATTTCTATGAGCTTTAGGATTTTTCTCCATGTCCAAGAGCTATTAGTAGGAATTTTAATTTGCCAGAAATCCTTGCTCTTTAATAGATCAGATAAGCACCAATCAACCCATAATGAAGATTTCTTGGAGCAAATAGACCATAGGTGCCTCAACCTAGCTGCCTTGTTCCAATTTTCTTGTTTTCTTATGCCAAGACCACCGTCAGATTTGGGATAGCAAACATCATCCCAAGCAATTTTCTAGATGGAGTCGGTTACATGGATTTTTTTTTTTTTTTTTTGGCTCATTCCCTTTGGTTAGGAGCCATTTCCTCTATCAAGCCACATTGAGCCATGTCTTCCTTTAATATTTCTGCTCACGTTATTTTGGGTTGCACCTTGCTACCTTTCATTACTCACACTTTAAATGCTATTACTCCTCCTAATTGATACATTTATTGGTCTCCACTGTATGTGGTCAAACCACCTTAACCAATTTCTTTCAATTTATCTTCAATGTGTGCTTCAGTTTTCATTAAACGAATCTTGTCATTTCTAAGTCTATGTTTTCTCATTTTACCACTAATCCACCTTGGAATTCTCATATCAGCTATATTCATTTTGTTAACATTTTTTTTTCCAGCCCCAACACTAGGAATCATATAATATAGCGCGTCTAACTACTATCCTATAAAACTTTCTTTTAAAATTAAAAGTGTATGGCAATCACATACATATTAGTGATTTTATGCATTGAATTGTGGTGGGTCGGATTAAGTGGAGGAACCTTCAATACTAATTATTGCTTCATTCGTATTTGGTTGCTACTAAATTTACATTATTTGTGTTATAAGAATATTATATGTAACTCAAGTTTAGTAGCAACTCTTAGGTTTTAGCTGTACATGTGTAGGCATTTTTTTTTTTGGGGGGGGGGGGGGACAAATAAAAATTTTGTTAAAAAGTATCAAAAGTTGCCTCCCAAATTCAAAAAAGTCTGAATCAACTCATATATGTTTGCACACATATACATGTTAGCATGGTTTATGTATTCAATCTTTGAGATTAAGGTAATTTTATTATATATATATATTGATACTAGAGGTATCCCCACATCCGGCAGAACTAATCCTCTAGATCTCCTAACCCACCCATAATTTGTGTTATAATTTTGGAGAGATAAATCATTTAGATCTTCATAAAAAATGTAAACGAAAAATTGAAACGTATTAGATCAAGTTTGGAAAAAGACTGTCTACATTATCTAAACAAAAGAATTTGAAGAACAAAATCACAATAGAGCCTTTCTTAATTTTTGATAAATTTTATAAATTCACAGACCCAGTGATCATAGTGCTGCCATTGCGTAAGTGATTTTCATTCCCACTGCTACATTGTTTGGAAAGGTGTAAGACCAAGCTAAAACCGTTGCATAATGGTTGTAGCTGAATTTTAAAATATTGCAGGGCATAATTTTTTTAATTTCTTTTGTGATGATTATTGCAATTTAAGATCACGATTTCTATATAGCAAGAACAAAGGATTAGTTATTTTATATTGACTAAGAAATAATTATTTGATAATATAAATAAAAAGTGAGACATCTTGGGAATTTTGATGTTAATCTAGAAAATTATTTGAAGAATTTCTTGGACTATTCTTCGAGTTGTAAATTTTGTTCTTGACTATGATCTGGTCTTCTCAGGAGCTTATATGTATATATATTATCACTCTTAATTGGAGCTTATACTATTGTAAAGCAGTATATATTATTCAGCCAATCATTAAGTTATTCCAGTCCTAGTGTATGTATTCTGGTTTTTATTAGACATGACACGTGGTCGTAATTATGTATGCTACCCGGATAGGTTATGGATGGGTCAATTGAACATCTTTTGAATAAATTTGCCTCCAAGTTGCACACATGGTCAATGCCAAATTATTATTGCCACTTTTCACCTTATAATTTACCTGCTGCAGCACAAAATACTTCATAATAGTTGAACTTATCTTTATTGCAATTTCCTTCAAATAGAGTTTCTCTCTCTCTCTCTCTCTCTCTCTCTCTCTAATATATATATATATTGTTACCTTTTCTGTTCATGAAACTTTTCTAATTCTGAAGCTGCATTTCTGTGATCATGTGTGCTATCTGACTGTTTGTCTGGGCAGCATTGTATTAAAAATGGCTCTCTCTCTCTCTCTCTTGTGCAGTCGGAGGATTCAGCTTTCTCTTGCCACTCTCCTTGTGGGTGTTGGAATTGCTACTGTCACTGATCTGCAGCTCAACATTCTGGGCTCTATCTTATCCCTCCTTGCAGTTGTTACAACATGCATTGCTCAAATCGTATCCTTCAATCTAGTTCCTTCAATCTAGTTGTCTTATTTGTAATTGCTTGCTTGCATTTAACTTTTAGCATCAACAATGGGTGGTTGTGAAAGCTAGAGGTCTAAGAATAAGTGCAAAATAGGAAATTGCTGCAAACACAGCCAATCAAAGAAGGCACAATTATTATATGGTTTGGCCCAAAGCCTATGTCCAAAGGCGAAAACGTTGAGAAAATTTCATTAATGGAGAAGGTGGTGGTACAATGGTGACTACCCCGAAACCTATCCTTTTTCTACATTGGCTCTTGCTTTCTATTTCTCTTGAAGGACTTGGGAATCCTACCACATTATTCTCTCTTTATTGCTTTATAGTCTCTCTTCTGAAACTTCAACTAACACCTAAAAAGTTCCTGAATTTGTAATTTCTATAACTGTTATTTGTGGGGAGTGGGGATGCCTTAAACCTTGCCACAGTTACGAATACCATTGAATAAATTTTGGAAGGAAGCAAAGTGGACAGATCCTTTGTTGATTATCAAGGATTAATCCAATAACACAAAAATATATTCACACTTGTGTCCGAAGAAAAGAATTTTATGATTTTCTACATGGTGATATGTCCTTAAGATTAAAAGAATAGTTTCTATTTTGACAGAAATCGTAATTATGTTGTGCAGTCCAGTCATTGGTTTGGGCATGTAGTTTTAGTTCATGTTGTTTTGAGGTTTGGGTGTTGGATGCCAGCATGATACAATCATGTCATTTCGCGTTTCTCATTTTTTTCGTCTCAACAATTAAAAGCGTCTTTATTTATGTGCATAAAATCATATCTATGGTATTCATGCAAGAACAAGCTTTCCTCAAGCTACATGTTTCTTGAATCTTCTTGATTGGAAGTTGCACTTTTATTCTTGTTTAAGGTCTTAACCACTGCCTTTCAGATGACCAACACCATCCAGAAAAAGTTCAAGGTTTCATCAACCCAACTCCTGTATCAATCTTGTCCTTATCAAGCAATGACCCTGTTTATTGCCGGCCCATTTCTGGATAGGTTTCTAACTAACCTAAATGTATTTGCTTTCAAATATACGCCACAGGTTCTGGTGAGAATTATAATACTTTCTGAATCACTATTTTCCCTCTCTTGCTTCAAATGATTTTCCATCTTTAATCATTACTTCTATTGCAGGTCTTCATTGTTCTATCCTGCCTGATCTCTGTCTCAGTTAATTTTAGTACATTTCTTGTAATTGGAAAGACATCCCCTGTCACCTATCAGGTACTGGGGCACCTTAAAACATGCCTAGTGTTGGCATTTGGTTATATTTTACTCCATGATCCTTTTAGCTGGAGAAACATTTTTGGGATTATTATTGCACTGGTTGGAATGGTTCTATATTCATACTATTGCACCCTGGAGAATCAGCAAAAAGCTGCAGAAGCATTGGCACAACCATCCCAGGTACTGCACAGTTTTTTTTTTTTTTTAATTTATTCTTTTCATCTGGCTGTTTTGCACTCTTCATTTCCTGTAGGTACTATCAATACATGTGATATATTATTGCTACATGCTTGCATTCATCTGTTTTCTCGTTTCTGATCCAGGTGAATGAAGGTGAATCTGATCCTCTAATGAGTGTAGAAAGTGGAACTGAAGTTCTAAAGGATGCTGTCTCTCCAAAGGTCCCTGTATGGAATTCAGACAAGGATTTGCATGCATGAGAGCTTTGAACTAAATTGATTCACATGCCTGAGGTTGGCAGAATTGTTACAACATGAAGAAGTTGCTGAGATAGGTTGTCTGCATGTGCATGTGCAGCTTCAAATCACTTCACAGCATAGGTCTGGGAGTAAGAGTAAAGCTTCCTTACCACCAAAGCATTCTTTGTAAGTTCCAATGAGCACCCCCCTCTTCCACGCCTATTCCTTGTGTGAGGTTGATATGCCAACATATTGTGACTTGCAAAAAATATGTTTATAGACATTGTTTTTGGATTGTGAGATAATAAACTTTTAGCTTCACATAGTTATGTGATTTATATTATTATCTTGTCATATATCATAAATGAATAATTTGCTTTCTTCAAAATCAGTTTCCAGATTTAGAAAGAATTCCCTAGCAGGGATGAAACCAACTAGTGCCCCCCCCCCCCCATATATGTAAATTTTTGAACTAGAAAACATTACTAGTACATATAAATTTCTGGGTCAAAAAAATTTTAGGCTGTGGACCAACCTTGCTAAATTTTAAATAGTTTTTCTTAATTGTCATATATAGTCTAAAATTTAGAAGCCCAACTAATTTTGTCATCTATACATGTCTAACCCATGATAAATTCATTGTAAATTTGGAAGCCCAACTAATTCACTGTAGATTTAATTAAACTTCGTGACATGAAAGTTTGTCGAGTGTCAATTTAATTGATAAAATTTATAGGATATGTTTAGGATGCGAATTTTATTTGTGAATGTTAATATATAAAACTTTCTTTTGGTTATGTATGATTGTTATGTATTGATTAGGTTATATATATATATAAATATTTATAACTTAGGGTGTCCAACTGATTAGGTTTTAGATAGTGATTTATTTTGTTTTTACTAAATATATTAGTTGTACTTTGTGTAGGCCAAAATTTGACACTAGAAAAAGCCTAAATTTGAAATTTGTCCCACGGGGGGTGGGTTGAAGAGCTTTGTCATTTCATAATATAAAAGACCATCTCATCTCATGACACAGAAAATTTACTTTAGTTGCAAGAGATTCTTTTCATTGTCTTAGAGATTGGATAGACTATATGAGCACATAATACAACACAATTATTCTAGCAGAATCAGTATCAATCTAGGAGTCAGCTTCCAAATCATTCTCCTGACCTCTTGTGGCCTGAATCAGTTTGCTTGCCATCGTAGCTTGGTGCTTCCAGTCGGTGTGAAATAGAGCATACACCATCCCGCACATACATGAAAATTGGGCTGCAGCGAGCCCAAGCCACAGTCCCACAAAACCCATCTTGAATTGGAAACCCTTGAGAGCTGCAATATGTGGACCAATAAGGTAAAAGGATGCAAAATTTATATAACAACCCATCTTTCGCTGAGCAGATCCTGGTAAGATCCCACTCACAGCTGTCTGGGGACAATTCCATATTTCACAAAGCCCTAGTATGGGAAGAGCAATTGATGTCAATGCAAGAATATTTATGTCACCTGTGTACAGTTTTCCCCACAAATCTTTCACTGCCAGGGTGAAAGCAAAGGCCAAAACTCCCCAAACACCTGCTACAATGAGTCCAATGAAGGTTTTCTGTTGAGCCCGTCCAGGCTGATTGGCCCCCAGGTCATGTCCAACAAGTGTTGTCAAGACTGAGTTCAAGGAGGAAGAGAACACGTAAAATAAGCTTCTTGTTTGGATAAGGATGCCCATTGCAGCTACTGTTTCCCTTGGGTTGCTAAGTAATCCAGAGAGTATCAACATCATGTCATACCACCATTCTTCCAGGCACACAGACAATAAACTTGTCCCTGCAAGTGCAAGCAGGGGCTTCCAGCCTGCGCTTGACCCTTCAAGTGTAAGTAAGGGCTGTAAACCCTCAGGGGATGCGTTGGTTGCTGCCTTATCCCATGGTTTTAATGGCTTTTCTGATAGGAGTAGGTAAACTAGCAAACCTAAGTTTATGTTTAAGGAGTTCCAGGCTGAGGCTAAAGCAACTCCCTTGAGTCCTAAATTCATGTATATGACAAGAAAGTAATTGATTAGGGGGTGCAGGATCATGGCGCATGATGCAGACATGGTAAGTGGTCTAATAATATTTTGGGCCTTTAAGAAATTCCTCAGGGGATAGAGATGAGCTTGGACAAACAATTCAGGTATGGAATAGGTGATATAAGCTCTGGCCACTGATGTGATGCTTTGATCCTGCCCTAACCCTAGAAGGATGGGCTCCATGTTTAACCACAATAGAGAGATTGGAATGGAAATGAGCAAGAGAAGACAGAAAGTCTTTTTGTAGGTTTGACCAAGAATTGCCCACTTATTTGCTCTATAAGCTTGACAGCATATTGGTTCCATCCCTGTGGCTAAACCTCTGAGAACAGCGTAACCTGTAATGTTTGCAAATGCAATTGAGATTGAACCGGCAGCTAATTCATAATCCCCTAGACATCCCAAGAAAATCATAGATATGATGGATTTGGAATAAAAAAGCAGGCTTGTAATCATTATTGGCCATGCTACTTTTCCCATTGATATCAAGTCCTCTCCCACCAGCATTAAATTGTTCATCTGGTTGATTAGATGATAGAAAAATTAATTCTTGGAGGCACATAAAAGTAAAGCAAGAAATTGTATTTGTTTTTTTGTTCATATGGAAAAAATTGGCTTACCATGAAGTTCCAAAACATGTAAAGCGCAAGAGGAGACATGGGTGCCAGAGAAATGCCTTCACTCGGGTAAGATGAATTCTTTTCAAAGTTTGGGGACTGGGGCTGGAATTTAAAGTGCGTTTCTGCCTCTATAGTTTTGCAAATTTGAACACAATATTTTTTGTCTTCAAACTGAGTCCTCAAATATTATATATATATGTATATAGATCGATGAGATTGAGCGTTAAAATCACGCAAAGGAGCCAATGAGGTGAAAAAGGTGTCATTAAATGCTATCTTTTACAGAATCTTTTGAGAAAATGGCGGACACATAGGAAACGTGTCAAAGAGCTGCATGAATTTCATGTACCAACCTGGTGGCATTTAGTGATTTGAATTTCTGTTACAAAAAAAGTGATTTGAATTTTGTTGTAAATTTTCTTGAATTCTTCTCGATTTTCTTTATTTGTCTCTGTTTACATTATTGCATCTATACACTCAAATCTCAGTTAAAATTGTGATTACCAATTCAGGGAGGAAATTCCTTGGTGATGTTTATTGGTTACTAAAGCACGGACATTTCAAGATGAATGTTGTATCCGACACTTATTGGATGCATATACTCCTTGAACACTCCAAAATATTATTTATTATTTTTTCTTTAAATATATAATTAAGACTAACCTAAATTTAAGTAGTTAAAATCCCCTTAAATTATAAAATCTTCCAGTATATATTTTGTATATTGAATTAGTTTTGTTTTGGATGTTATATTTATATATATAGCTAACAAAAATATATATATATATATTTTGGTCATATATCCTCGCCATGTTTATATCCTCAATTTTTTTTTTTGGGGGGGGGGGGGTTTGGGTTAAAACTAAAACTTATCATGCTGTGTCTTTTTCATATGTTTTCCTTAAAACTTTACTAAAATCAACCATTGACCTCACTGGTCCTTTCATTGTTGCCAAACCATTTGGTCTCATTGCAAACCAACTGAGTAGGTGTGTTTGTTTTGCAATTTCTTTGTTTAAAACTGAAAAACATATCATGTTGTGTCTTGACTCTATTTTATGTTTTCCTCAAAAAACTTTTCTAAAATCAACAATTTACCTTACAACTGGTCCTTTCATTGTTGCCAAACTATATGGTGTCACAGCAAGCCAACTGAAACCAAGGCTATGCTAGTGGAAACAAACATCTTTTTCTACTTATTCAACGCTGGCTGGGATGTCCTGAGGTGGTGCAGTAAAATCTTAATATTGGAACGGAGCATAAAATATCCCTTCTAGCCAACAACTAGTTTCATTAGCTTATGAAGGCTCTGTATTCTTTGATCACTAGAGCTTTTATATATTGTGGATGTTGCAAAACAGCTATGATCATCCTAGTGCAGAGGCTCTGTGGTTGAAAGTTTTAGTGCACCTTACCATTGAAATATGCAATGTAGTATGACACGAAGTAGCTCCATCGTGTGGATGATCTTTGTACATGCATCTGCTCATGGTGAGATTTGCTTATTAGCCCTCAGGTTGATTATTTGTTTTCTGAACACTAATTCATGCCGCACAACTCACACCAGCTCCAGTCTCCACATGGCCTAGCCCGTGTGAGTGTGGGGAATGTTTTGAGTCTCTGACAAATTACTTTCAAAAATAAGTGTTGGATTTTTGTGAGGGTAATCTACTCTGCTCTGTTGTTTAGTTGATTTCTCTATGTTGTTTAGAGTAACTATAGATTTCTTACTTGAGTGACATAGAAGTAGCCAAAATTGCAGTTCTCAATTGAGTGACCCCACTTCTCTTTGTGGACTTTTCTCATTCCTTGTTAAACTCTGAGTTGAGATTTGTCTAGGGGTGTGAAGAATTTGATCTCCTGATGCTTGATCCAAACTACATTTAACATTTGACCGCAGCGGGAAAATGACCCATGCATATATTTTTGTGGGGAGTCAGCTCTGTCGCCTGTTATTTGAGACCTTACCAACAAAAGAGCAAGGCATTCTAGCAGTTGGAACATAGAACACTTGTTAGCAGTGGGATCCAAAATCTGTGATTCTTCAAATTTCAATTCATGAATTCTGGGTAAAAATGGAATCATAGACATGGAATATGGGGAAGTCATTGTCTAAACTAACTCAAACCAAATTGGTCAAATTGGTTAGATTTTCGTGTTTGATTTTTTTGTGCATCCTTACCTTATACAAGATGGAAATTATTGAAACATTCCTTTACAAAAGCTTTATATAGGAATCCACAAAGAAACGATCCAATTAATCAAGATATAAAATGAGGATCGTGTCTATATGATTTTGCACTTCTTGACAAATATAATTTGTTTTATTATTCTTGACAAATATAATTTGTTTTATTATTCTAAGTGGTTTGAGTCATAAAAAACTTATTATTCTTAACTTTTGGGCTCAAAAATTCCTTTATAATCCTAATCTCTAACTTATGTGAAATTGAATTAATTGCCTTCGTTGGTATATTTCTATATTTGGGTGATATTTAATCATTTCAATTTGTTTAAAAAAAAAAGGGAGGTAGCATTTATACTTAAATATTAATCCGAATTGCCGTGATTGGGATTGTTTGAGCAATTCACGTAATCGTCGATCTCTTGGTAATGAATTCTGAGTATATTAATTTTTTAAGTGAAAAATAAAAAAATCAATTGAAATAAAATTAGAATAAAGAGTATAAGTGCAAATAATATAAATTATAAGATGTGTATATATAATTTTGAAAGAAATTGAGAATTAAATTTTTTTTTTATCAATTTTTTAATAATTTTACTTTAATCTAAAATATAAGATGTGTAAAAGTAGGTCTTTAAAGTTTAAGAGTTAGGAATTTTTGCATTTAATGTAGAGATATAAAGGTAATTACTTTTTTTTTTTAATTCCATTACCTCTTTATTTAATCATGCCCAAATTTTAGTGAAAAAATTTTTTCTAAATCCGTTTTCAGAATTGGGATAATATGTGCGAATGAAAAAAAGCTGTCTCTTGCCTCTGCGTTCCGTTATTTTTTTGATTTTTTTTATAAATATAATTAACACGTTTAGAAGTTATACCCTTTAAAAAAATAAATTTTAATTAAAAAATTTATATAAGACAAAAAAAATTACAATTTTTTTTTTAAATCCAAACTAAGCCCGAGCATGTAATGATTCACATTGATAGTGGGTTAGAAAAAAAAAATCGTGTCGATTAAATTTAATTTTTATTTCTTTGAACTGAAACTAAATCGTGAATTAACTTGTTCAAAGATTAATCATTCAAATTGGTCCGGTTACCCGTTTTACTGAATAAATATCAATCTGGAACTAATTAATTTATATAATTATATAATATATTATTATATAATTTATAAATTATTTATAATATATTAATATATAATAAATATATATTATATAATTTGTATTAATAATAAAATTTAGTCAATTAACCACACCGACGATAAATGTATATTAAAAATCGAAAACTGAAAATTTAAAAAAACAAAACAAAAACAAAATCGAAACCCTCAATTTGGTTAATCGCGATTAGATTCGATTTGGTCGGTTTTAATTCGATTTTTTGGTTTATTGATTTTTTTTCTTCACCCCTATTGGCCCACCTTCCTATCCACTGTTATCCTGTTTTTAACGGGTGTTTAGTTAATAAAAGTTTGGCTAAAAAGTAAAGTAAAAATATAAAAATTTGATGTAAAAGTAATACGTGGTAAAATTTGATTAGAAGAAAATATAAAAAATTAATAAATTTTAATTAGTTTTGACCAATCAAACACCGATTTATTTTTTCATCTTTATCTGGGCGCTGGCCATAACTATTAACGTAGCCACGAGCTAGTCAACACTTTTCTTAAATTTTATTTTAAAAAAACAAAAAAAAAATAAAAAAACAAAAAAACAAGGGTGTCAGAGGTTGAAGTGGAGATGGTTGTAAGTAGGCAGACTTGGGAAAGAAAAAAGAAAAGAGGAAAACATACAATAAAATATATTTATTGTTTTTTTTTCAATAGTAAATATAAAATTTTTTTATAAATATTTCATTTATAATTTTAAAAAACAATGTTTTGGTATTTTAGTTCGAGAAATTTATATTTTAAAATTTTTTAAATATTAAACTATTTATTTGAAGTGTGTGAACTTAATTTCTAAAAAAACGGAAGAATCTCAATTTTATATTATGCTTATTAATTCTTCGTACTTACCGTCAAATAATATATATATATATATATATATAACATTATAGTTAAATTATAAAATTACTTAATTTTCGAATAACTTAAAGAACAATGAAACAATGTCTCCCAAAAATTTATTTTGTTTACTTGTCAATCAATTCTTTACCCAGTCTTTAATTCTAAGAGAACGTTTGGTACAAAGTGAAAAATTGGAGGATAAAAAATTATTGGAGTAATCATTACTCCAGTAATAGTAACAAATTAACAAGTTTATAATGTTTATATTTGAATTAAGAGTGTAGATATTATCTGATAATAATTATATTATATTTGAAATGTCAAAAATTTTAAAGTGTAAAAGTTAATTGTATTTGGATTGAGAATAAATTGACTTAAGAGTAAAAGTTAATATTTAATCATAGTAAAATATTATAATAAAATAAATCATCATAATAATTGTTATTTTAATAATTATTATTTTTAAAAAAATAAATTATTTTTATTTTTAGTAAAATATATATTATTAGTAAAATGCTAACTATAAAAAATAATTTATCATATATTAATATTTCAATAGTAATTAATTTTATAATGAATTATTATTTGTTAACAATTATTTTTATTTTTATAAAATAATTTAATAAAATAAATAATTTTAGTTAATTATATAAATTATTAATTTTAATAAATTATATTAATACAATACATAATCTAGTAAATAATTATTTATGAGAAATAATTTTCATTTAATAAAATATTTTCACGAAATAAATTATTTTAATAAATAATTATCATTTACTAAACATTAAGTTTAATTTGAAAAAATAAATAATTTTAGTCATAAATTAATATTTCAATAGTATTAATTTAATAAAATAAAGTAAAATATTTTGATATTAAATTATTATTTATTAAATGTTATTTTGTTAAAATAATTTAATAATTAATTAATTTTAGCATGATAAAATAAATTATTATATTATAATATTTATTATAATTATTTATAAGAGAATATTACCTAAGATTTTACAGTGATGGAAAAAAATATTTTACGAAATAATGAAAAAATAGTTAAATTTTTTTATTACCTCCATTTCTATTTCCCCTAAGGCCCAGTTAAATTTTTTTATTACCTCCATTTCTATTTCCCCTAAGGCCCAGTTAAATTTTTTTATTACCTCCATTTCTATTTCCCCTAAGGCCCTGCTTAGATGCAGGGAAAGCTTCCCTCCAAACCTTTTACTCGGCCAACGGGTGGGGCCCACTCTTTTGCCATGATTTGGCAACCAAACTTATCCCTTCCCAGGTCTTCACTTTGTCTCTCCCGCGGCCATCTCCCGGATAACTTTTGAGCGCCCTTGACCCTAGCCAAAAGTTATCCGGGGGGAATGGCTATTATTTTGACCTTTTTAGCCTTTATTAATTTGATCAAAATAAATATAATGCTAGTAAAAAATAATATATAAGCCAACAAGTCAAAATAAACATAATTAAAAATAAAATTAAATTATAACTAACCATTCAAAAGTACACATTTAAAAAATTGTTTTGTTTAAATGAATTTATAAAAAATTAAATTTTCAATGAAATAAATAATATAACTTCAAATTGTCCAAAAATAATTAAATATAGTGGGTTTTGTAATTTAATATTTAATTTAATGGGTAATCAAGTTTGGGACACCACAAGGCCAAAAGAGTCATTTGACTGATTTTTTCATCATTCACCCCCTCTTATTCATAAAACATTCAAACCAAGTTAAAAGTTATCCCACTCCATAAACATCACATTAATGTGGGACAACCCTCTAAAAATAATACCCTCTCTTATCTTAGACCCTCTCTAAAACTTATTCCTTGAAATTTTAGTATCATCCAATCGGACCCTAAAGTAAAAATTTACTCACATATAGAGGTAATTGTTACCTAGAATAATTGTTATCCTTTATCTAAACTAAAATAATGAAGAGTAAAAATTATTCTAATGAAATTTATCCCGTTACCCCAAGACAAATATATTCTAAGGATTCGGAGTTAATTATGTGCAATCTAACAAGATAGTTGAGTATTAAAAAGAATTGCTAATTAATTATTTTTTGAAACAAAAAAATACCAAATGGTGGCCGCGTTGTTAATGTCTCATCCCAAACGAAACATTATTAATATGTTTAAAATGGTGAATTTGATGAGATCTGATTTTATTTAATAAGAATTTTTATTAATTCTCTTATATTTAAAATTAAAATAAAATTTTATGAATTTAATTTAATTTAATTTCATAATTTAAATTTTTAGATTTTTATAAAATTTGAAATTCAATATAAAATAATAAGATTTTATAAGAATTTATTATTTTTCAAACAATCTAAAAATTAAAAAATTAATCTTCTTATATTATATTTACTATATTTTTCTATTTACTATTTAAATGATCAAATTTATTTCACTTAAATTAAATTAATTTAATTCTTAAATTTAAAATATATTTTAAAAATAAATTTTTATTTAGTAAATCTACCCATATCAAATCTTTATTTAAAATGAAATCAATTCATGGAATGTTTTCAAATCAAGTGTGCGTGCTCTGGTTTCTCCCTGTCTGCTTTCTCACTATCTTCGGATATTGGAGGGAGATTTTAGAGGATTCAATTCAACAATGGCTCTTCGAGCTCTGGTGAATGGAAAAGCCCTAAGGAGGGAGCTAGGGTTAGGAATTCAGAATATCCGGGGATTACAGACCTTCTCGCTGCCGGATCTACCTTACGACTATGGGGCCCTGGAGCCGGCCATCAGCGGAGAGATCATGCAGCTCCATCATCAGAAGCATCACCAGACTTACGTCACTAACTACAACAAATCCCTCGAGCAGCTCGACGCCGCCATGGCCAAGGGCGACGCTTCCACCGTCGTCAAATTGCAGAGCGCCATTAAGTTCAATGGCGGAGGTTAATATCTTCCTTTTAATTTACATATATATTTTTGTATATATATGAAGGTTCAGTTGATGGTATATAACAGGTGTATAAGCTTCAAGTTATTGGGGATTAGATTTGCGAGTATGTGGATTTTTTTTTTTAATGTTTTTATGTGACTATTTGATATTTGGTGACCGTATCTCATCTATAATCAATTTGATTTGACCTAGGAGAAAGTTCGATATTGCATGCTTTATCACCGTGAAACTCAAAATGAACAAATAATTAAATAAATATGTAAAAGTAATTTCATTTCTCTTTCATGTTTGGTTCTCTAGTGACTTGCTTGGAACTTGGATTTGAAAGGGAAGGAAAAACGATAAATGTAGGAAGGCAAAATGAAATGAAAGATATATATAATATATATTTTGATTGAGTTAGAAATATGGGAAGGAGATGAATAGATCTTTGTGCAAATACTTTAATTTTTATTTCATTAATTATAAAAAATGAATATATATAAGTAATTTTGTTTCCCATCCATTTTTTTACTGTAAGAAATCCTTAATCCAAACATAACATGAACAAATTCGAGATCCAAGCATAGTGAGTCAGGACGAATGAGAAAATATAGAAAGGTGGCCGGGTGCATGAGGCTCTTGCGTATTCAAAGTTTTGGGAGGGGTCCCAGGGTAATGAGTGCAATCTTACCCCCAATACCAGGGAGATCGGTTTTAAGTATTGAACTCATGGCCTCTAGGTAGCAAATGGGCAACGTTATCATTGCGCCTAGTCAAGGAGAATGAGAAAATGAATACCAAGTTTTTGTTATCTGAAAATTTTTGAACAAACAGTCTTAGTTCTCAGCTGCTTGGTTTGGCTAGAAGATGTGTTTCTGCTTTTTGGTTTTATCTTTGGTATTCTACTCTGCAAAAACCTATGAAGTTACTATTGAAATGAAATGATTGAAGGCCGTCTAAAACTCTTGTCTGTTCTGAAGGTGGAGCATGGAAGGATGATACAAATGTTTCCCCTGCTAGCTAAGATGCAAAAACGTAATTGATTGCAAATAATTTGTATATAGTATTTTGAAACTTTTTCCTTCTTTCCCCCCTATTCCTGCCACATGTTATCGAAGTGAAGTACAAAAACAAACAAAATTAACAAGTTTTGTCCAAGAAATTATATGAGGTGTTTGCTCACAACTTTTCATTTTGGAATTAGGCTCATGAGCCAATTTCCATGTCTCTTTCATTGGTTATTTTCAAGGTGGACACAATACACGGGCGACTAATCTACAAATTTTATAATAAACGTAGGAAGTATGGACTCACCATCAAGAGTGCTGTCTGTGAATTGAATTCACGTGAGGATTCAGACACGCGACGGACACGTGTCAGAATCAACTTTTGCCATTTTTTTGGGACGCAACCTGGACATGTCACAAACTTGTTTTGTAAATGCGTCGAGCTAGCCTATCTTTATTGACTGTTAAGCTATGGAATATAGTTTATTGTCATTCTGGATAGAATGTAATCATTATGTGACTTATTTGTTGACTTTAAGTTATAAGATAAAAAATACTTGGTTTTTAATTTTACTTAGGTTTTATATTGCATTATTTCTATTGTATTTGAATAAGATATTAATATCTAAGGCACATAAAGAATATATATTTTGTTGAGCACCTGCCGTATTATCCTGGAAGTTTTTGTCCGTCAGTGCTGATTACATAAGGAACCAGTTATATTTTATAGCGTCATCCTCCGTGATGATGTGTATTTTGTAATGCTGCATAAAAATGTAGTAGATCCGTATGATTTCGTCAGGTCAAATGCACTCTGAATATTTTTTGGTGAAGAACCCCTTTCTATACATCTTATTCAAACTTGAAAATTAAATAAGGATCTTAAAAGGTGTTGGTATTGTTAAGGACAAATTGGAACAGTGGTTTCATGTCTGTGTTACACTGATTAGCTTGAATATATGATACCATGCAGTAGTCTTTTAGGAGGCGGACTTACTTTGTGAGATCTCGCTTGCTTTTATTAAAAGAATATGCTTTGGAACCTCATATTGCTAGCCAAAGTGCTGGTTTACACATTTTTATGTGGAATTTTTCTCTGTTGCCTCGTGCATTTCATTGCTTCCTGTTTTAGTTTCTGGTCATCTTACTGGTCTTGTGTATTTCTCTGTTGTTATAAGGTGTGTGTTTTATGAAACCAACTGCTCTAGGGTAGTTGGCCAGAGCTCTTGGTTTCCCTAAGGGAGGTCAGGAGTTCGACTTTAACGCCCCAACAAGCCTTGGAGGTACCCACACAAGGTGTGAGCCTTGGACTTAACCGGTTCGCGTGGTTTGTGGGGTATTGCGTGAGCCTCCGGTTTACTCATTGACTACGCAGTTCGTTGAGGGCTGCAATAAATCGGTGGAGTTCCGAGTCACCAAAAAAAAAAAAAAAAGGTGTGTGATTTATGATTAGCGTGTTTGGCATTTGCCTAACAATAAGAGAAAAATAATAATAATAATTTAACAGCCATGTTTTTCAGAAAAAAATAATTTAAAACCCATGTTTTTCATCTTGGTATTGTTCCTATTCCTGTTTAGTTGTTGTCCTTGTATATTTTTGTTATAAGCTAATTAATACTCCCAAGCAGGTCATGTCAACCACTCAGTTTTCTGGAAGAATCTTGCTCCAGTGCGTGTAAGATTATTCTCCTATCCATTTTCCAATTCTTTTCTATTATCATATTCCATTTGCCAAAATCTTTAACAATGCTATAATCTTATTACAGGAAGGGGGTGGTGAGCCTCCAAAGGGTTCTTTAGGATGGGCTATTGACACAAATTTTGGTTCATTGGAAGCCTTGATACAAAAGATGAATGCTGAAGGTGCTGCTTTGCAAGGCTCTGGATGGGTGGTGAGTGCTTTAGGCATTTAATTTATTTAATATGTTCTTCTTTATTTTAATTCTTATCATTGACCAGATGTATTGTTAATACCTTTATTCCCTGATCAATTTTCTGTGCTTCTCACATTCTTATATATTGGCAGTGGCTTGGTGTGGACAAAGAGCTTAAAAAGCTTGTGATTGAGACGACTGCAAATCAGGTGAGACACTACTATGATTTTCGATCAAGTCATTCAATGTTGATCAGCTATCACAAGGATTGCTCAATTTATTGTCCTGGCAACATTTGGACCATCTGTTAAGATTCTATAGTCATATTGGTGTTGTCAAGTTGTCACTCCTTCAACTTCTGAAATTATTTGAAAATTTTAATCTGAGTTTACAGTGCTCTCAATTTTAGATGGATTCCTGCTTGGGGTGTCAATGAGTCATGTCGAGTCGCTCATGACCTACTTGCGGGCAGCTCATTAAGGGCTAGGCTCGGGCTTGTTAACGGCTTGACCAATTTAATATAAACGAAAGTTTGGGCCTTTTTTCAATCTCGTTTATTAAACAAGTCAAGCTTGAGTTTAAGGAAAGCTTAGGCCCGAGGGCCTACTTATGTAGTTTATAATAATATTATATATATATGTAATATACTATATTGTAATATATATTAATACAAACAAATTTTATTTTAGACTTTTAAGTTGTGGTGAACTTTTTATTAATTATTTGAGCTCTTTAAAAGTTGAAATTTGACTTATCATGAATATTAGTTATTTTTTATAATAAAGATTATAATTTGAAATAATAATTTGATAATATTAGATAAATTTTTTGATCCTATGAATATTTGATGTAAATAGGATTTAACGTGCCGAGCTTGAACCTTACAAGTTTTTAATGAGCTAAACTTGAGCTCAAGTTTTTTGGGCCCTAGCAAGCTCGAGTTTGGCTCAAGGCTAGCAAACATGCGATGAGCAGAGCCTAAACACGACATAGCTCAACTTGGCTAGGTTCATTTACACCCCTAGGCTATGTTTAATTGGAGGGATTGGATGATGGGGTACAAGTAATATCATGGGATAATACGTGGGATTGGATATAATATGGAATTAATTTTTCATGTGGGATTATTTTTTTGGTATTTAATTGATGACATACAAAGTGAGATAAAAGATGTGATTTGATATGAGATGTGACAAGAAATAATTTTGGACCTTTGAATTTTAACGGGAAGCAAATCTAGAGGTGAGGTATAAATAATATCACTCCATATGGGATGCCTTCTCCGGCATTTTAGAGGATATTGAATCCTGTTGGGGATTGAATATCCCTCAACCACAAAACTAAACAAACACTTCACATGCATGGGGCCCACGGATGGTAAGTCCTATCCTGCAAACTTATCCGGCTAGCAAACAAAGCCCTAATTCCCACTTCATGCTGCAGGCTTAAAGGTTGATGCATATGCATTTAATTTGCTTGGAATTATTTCATTTCGTTTCTAGAGCTTACTTCTGATATATGTCTAAAAACTAATGGCTTGCTTTAGAACTTATATATTACTTCTTTCTTTTACTTTGATGGGTGACTTATTCCTCTCTTTGGATTTCTACAGTCATAAAGATTTTGTATGCATTATAAAAACTAATGTAAGTAGGCTAAAAAGGTTCATGCTTTGAGAGTGGATGGCTTTTTGCTGACTGCTTTTAAGGAATTCTTTGGATGACAAATATCTTATTTATTTTGCTTAATTGTTGATATTGTTGTTGTTATGTAGTGGACATTGCCATATCAGTCGAGCATGAACTCCTGTTGTCATGAAATTTATCATGTCTGCATAGTTTCTTGCCCATGTATTTTTTTCCCTTTTCGTTATACTTCTTTTTCGGGAGCAGTCCCAGCTTTATTTAACCTCTTATTACAGTACTATTTCTTCATATTTATGATGTTTTTAACTCTCTTTTACAGGACCCTCTGGTGACCAAAGGACCAAGTTTAGTTCCCCTGCTTGGTATAGATGTTTGGGAGCATGCATACTACTTACAGGTAACTCTCTAACTTTTTGTTGTTTCATTGTGTTAGATGCTTATTGCAGTTTGGACATTGCAGATGCTTAAAATAAAATAGAGAGAGAGAGAGAGAGAGAGAGAGAGAGAGGACATTGTACATTTCAGGTCTACAATTGTATGAGATGTTTACGTCTGTTCAGACTTGGTTTATGCATTCAAACTTCAAAATCAACAGTTTTGTGTTTTATGTTCTAAAAATCCCAAAACAAGGAAATAAAAATGCTTTCTTTTCCTTGTTTTGATATTTTTCTTATTTTGGGTTAAGAATGCTTAAAACGAATTTTTGCCATTTTGCATTTCATATGTAAACCTATTTTCTATTTTCTAAAATAGATTTTGAAAACACAAGTGACCAATGTGTTTTAAGCTGTTTTTCTTATTTTCAAAAATACAAAATGACAAATGAGTTCAAAACAGAAGATAAAAAGGAAAAAATAGAAAAATAAATCAAATGTCACCTTATAGTCAAAAAAAGTATCTCTCTATTTCCTCCTCGATATGCAGAATTTCCAATATTTACTTCTATTCAAATCGTTGTAAAGACTTGTTTCGTTTCACTTATTATTATTATTTGCGCAGTACAAGAATGTTCGACCGGATTATCTAAAGAACATATGGAAAGTTTTGAACTGGAAATATGCCAGTGAAGTCTATGAGAAAGAGCGCCCTTGAAGGCATTCTCCATTATGGAAAACCAGCTGGCGGAGATGCTGCTATTTCGTCAGTTTGTCTTTAAGAGCGAATAAAATGGTGTTTCCTTGTTGAGGGTTCTCGTGTTTCTAATGTGGTATTTGCTTGCCGGTGTTTTCCATGTTTTGGAAACCGAATAAACACGCCGTATGACATCTTGGTTTATTGGCCCACAAACTTTCCTTTTTACCTGTTTGTGCATTTAATCTGGAGATTATATGATTCAGTTGCATGCTTCATATCTGTTATGCATTACCCGGAATTAGAATGCAAATTGTCCGTTTAAAGACCGAATGTAACGGTCTTCCAATGCTTATCTAATGCTTTCGAGATGATGTGAAATCAAATGAGCAACAAGGTGAAAGTGACCGATGCTGCGTTGGGATTATTAGCAGAAAACCAGTCTTCCATGGAATGTGATGGTTTTATAAAGGGCGATGCTATATCCTTCTTCAAATGATATGTTTGATCTTATTTGGAAGTGGTATTTCAAATAAAGTGTTTTTGGAGTGTGTAACCAATTATAATTAATAAATTAACTAAATTAATATGAAATATATTTTATTAAATTTAATTAGTTTTAAAAATAATAAATTTAAATATTTTATTAAAATAGAAATTTTGATAAGCATAAACAAAATTGTATTTTCAAATGTAAATTTGATTTTCATTTCAGGAAAAAATAATAACAGAAAATATAAATAATTAAACATAAAACAAAAAAATAATAGCATTACCAATTGGGCCCATATTGGCTTGGCTACATCAATAGTTACATATATCTTCATATGATGACCACAATTTTGTCTGACAATTCCAAACCAAAGTTCTACACGCTACTGATTAGGGTGGGGAAATCACAACCCCTAGACTCCCTGCACACAATCACTTGATCATCGGGCTTGCACTAACAAGCACTCTGAATCCATGGATACCAATGCCGCGAGCATTATTGAGCTCTCAATCAATGTTTCCTGAATTTGGGTAGTGTAGGATTTTCAATTATGTACTTGCAGGGGCTACTGAGAATAGATTGTTGCTTCTGTAGTTTCTGGTTTTTCCAACTGATTTAAACAATGGAATCCCTTGATTTGCTGAAAACCATCTGCCATACGAAAGCAGTGTATAGAATCATGTGAGCATAAAATTCTTTCATCTCATGCTCCCAATAATAATAATAATAGTAATAATAATAATCATTCCTGCACTTATTTCTTCTTCAAAGGTACAGGATGGTCTTCAATGAATTCAATTTGGAGACTTACCTGATCGACTTTTCACATTCTCGCTGTTAAAAGGGAAACATCAACAACCAGAGTCCTTCCTGGAAGCTTGTTTCAGCTGCAAGATTGATTTGCACAGGTTATTCAGCAGCATTGAGCTCCTTGGCGATCCTCACACACCCAGCCATGGGACAATTTGTCTTAATTGCATTGGAGGCAATGTGTGACCTACTAGCAGCATATCCCTCCTGCAGCCATTTCACCAGATCAAAATGTCAGAAACACAAGGTGTTCCAGAGAATCTCCACTACTATGCCAACCACAAGTGGGATCCATTCAACAAACACAAAAGCTGTGTTTGGGTTGCGGTTTTGCTGATTGTATAAATAAAAGAACTTTGGCCAAACAACCCATTTTGATTCTACCATTCCTAACTCTTTAGCCTGATTCTCTCACAAGCCTCCGTGCCTTGGAACTTGATCAAAGCAACCACCATTCAAAATTTCATCTACCTATTATACAATGGTTCTATAGGAAAATCTTGAAGAAAAGCTGAAGAAAGAAGAGAGAGAGAGAGAGAGAGAGAGAAAGAGAGAGAGAGATAAAGATAACTACTTCCAGAAAACAATAAGGATGATGATATTATGCTCCCCCAGGTTTCACTTCCATCTAATGATAAGGAGTTTATCTACAACAAAAGGTAGAGAAGGAACCTTTTGGTATTGAACTCATAAAATAGGTGGACATCCACAAAATCTGATCCATGAGATCTGGCAAGAGAAAAAGTTTTCAGATGTAAGTTCTCGTTAAGTATAACATTTCTTTGCCAAGATGAGCTTGAGCCCCATGGTTTCTAGGCAAGCCAAGCTTAAGCAAGCTAAAGTTCGGCTTAAGTACATCCCTAGCCCAAAATCTATTGCTTATGTGTTTAACATGATTAATTAGCACCAAAAATTTCAACACTAGATCAATTCCCTTATGTAATACTCATTCAAAATTGAAAAACATTCCAAATGGTCAAATAGATTACGAGGACTTTCAAAAGTCTACCTTTTGAATGGTGCTAATCATTGCCCTGATGGGAGGAGAATTAACTCTGGCACGTCTTGCTACCTGAAGAGTAGTCAAGAAGAAGTCAAAAATTTTAAAGCAGCAATTGACTAATTGAGAGCCTATCCTCCCATTGCCAAAACGCAAAAGGTGGAGTTTTAGCAAAAACCTCATCTAATTTGATGTATCCAGCTGGTAGCTCAGGGTCACTTTCATCAATCATCCGTGTTAATAGCTTTTCCAGATCCAATCCCATGCCATTGCTTGTCCATCCCCATTGTCTAGACAAATCAAACATTTCCATCATGTATGAAGTATTATGAAGAGGTCCTGTCCAAAGGGGCCCTATGACACGTGAACCAGAAACCTGAAAAGAACTAACAGCCACTTAGAATTCTCATAGTAATGTAAGGAGATCCCAATAATCTCACGTAACATACTAAGAGTGCAGTAGAATCAGACTTGGTAATTAAACAATTTAAAGGTGTTTACAATTTTCTCTTTAATTCCCCTTCCTCTTTCTTCCAAGACTGATAATCACAATATACTGACAGTAAGAGAGAGATAACTAAAGGCAAAGAAGCATCAAAGAAATTAAGCAATTTGGAGACACATATAAGGTTTTAAAAACAATAAGTTAGCAGTGAATGATGACGCTCATCAAATTCTGAAATGTGAATACCATAGAGAACTTCAACAAGATATTAATTAAACTAATATCCCTATAGATTTTCCCTCTTGAAAAGAAGAACATAGAGGGATGAAGCTACACCTTAGCTTCGTGGCAGGGGCAATTGGTACAACCAAGTTCATCCCATGAAAATGCTTGAGAATGCCCACATCTGGTGCAGTAGCGAAGGAAACCATAATGCCTGCCACCAAGTACAACAGATACAATTACCAAAACATTTGAAAGAATTCATACATTTCAAACAGAAAAAAGAACATACATCACCTAGTGTTCGGAAGCTTCCCACGGTTAAACTGGAGCATCACCCTGAAAACAGGACCATGGTATGAATAGTACGAGAAAAGTGGCGTAACATGATAGCCCAATACAGAAGCTTCTCGCACCGCGCCACCGATCAGCATTCGAAGACCAACCTCATTTGAATATGGCACAGGGCAAACATATGATCCATACGAAGCTAAAGCACTTTGAAAAAAAAAAAGAGAAAAAAAATTGCAGCAGCAAATTCATAATAGTTACCATCAGGCAATGCACCCAAACATAGCAAAAAACTACAGAATCAATTGGTAACACTGCTTAGTAATCATCTCAAATTAGTCCATTCAATCAATAAAGAATCGAAAAAACGGTTCTAGCCTTCTAATAGAAAATGTAACCGAGAACTCACTGGTAAGGCCGGTGACCGCCAGAAGAGTAACCATCAGTGGAGGTGACATAAAGCAACCCATCCAATTTCAGAGCATTGAGAGCAGACCTCAAGAAAGTCGAATCACTCCCAAACGAATCAACATCAATGAGATCAAAGTAATCCCTCTGGAGAAAACACTCCGTCATTAACCTATTGGCATCAAAATGAGTCACCGTCCACCTCTTCTCGTCGCCGGAAACCCTCGGAACCTGCGACAGGTTCGACAATATAACCCCCCTGTATTCATCATTAGCGTCATTTGCCAACACGGAGTCCGCCTCTGCCTCCGTCAAATACCGCAGAGATCGAATTCCGCAGCCGCACATTGCGTCAAGGACTCGGAGTTTGCCTTTGGATTTCTTGTAGACTGCCGCGGCGAGCACGGCGAGGTCACGGCCGGTGGCGCTTTCATGGCGAAAGAACGTGTCGCCGACATCAAACTCGAGCCCTCTCTCGGTGCGGTATTCAGATTTGCAGACGACGCCGTTCACAGGTGAAACGCCGCGGAGATTGGGTGGTTTGGGGTTAGGGAGTATATGCGGTCCGGTGCGTGGGAGCTGAAGAAATGGGGAAGGTGATAGGGTTTTAGGATAGAGAAATCTCATGGGGGGAAGTGGGTTTGCGGTAATTTTCGCGGGTTTTTTATGAGAATATCGTGAAACCCTGTACATCGCGTGTTCGACTACACTAGAAATCGACGGTCGAAAATTGATGGTTATGTAAAAAAAGTCAAAGTTAACCCAATCTCATTTTCTACAAGATTCTCTTTTGGGATCCACTCGATCACCGACCGACCACCAACGGTCGTTTTAAGAGAGCGGCTTCTCGTGACATACATCAGTCAGAAGCCCATTTGCATTTGGTGCGTGCTCGTTCACCATCTTTGTCGAGAAGGGCTAGGGTTAGGGTTCTGGTTCTAATTGCAACATCTCTATTTTTTGACTCCATAAATCTTATCACATGTCCCATTAGATTAACTTTTTTGTTTTAATTCTTACATATTAATTAACTTATTTATTACAAATTGAATTTGGATTTTTAGTTTTTAAATAAAAATGAAATTTTGAGATTAAAAAATTAAAAAAAATAATAGGATGCCAAGTTCAGGAACGTGGGGCACAACCAAGTAAACATGCACGAAGTAGGCACACACTCGGCTGACTTGGTATATCCTTTCTGAGTTTATTTATTTGTTCATTTCTCTTGTTTTCTGATTTCAAGTTCATCTGCTTTCCTTTCCTCTGTTCAACCGTACAAGTGACTATTATCAACAAAAATCGACAGCTCACGCATCAAACCATAATATATTGTGCGGAAACGTGACAATAACAATGACAATAACCACAAATAACAAATAAAAAAATATACTGAATAAAACATAATATTTTTATGGTTCACCTCTTAATAATAGAGTTACATCTACAGGTTGCTCAGAATCAATTTACTAATTTCAAATGGGTTACAAAAAAGAGCTCTCACAAAGTATACTCATAAAAGAAAATACAAACTATTTTCTGACAAATGAAACACAGACTCCAAATGAGTACTCCTATTTTTCTTTCCAATAATTTTTTTTTTTTTTTATGGTTTCTTTCTTTCTACCTGACTCTCTGCCACCTTTCCTTTCCAATAGCTTGAGTTATCAATTTATAGTCTAGACTCCTACTAAAATTAACTATCATTCTAATAAAGGAGATATTAAATTAACAAAAATTTACTAATAATAATTAATTAATAGATGACTAATTCAAAAGTCACCATCAAGTTGGACGTACATTGCTAACTTGAGGAGGATATATACTTTGAGCCAAAAACTTTAACAATCTCCACCTTGGCAAAATATAGAGCCTTCATTCAAAATAACTAAATTTATCCACAAGTAAACGATTTGAGCTACCCAAATGTGCTCAAAAGTGCCATACACCCGAAGGTGTTCAAACTCGTCTAATGTTGATTAAGTTCAAATAATGTTCAAACTTGATCCCACTCACAATCTTGGTTAGCATATCTGCAGGGTTATTCAAGGTTCCAATTTTCTTTAGGAGAATAATCCCCTCATCTAAAATTTTCTTGAACAAAGTGAAAACAAACATTGAGGTGGTCTGTTCGTGAATGATGAACCTAGTTCTTAGCAAGGTGGACTCTAACAATCACAATAGACATCCTCATGATCTTGAACGATCCCTAGATTTTGAACTATTCCATGTAGCCAAATCGCCTCCTTAATTGCTTCTGTTACTGTCATGTACTCTACCCCTAAAGTTGATAGAGCAATTGTTGACTATAGCGTAGACCTCCAACATACCGACCCTTCAGCAAGTGTGAAAACATAACCTGTTGTAGACCGACGCTTATCTAGATCACCAAAGTAATCAGAATCCACATAACCAATCACATAATGACTAGTACACAAGTCCTGCACGAACTTCAAACCAACATCTACAGTACCAAGAATGTACTGTAAGATCCATTTCATCGCTTGCTAGCGTACTTTTCTTGGATCATGCATGTACCTACTCACCATACCGACGGCCTGTGAAATGTCAAGCCTAGTACACACCATCGTATATGTTAAACTTCCCACTGCATTAGCATAGGGAACATAAGCCATCTATGATCGCTTTTCATCTAATTATGGAGATAACAAGGCACTTAACTTAAAGTACGAGGCCAATGGAGTATTTATAGGTTTAGTTTTTGAATTCATACCAAAACATGGTAACACCTTTTTCAAGTATTGCTGCTGTGACAAGCAAGTTATGCCCTTTCCTCCATCTCTACGAATCTTCATACTAAGTATTTTATTAGCTTCTCCCAAATCTTTCATCTCAAATTCATGACTTAATTGAATTTTCAATTTGTTAATCTCTACCTTACTCTTTGAAACAATCAATATATCATCAACATATAAGAGCAAATAAATAAAAGATCCATCATGAAGTTTCTGAAAATACACACAGTGATCATAATGGCTCTGTGTATTTATACCCGATCATAAACCGATCAAATCACTTGTAGTACTGTCTTAGATTTTGTTTCAACCCATGTAGTGATTTTCTAAGTTTACAAACCTATTTTTCTTTACCAACAATTTTATATCCACCTGGTTGAGTCATATAAATCTCCTCTTTCAAATCACCATGTAAGAATATAGTTTTGATGTCAAGTTGTGACAACTCAAGATCAAACTGTGCAACTAAAGCTAACAGGATACGAATGGAAGAATGTTTTACAACGAGAGAGAATACCTCATTGTAATCAATTCTTTCCACTTGAGAATAGCTTTTGCCACTAATCTAGCTTCGAACCTTACTTTGTCTATTCTTGAGGAGTCTTTCTTTTCGGTGTATACTCATTTGCACCTGATGGCCTTATTCTTATTTGAAAGTTGTACTAACTCCCAAGTTTGATATTTGTAAAGAGGTTGTATCTTTTCATCCATTGCCTTCTTCCAATCTATACTTTTTGAACTCTTTTCAGCTTCTTAGTAGTTAGATGGAATGTGATCTACCTCCACAGGTAATGCATATGTCACCATATTAGCAAGCCATACAGGTCTTCTTATTTGTCTTTGTGGCTTACTCAGTGCAATACAATCCAATTGCTGGGGAGGCTCATGAGTAAGAGCCTCTTCATCATCTATGCCTGAACTTGCATTTTCTGAATCAAGAACAGATCTAGCTAGACTAATTGGAGTTTCATAACTTCACCTGCCGTGAATCTTCTTTCATTTTGCTCTTCTTAGGGAACACTTCAACATTGAAGACTCATCAAATGTCACGTTCCTGTTGTTTATGATTTTCTTCGTCTCAAGGTACCAAAGTCTATACCATTTTACACCATCAGTAAATCCCAAGAATATTGCTTTCTTGACTCTAGAATCCAACTTATTACCCATAATATGAAAATATCTGAGGGAGCCAAAAATATGTAAGAAATCATAGTCTATAGTAGGGTTTCCAAGCCATACCTGCATGGACATCTTACCCTCATTCGTAGCTGCAAGCAACCTATTGATGAGGTGACATGCATAAGTAAGAACCTCAGCCTAAAACGTTTTACCCAAACCAACATTGGACAACATACAGCGCACTTTCTCCAACAAGGCGTGATTCATGTGCTCAGCCACCCTATTTTGTTGTGCTATGTCTTTCACAGTACAGTGTCTTACGATACCTTCGTTCTGGCATACTTGCAAGAATGGGTCTGATTTATATTCACCCCTATTATTAGATCTGAGTTTTCTAATTTTTCTGCCAATCTAGGTCTCTATCACCTTCTTCCACTCCAAGAAAATTGACAAGTCTTCATCCTTATGTCGCATGGTGTATACCCAAGTCCTTTTAGAGAAGTCATCTACAAATGACACAAAATAATGCTTACCTCCCAAAGATGTAACTTTGGTTGGTCGCCAAACATCTGTGTGAACATAGTCAAGAGTTCCCTTTGTACGATGTATAGCAATGCCAAACTTAACTCTTGTCTATTTGCCCAAAACACAATGTTCACAAAATTCAAGCTTGCAGGTCTTAGCACCTTTCAACAAACCCTGCTTCACTAGATCCTGTAAAGCTTTCTCACATGTATTTCCCAAACGTGCATGCCATAATCTCATAATGTCTGATGCAACATCCTCTGAACTATTAGAGATGGTTACTTCTCTTGTAACTATGTTTCCTGAGAGAAAACGCAAGTTATTCTTCTTTATAGCCTTTATTACAACAAGAGCTCCATGAATGATTTTTAAACCATCACCCTTAAGTGTAATCTTATAACCTTTTGATATCAAAACTCCAAGTGAAATAAGATTTTTCTTTAGATCAGTACATACCAAACATCTTCAAGTACTATGACTATCCCATTTTGCAACTTCAAACGAATCTTCCCTATCCTTTTTGTTTGACAAGCTTGATCATTGCCCATTAAAACAGCTTCATTACCCAGCTCTTTAAAGCTAGAAAACCACTTCCGATTGGGAGTCATATGATAGGAACATCCTGAATCCAAGATCCATTCATGAGAATTGAATTCATATGATAGAGTAGCCAAAGCAAACTTAGTTTCTTCATTTTCATTACTGCTAGCAACATTAACAGTTGTATTCTTCACGTCATCTTTCATTTTAAGACAGTCTTTCTTCCAATGTCCTTTGTTGTGACAAAATGCGCATTCATCCTTGGCGAGTATTTTCCTGCCTGAGATTGATGCACCACCTCGTAATCTTGATTAAGATCTTCTGCGTCTATTTCTCCTTTTCTCATCTGTTCTTCCACATACTGTTAAAGCCTCTGATGTTGAGGTTCTATTGATCTTCTTATCCTTCTTTCGTACTTTGTTATTCATTAAGGTATTAGATACTTCATTATATTTTATTTCTTCTTTTCCATGCAGTAGCATGGTAATGAGATGCTCATAAGAGTTAGGCAGAGAATTTAGTAATAATAATATTTTATCCTCATCATCAATTTTAACATCGAAATTTTGTAAATCAACAAAAATTTTGTTAAAATTGTCTAAATGCTTAGACATAGACATAACTTCTGTGTACTGGAACCAAAAAAGCTTCTTTTTCAAATGAAGTCAATTTTCAATACTTTTTGTCATATATTTGTTTTCCAATTGCTTCCATAATGTCGTTGCCGAGGTCTCGTGCATAAAAGGATATTTTTTATCCTTTCCGAGATATAACCAAATTTGTCTAGCAACCTTACAGTTGATTTTTTTCCAATTTTCCTCCTCCATACTTTCGGGCTTATCTTTAAGAGCAATTTCCAACTCTTATTAGATCAAAACATCCATAACTTCATATTTCCACATTTTGAAGTTGTTTTGCCCACTAAATTTTTCTACTTCAAATTTTGTAGTTGCCATCTTTCCAAAAAATGATCACTAAGTATTTAAAAAAAAAATACTTATTATGGCTCTGATACCAATTTGTGTTGCGAAAACGTGGCAATAAAGATGACAACCACAAACAAAGAGTAGAAAAATACACAAAATAAGATATGATATTTGCATGGTTCACCCCTTAATAGTAGGGCTACATACACGGGTTACTCAGAATCAATTCACTAATTTCAAATGGGTTACAAAAGCGAGCTCTCACAAAGTACACCCATAAAAGAAAATACAAGTTATTTTCCAACAAATGAAATGCGCACTCCAAATGAGCACTCTAATTTTTCACTCCAATATTTTTTTTTCTTTCTTTCTTTCTCCCTAACTTTCTGCCAACTCTCCCTTCCAATGCCTCGAATTTATAGCTAGGCTCCCACTAAAATTAACCATCACTCTAATAAAGGAGATATTAAGTTAACAAAAATATACTAATAATAATTAATTAATAGATGAATAATTAAAAAGTCATCCTCAAGTTGGCTATACATTGCTAACTTGAAGAGGGATATCTATTTTGAGCCAAAAAATTCAACATAACAGGTATAGATGTGTTTGGAGCTGTATAAAAGTGTATAAAATAAAATAAAATTGTAAAAGTAAATGTCTCATAATTCGTGTAGTGAGTGAAGAATTTAAATTTTATTATCTCGTAATTCATGTTTGTAAATATTTGTAAAATTTTATTTTATTTTGTATAGCTCCAAACGGAGCCTATATCTTTGTAATTAGTATTTTTGTCAATTAGAAATTTGTGAAAATTTGACTCCTAAAGAAAAAGTTGGAATACATTCCATTCAAGCTAAGAAATAATTGACACAGCGAAGCATAATAAAAAGTATATTCTTACAATAAGCATGTCAATTGGTTGAGATTTGTGAAGGTTTGGCCTCTAAAGAGAGAAAAATTCAAATGCATCCTATTCAAGCCAAGAAATAAGTTAACGTACCAAATTAGTGCGTGAAGGTCAACTCCTAAAATCAAGGCAACATCAACTCCTAAAACTAAGGCAACGTGATCAAAAAGTTTCAGCTGTTCAATGAGATCTTATTACTTCTTTATTTTCTCCATTATTTTCTCTACAATTCTCTCAATATCTTTGCCAACAATTGTGTTTTTCTTTATTTTCTCCATAATTCACTTTGTATTCTTGCCTTTTATTTCTGTCTACCATAATTTAAATATCCATTGTAATTCCTTCTCGTTGCTTATCTTTTGAAAAGATACATGAAAATCAGTTTCAGTTTGTAGTTCAAAAAATTCTCCACTATATCATGTCAAAGTATGCTAGTGATTAAAATTTTGCAGGGAAAAAGTCCTAATAAGCAGAAGAAATGTATGTTACATCTGACAAATGGAAGATACATCTGGCTTTGGGACCATTTATTTTTTAACATATTATTTGGCAAAACAGAAGTTCATTGCATTTGGGCCCATCTATTTTTTTCCCTTAAATACAACCCAACCAGCCAAATCTGCAATGCGTAATCTCCTAAGTGTTATTACAACTATACAGAAAAGGGTACTTAATTGTCATAAAAAGTTACACTGCAATACAAGTAAGAAAAGCGCACATCATATATATGTGTGTGCGCGCGCGCGTATATATATCACATCTCGTGGCACACATGTTTTCCCTACCAAAGAGGGTTCAAACTTCAACCAGACTGCCTGAAGTTAAGCCAAGCATGGATAAGACTGGTAATAGTATTGACTTAAATATCACAGAGAGACTTTCTGGGGAGTGAAAATGTACATCTCACAGCTGTGGACATCAACTCCAGCACTAAATGATCCCACTGCATCTCCCACGTCTTGATGCTGCAACCAGTTAGAATATTAAGCAAACTTTTGATAGCTTAGAGGTCAAAAACTTAAAACTTACCCCCCCCGGGGGGGGGGGGGGGAGGGGAACTAGCCAAAACAGCAATAGTCGAACCACATAAACAGTTATGATACCTTAAGCAAGTCAATTTCCAAGTTGGAAAATGCTATCCTACCAGAAAGTGAAACCTGAATGACGTGGTAACGAAATTCTTGTACTTAAAAAGGCAACTTGATGGGCTTTTTTTTATTTTAAATTGATTGGAGCATAACTTTTCCACATGATTCTCTAAGAGCTGCCAATGAATTCCAGAGAGATTTTTTTTTTTTTTTTCAAATGCTCTCAGTAGCAAATGAAAGCAGACACCAGGTGAATTGTGGCAGAGCTGGTAACTGGGCCCAAATTTAAGCCCCATGTCCCATTTAATATTAACCTCTTCCCAAGTTCAATGCAGGCTAGTTAGCATTGTTACCTTCCACAAGTCTCTCACGAGAACACTGGTAGAGGGTTCAAGTCCAAGCACGTCCCATGTAGCTGTAATAGTTGAAGCAGTTGAACATCGATTCCAAATAACAACAGCCAGACGGTGTCCAGTCAAAGGACCTGCCCACACCTGAAATGGAATAATCATCAAGCACCTAAGTCATATTTTTTGCACTTATTCCTTTTTTCTTTTTCTTTTCTTTCCTTTTTTTTTTTTTTTTTAAATTATGGTCCAAGCACTGATTTCATTAGTAAAAGAAGACAAAGAAAGAAAAATGCCACTATGCCCACACACAACCCCTACATATTGAAAACTAGACACGTCGTGATGAAAAGAATCCCTCACGCAACTACAAAGTTTGATGGTTGTTTCGTTTGGTATTCAGGTTCACTGGGCCTACAGAGCATTTACCACAACCATGTTAAGCACCATCAATGCTGCCCAGGCTTTAAAAAGCTGAGCTACTTGGTCCCCCACCCCCACCCCCCAGGCTCTTAATGCACTTCCAAGCATCTCTAGCGTCCGAGGCTAATAAAATATTCATCCCAATTCATGGATAGCGTTGCAAATGCAGCTGCTTCAGTGGTGTACGGATTATTCCTTTTCTAGGTCTAATCTCATGAACCCTACAACTCTGGCAACTGCACTTACTCTTATTTTCTTTCCATTTTCTTGTTTTTCTTTATTTATCTTAACAGATTTCCTCTTTCACATTCTTTCTTCTTTGTTTCAGTGCATATATCTCCAACTGATTAAATGAAAACACCATTTGTAACAAAGAAACAACTAACACATTTGAAAAGAACATATTTTGTAAGAACGAGCATGAAGTAATGCCCATATAAAACCACTCCAAAAGAGTGATTTATGCGATCGATTAAAACTCTTACTTTCATACTTGGACCAATATAATAAACGAACTTGGAAAATGTTTCAAGTTGGTAATATTAAAGCTATGCTGTTATCTGTAACTATCACTAAAAATGATATAAAGAGGTACAAGGAAAGACCTGAAGGCAACCATTTGTTCCTGAAACATGCACCTTCCGCCCTTGAATGCCAAGTTGATCTGCAGAAAGAAACAAAATTTTACTTAGTTTCCTCGACATGGCATTTGACGTATAGATAGCGTGGTTTTTCAATACTCAAATATATCTTTGAACTAGCAGATGAACAGTGGTTTTTTAAAATTCAAAGAGATCATTGAACTAGCAATTGAACACAGATCTGAAGCCCCGAAAATTTGGCTTAAACTACCTACACCTCTCCGGTTGTCTATCCTTCCCGACGAGAACCAGAGAGAAGCAGATTAAGCCTACCTTGGTTCACAGCAATGACCTCCTTATTGCTCAGTATTTCAAATGTTTCAGCAGTCATGTTTCTTACATCACAACCAATCAACAGAGGAGCCTGCATATTCAAGCAATGAAAATTTAAGTTGCAAAAGCTAAACAGTTTAAAAATATGAGACCAAGGACCCACAAGGTAAGTTGTAACATTTGCATTTTATCATTTTGGGGCCTTCCTCAGGCAGGCTTGAGTCAGTAATTGGATTGCTTCTATTTACGTTCTGTCCTTGAAGATTTTCATGATCAATCAAATCTTAAGAATACAAATATGAAGGAATTCAGGGCAGATACAGAGGTTGGAATGTGGGATGTATGGATATGTGGTAGCTGTGTTATAAAGATAAAATAAAAAAAATATAAGTTAAATAATGTCGTCGGAATTAAACATGGCCCGCTAATTCAAAAAATATTCCTCTGGCAAAAGCTAGCGTATGCAGGCGGGAAAAAAACGAATAAAAGTTAAGAAATAACAAACACCACCTTCATCAAAGCCCAAATGCTAAAATGTGCTCGGTACTCCTGGTAAGTCATGCCACCATTGCCAACTTCTAATATATCCGGATCTGCCAGAAAGGTAGCCATGCAAAAACAAAACCCAGATTCTCACACTTAAGTGCTAGACTCGTAGCCATGCCCACGGTAAAATTTTTTTCACAAAGATTACATTCTTACCATTCCAACCACCAGGACCAGCATAGGCTGCCCACTTGTCATTAATATCAGCATTGCTAGTCATGCTAAATAGATAAAAGTAATAAAAAAGAGGGAAAACATCAATGTAAAGATGAGTTTAGTAAATGAATTGCATTTGAATGTAAGTACAAGTGTGCACAGAGAACATAAGTACCCTTTAATCAACCAAATTTCCTAATTCTTGGCTATTGTTCCTTTTTACAAATTGAATAGGAAAGCTCATCAAGCAATTTTAAAACTAAATGATGACATTCATGAGGAAAACTAGCTATCTCGCATTTTTGGGAGGAGAGAAAAAACATCCCAATGGAGAATGCATGTGCGCGAATTAATGGAAACAAATATCTTCGCTCAGGCAGCCACCTTTTACCAGTGCCTGAGTATAACGAGTATGAGCCACAACTCTTAACAAAATCAAATTCCCATGTGTATGACACCTGTGTGAACTATGGTGAGATTTCAAATGATTGACTCCAAAGCCTATGTGAAGGCATGGATCATGCATTGTGCATATCTATCTTAGATCTGCGGCCGGAGTTTTGAAACTAGAAAAAGCAAAAACTGAAGTTTGTATATAGGCAATGGCAAACCCTTTTGATGTAAGACGATAGAGAATAAAGCCAAGAAAGAAAAATAGAGAGAAAGAGAAAAGAAGTTTAGGAGAGAGGGAAGAAATAAGAAGAGGGGAGGTAAAACAAGCTACGAGACTTCAACAAAAATTTTCATATTCATCAATGTATCAAACCCTAATTATCATAAGCCTTTAAATAGGCTAATACATTCTCAAGATTACTAAAAATAAAGCAAAATCAAATATTCTAATAAATCCTTCTTAAAATAAATCTAAATAAAATTTTGCCTAAAATAAAATAAATCTTTAATAGAATAAGGTAAAATTCTTATATAAAATGTAATTCTAATAAAATAAAATTCTAATAATAATTATTTCATACTTTTTTTGGCTTCTGCATCACCTTTATAATGATTAATCATGCAGATGCCATTAATAAAAGTATCCTTAAAATTATCAGGTTGATCTTAGAATTAGCATCAACTTTATTGACCTAAAAATTCTCTGCTATTGATTTGGTCCAATGCCATGTAATAATAGGGTGAGGCAAGTTAGATGATAAATAGCAACGAAAAAAAGTATCTTCAACATTCATCACATGGGGATTTAAATAGTCATCTTCTTAGGAAAACATCATACTGGAAGTAAATTCTACTTATTATGCTCTTAAAAGAAAATCTAAGGTAATATCTAGAGAGTTCAAAATTACGGCTATTCGATATAAAATGTAATGCGTAAAACATAATACAAACGGCTCTTGCTCGTAATGGCACCCATGGGTTTAGGAGTCAAAGAAATTTAGAACCTTGCCCATGTATCATTGATGTCATCTGTTGTCCGCCAACTATTTCCAAGTTTGCCAGCCCACAAGGCAGGATCATCAACACCCCTGCCAAACCCAAAAAGATACTGTATCTCAAGGCACACTGGATGAACTCAAATGGCAACACGGCATTACCCAGAACCTGAGTTTTACCATTCACAAATGGAATAGAAAATTGTACGACCAGTTGCATTCAGAGCGTCACGCATTGGTGGGTATCTGGAATTATGGAACCACATTAAAATTTCAATTTTATAGATACTGAACCATGACGATTAGAACTTCACCAAGATCAAAATGAGACAAACCTTTCCTTTGGATCAATTCCTAGATTGTAGCAGTTGTCATACTTCAAAAAATCCACCCCCTGAATAACTCAACATAAAAAATTAATCATTGAAAGCCCATGGAGAGGAAATATGGTACACTAAAATAGAAATTTCATCTAAATTCCTGCATCCTCATTTCAATGTTTGTAAGAGACAACGTTCACATCTGCACCAACGAGTAAGGTGGTGATTACTACCTGTTTATATGCCAAACGACAGCAAAGGAAAATTTTCCTTTAATCATTTTTTTTTTCTTTTTTTTTTTTTTTGTGTAATTTTTCATATATGGGGTAACTTGGTAATTTTCAAATGCAGTGTCTAAAGTATTTGTGTGTTCGTATACTAGTACCATTTGCTCTTCTCTTATTTGAAATAGGCTGGAGTTCTAGCTGGTCTTGAAAATTACTGTCGTTGTAGGACAATTATAGGAATTCTTAGTCCCTAGCAAGAGAGTTGTAGTCTGAATGGTGGGACCCACCTAATCATTATAAATGAAATTCCTGGAAAACCTCAGTGAGAATGTAAGGTTTTTTTTTTGGTAAGTGAGAATGTAAGGTTGTTCTTATGTGTTAAAACTCCAGCAAACCTCAGACATAAATAACAACCAAATCTAGCCCCGATATTACCTTAAGTGAATCATTAAAACCCTAACGCCATGATCCAAAGCCTATCACTGTTATTTAACTTTTTTTTTTTTTTTTTGGCTCAGAAAATTGATATTTTCATTGTGTCCCAAATAATGAAGCAAGTTATTTCCTCAAATTTCAGATCCAAAACAGTCTAAAATCTCAATCATTCCGACCACTACCCTGTCCTCAAACTCTAAAGCCATTTTCCAAACCATTAACCCTTAATCTAAGACCCAAGTTACCCAAGCCCACCATATTTAATTATATGGCACACTTTAATCTCAGCATGGAAAGCTCGGTCCTGCATCAGGAGCCAAGGAAAACATTCAATTTGTTTCAAATATCCTAAAATATTTGTTTCTAATATCATCTGAAATAGACCAATTTCAAAACATTTAGCTATTTTGGAATTTTAAGATTATTCATTTTATAGTAATTTTCTTGGCAAGAACAGCTGAAAGCCTCCTTGAGAAAGAAAGAGTTGATGCATGATGTCAACATCTATTCTAGGAAATAGGCTTTTATTTTGATGAGATATATCACCAACTAACCCAGGAGGCAAAGATCTCTGCGTCATCATTTTCATGGAAAATTGATCCAGGTCGAACTTGACATGTATACATCCTACATAATTCAGTTAAATATCAGAAAATAGGAAGGTGCACCAGCAGAACTGAACACTTGAAATGAGAACAAAGTAATAATTTCATCATGATCCAACTTCTAGTCTTTTGACCCAATATTAGGAAATTCATCCTACCCAGCATCAGAATAAATTCCAAGATTGAGGCCTTTCTCGTGCACAAAATCAGCAACCACTTTAATTCCCGATGGAAAAGCTTTTGGATCAGGCACTAGTTGACCCTGCAAAACCAAGTCACAATGAAATTTACTAAGAGAAAATTGAGACTACTTGCCATTCCTGCCTTTAAAATTCAGTTTTTTTCTATTTATGAGCTTAATTACCAATATGTTTAGGCCTTAGCTTTTGTCCGATGGTGACGGCTACATAATGACAAGGTGGCTCTTTTTTTCCCATTATTTACCCCCAGTCAGAATAAAGATGGGATCTGACTCCCAAGTCTAGTACCACCAAAAGACTTTACCAGCTTAGATATCAGGCAACTTCTACTATTACTGATACAAATCATGAAATGTTGGAAACAATCTTAACATAAATTAATTGGATTCAAATTCACCTTTGAATTTCGTTTAATTGACCAGCAATCATCTGCATTTGATGAAATTTATTAGCGTGGAGCATAAACAAGTTGTGAAGGAGAATCAAGCAGATAAATAATGCCGAAGAATACCTATGTTAACGTAAACATAACCTAAATCAGCCAAACCAGTTGATATAAGTGCATCAGCTGTCAAAGAAAAGAACAAATGTTAGCATTTCTGATATTGACTTTGGAAAAAGGTATAAATTAAATGGCATCCCTGTTTGGTATCCCTTTCTTTTTCTTCTTTATTTATTTATTTATTTTTTTTTAATTTTTTTTTTTGGGGGGGGGGGGGTGGGATTGTTAATTTGTACGCAGGAGTTCAAACAAAGCAAATTGCAAGTCTATGCACACCTAATTGACCTTTTTCAGGTACAGGCATCAAATCAGGAGGGTGGCTTACGTATAAATGGCAAAAAAAATATGTGAACAAAAAAGCAATTACAAGCTTGAGCACATCTTATATACATAAAATCTGCAAGGGATTCCGGAAATAGCAGGCAGATAAAATCAATCAAGAAAATATGAAACTTTTTAATGTTGATACTTCAGGGTTCTTGACATAGCCACAGCTACAGAAGCACAACCCCTCTGCCAATAACCATTTCAGCAAGCACAAAAGATCCATAGTATCAGCTAATTCACTAAAATACCACCAACTCACATGTGATTCCGAATGATAGCAAGGGCAACATTATGCTCTATTCATAAATTATTGCATTTCTAGCAAACCCATCACGGGCATTAATGTCTTTCCAGTCAAGTGATTTGTTGAGAAATTAAAATTAATAATAATAATGAATAAGCAACTTCCAAATTCCACACAACACCTATATCTCTAATTGTCTCGTCATAAAATCAATTAGATTAACCAGAAAAACTAGGAAATGCGATTGTCAGTCCTCCAACAAAGGGCAAGCCAAAAACCTGTCTCCTTTATAATTGTTTCGTTGATGTTGCAGGCAAAGAAATTCCAGCTATTCCACCTGCCCCCACACAGAACAATCGGATCAAATAATCCACACTTACAATTTAAATAGCATAAATATCTGGATGTAACACTTAACATCAGCAGTTTAACCTACTAAAAAGAATTCAAAACTCAAAACATATGCAAACCCAATTCACAATTCTGTTCTTAATTAACAAAATTGAAATTTGATTTTAACCTTTGACCCTGCTTCTCCCATTAAGGGCAAAAATCAAAAGCATAGATTCATAACAGGGCCAAAAAAAAAAGAGAGAGCATACCCCATGGGAGGAGTTCGAGCCAAGCCATTGTTAAGTTGCAGAACACCATACTTGGAAGTATCAAAGATGTTGGAAGTGGGTTTCTCTTGATTGTCCAAGAGAGGCACCACCCGTGCTTGGATTGTTAAAGAGGACGCCGATAGATACAGAAACAGAATGTATATAAACTCCACGCCACTCATCATCCTTGCCACAGTCTTCACACTTCCGGCTCAATCTCGCTCAGAACAATGAAGAGAGGTAAAGAGAAGAAAAGTTTTATATACATCTCCACGACAACTGAAGGTGACTATTTTTGAAGCATGCTTTTTTTTTTAATTATTATTATTATTCCCTTAGTTCTCTGCATAAATATCATAGCATGGATATAAATTTCCGACCTTATTTTATCCTTTTTTTTTTTTTTTTGGCCAAATTCTGGTAAGCTATTTGTCTCCTTTGACTGTTAGTTTTTTTAATTAGTTAAACTTATTAATTTAGGCATATGTGTACAGACACTGTGATGTGATTTTAAAGTTTTATTCTCATTTTTTAAATTAAGTTATGGCATCTTGTAGTTTTCTTTTTAGAGTAATTTTTTAATTAAAAAATAAAATATCATAAAAAATTAGAAAGAAAAGGTTAAAATGAAATTTTAATAACAAATAAGGACCTTCTTTAGGAAGGGTGGAGTTTTTTTATTTTTTGAAATAATTAAAATTACCCTCTTATAATTTAAATTTCTTTTAAATAATGAAGAACAAAAAATATAAAATTAACAAAAAATAAAAAAATTAGTTACTAAAAAAATTAATTTTTTTCTTTGTAAACATACAAAAATAATTTTTAATAGTTAACTTAAAAAAAAAAACTTTTTTTCTCTTTAAATTAAATCTAAATATATCACAGTTTCAACAAATTAAAGAGATTCTTTATATATATATATATAATATATATTATATATTAACATAGATGATTGTAGGTGAAAAAGTACACATACATGTGCCTTCTTCTCCTCTATCTTCTATTTTTTTTTTTTACCATCTTTAATTTTCTTCTTTGCGACCTTTTTTTCTCGTGATTGATGATTCATTTCCTTCTTTGACAAAGTTTACGCCCCTTTTTACTTTCCTTGTAATATAAGTCAAGTGTTAAGTTTGAACCATTTTACTTTGAAAAGTTGGGTAAATTTAATAGATATTTACGTTATATTTGTTTCAATTTAAAATATATTTAGATTTTAACTCTACAGGGTAGTCTAGTAAATAAAAAAGACTTGTACTAAAATCATAAATTTAAAACATCACAAGTTCAAATTGCATTAGGATCAGACTCGTGACTAGTAGACGATGTCTTAAAATTGGTCCTCTTGCCCTTGGTTTAATAAGGTGGGGTGGTTTCAGTGAAACCTGTCTATCCCAAGTTCCGAGTCACCAAAAAATACGTATACATATATTTATATATTTACTCATACTTAAAAAAAATATTTTTTAAAAATATAAGCAGAAATATTTTTTATTAAAAATATTTTATATTAAAACAAACAAAATATTAAAAAAGATTTAAATTGTGGCATAACTTTAATGATGTTTTCTTTTTATATGTTAGTGTAATTAATCACAACTTATTTTTTATTATTTTTTTTTTCTGGTGTCTACTCAAAGAGGTTGGGATAAGGAGAAAGAAAAATGTAAACGAAACGGAGCTGGTTTGTCAAGAGTTGATATCTTTTTTTTTTTTTTTTTGGAACAAGTCAAGAGTTGATATCTGACAGACAATGAAACCCATTTGTCTTCCGGAGCTTCGTTCAATCATAATGCTCCAAGTTGCCATATAATTTATTTGCCAAATTCTACCAGTGATTAGTTTGCTCCACCTTGTAGACAGAGATGGAGATTTTGTTTATATATATATATATATATATCTTAATCTTTGTGATTACATCATTAAATCAGTTTTGTCAAATATTTTTAAAAAATGGAAATTAAACAAAAAATTCCTCCTTACACGACAAGAAATCTTATCCTATTATATGTATGTGTATATATAATATATACACAAGTGTGAGAATAATTATAGGTGGAGATATTTACATTTTTTAATAGGAGATATTCATAATTTAAATGAAACTCAGCTCTAATAAGTAAGATTCACAAAAATAACAACATAAGAATTATTTGTTAGTGAAGATTGAACAAATAATGTTGTCAACACCACCTGCTAAAGTCTTTAAAATGATTCACACTTCAAAATATATAAAACATCACACATTTTTGTATTATCTTTTTTTAAATTCACCAAAATATCATCATGAATTAAATAAAAATTTTGAAAAAAATTAAAATATATCCTTTTTTTTTTAAATGCTCAAGGTATTCATATCAATTTACGGACATTTTAATTAATCTTTAAATTCATAAAAATAATGACTGGACAAACGTTCTATTAGAATTAACAATCTTAAATAAAAGTACGCAAATCTTATAAGACCAATTCGGATAGCTTTCTTCTGTTCAAATTAATCAAAAATTTAAAGTATTTGGAATTAAAGTATATTTTCAAATTTAATAGTAATTTTAGACTTCAAGAGAGAAATAGAGGGGAGATCGAAAAAGAATGCAAAGATGGAAAAAGAATAAGCAGAGATTGAGAGTGTATAGAGATGAGAAGATTAAATAGCGAGCCGAAAATGGGAAACAGATTTGAGGATTGTGAATAACAAATATGATGTTAGGACTGGGCCAATTAAAAAATATTTTTATGAGTATTTATTATATTATATTTATTATTTTATTAATATCATACTTAAAAAAAAAATATATATATATATATATACGCACACACCCATAAATTTTAAAAATATTATGTGAAATAACAATTTTTGAAAAAATAATTCAAGACACGCAATCTAAAATTAATGACGTTTTTTGAAAGTTCATACTTCACGTCTGTTCGTTGCCAGCAAATTTTTGAATTTTTTTAATAATAATAGAGAGGATGAGAAGAGAATTCTGAGTTAGATATAAATCTCAACAATATAGATTTTAAAATTATATTTTAGTTTTAACTCCTTAAAATAAAGAAAATTAAAATTAAGATGATTATTTAGAGAAAAGATGATCGAGTTTGTTATAACGAACTCATGAATAGGTAATTATTTAAATTTATTCATTTCTAAGTTTGTAATATATATAGTGGAAGTCGCCAATAGTATTAACTCTTTATCTTGAATAATAAAAAATTGTATAGTTAAAATTGTCTAATAACGCCTTATCCTCACAATAAAGAATGCAAATAGTATTGACAATTTTGCCTCTGTTACAATAAATAAGTCTAATTTAATTTTATTTTAGTATTTTCTCTTCCCACTCAGAGTAAAAACGAGTTAAGTCGAACTTTAACTTATTTGAACTTTACTTAAACTATTTATACTGAGTTCGAGCTTTACTCGAATTTTTATATAATCTCGAGCCCGACTCGATAAAAAATAATTTAAGTTCAAAATTAGATAGCGAATAATTCAATTGAATCAAAATAATATTATTTTAGTCTAAAATATAATATTATAAAAATATAATAAAAATTTTATTAAAAAATAAAAATTTAAAAATATATAATATTTTATTAAACCGACTCACAAACTTATAAGTCGAGTTTTTTTTTTTAAATTAGAATTCAAACTCAATTCTAAATGAGTTATAAATCGAATTTAATTCGATCTTATTTTAGACTTTTTTCAAGCCAAAATCGAATAACTCAAAAAAAAAAAGTTCAGTTTTTTCTTCCCCTCTCTCTCTCTCTCTCTCTCTCTCTGAGTTCGACGAACAGGAAAGAAAAAGATAGAGGAACCAAAAAAAAAAGAAAGAAAAGAAGCAGAAAAGAAAAAGGAAAAAAAAAAAGTAGGCCTGGCCCTCCTTTGGCCCAATAACTACCCTGAGTCCAACTAGGCCCACGAAAGGATATAAAACTTAGTAATGGCCTAAAATCATGACTCAAGATCCAAAAATACAGAAATAACTCAAAATTTAATAAATAAATAAAATACAAAATACCGAATATTATATTTTAGCTCTTGACAAGTGAATTCATCTTCAACCGTTGGTTGAGAGTTGAGTCAGATTGATTTATTTACTGGAATATTAATCAGAGTCCCCTGGAAGGATTAGTAGGGCTCTCAACATTAATTGCACGTTGAATTTACACAATTATCATGAAACTCTGCATTAAATGAGGGTTGTTTTTTTTCATTTTTTTTTCTTTTTCTTTTTTTGGTTTGTGGGGCCCGGGGGTTTGACCATGCATCTTCAACGACGTCACTGTCCCGCGCGTTGACTCTTATATTCTGATGATAGTTTTTAAACAGAATATAAATATTTTATATTTTTTTTAAATATAAATATTTTTTTTGTAAATATTTTATATGTTGTTGATGATGATTGGTGGAATCCTTAAAAGCGTCAAATTAATCAAGATTCAAGACTAACAGGCATCGAATTACTAAACAAGGGATTTCCATATAGTTTATGAATTATTTCATTTCAGTACTTCTATATATGGTACTGATTCAAACTCTGTCATCGCTTGTATCATTACATCTATATATATATATATATATATATGATGTATATGTAGAAATTAAGCTAGACGATTATCACTCTAGCTCTAGTTCTCGTCATGATTGGTTCCTTTGCTTGGTCCAGGAGGTGGCACACCCCCCTGGGGCTTCATGTCCATATACGGATTTGCATTGGTGGGTGCCGCAGCATCTCCCTCGAAAAAGCCACCATTTTCACTGGAGGCGGCCTGATTCGGCTCCGGCTCCCGCTCCTGCCTGTTGGCGGTTCCTGAGAGTAATTGGCTTACAAGGAACAAGATGAATATGATTGCTGCAAGGAGATGGTAGAAGAAGCCCATTGGAGATGTGAGACGGAAGTTCTCTGACGGAAGAAAGTTGGCTATCTCTGCAGGAAATATTTTTTGCGTAGGAAGTGTTGTGGTGAGTCTACCTATATATACACATAAGTGGAGTGAATGTGTGGAAGAAACGGTTTTGTTCTGGTCAAAGGCTCAAGCTGCCCTCCCTACCCTTATTTTATTTTATTTTTTTTATAATCCTTCTAACTTTTAATTTTAAGAAGGCACCTCTCCTAGTACGTGGAAGCTCGCAGCAACTTTCTCGTAAGGGATGCGCTCTGGGTGAAGCATGCCTTATAACCCTAGCCAGCAAAGGACCATAAAGAATAAGCCAATTTAAGCAAACCCTGACTGACCGGTTCAGTCGGAAAGACCGTTGAAAATCACTCCCACAGTAGAAAAGAGACCGCCCCCTGAAGAAGTTGAACTCAAAATCTCACGCGGCCTCGAGCCCTATTGCCCTTAACCTTAACCAACCTGACTACCTTTTTTGAGGCAAGAAGGCACCTCTTTATTAGACTGTGTATGGAACTCTAAAATTTAATATGACAATACAATTTAGTAATTTAAATGGTGCGTAAAAAGTTAAAAATTTATAGAAATTTTTACGTATTTGTTAGAGCAGGGCTAAAATTTAGTAGATATATTTTGTTCTCAATCTTAGTTCTAATAACCACTTTAAATATAAAATACCTATTTTAGAAATACTACTTTTTTTATAATTTCAATATATCACTTTAAAAATACAAATACCAAATTAAAGTAAAATATAAAAAATTAATATATACATGTTAAATTCTTACTGTCACTTGTAACCTATTTACCTTTAATTTCTAGACTTTTCACAAAGATAAATATACTAATTTAATACTAAATATTTAGAATAAATACTAACTTAAAATAAAAATATTAAAATATTTATAAAAAATAAATTTTGAAAAATTAATAATAATTGTTGAGTTGATAATTATTATAGATTGAATTGCTATTAAAAATCCGGACAATTTTTATTTCATTTTTTATCTTATATATATTTTATTTTAAAATTGGTATTTATCTTGAATATTTAGCGGTGAATTAGTATATATATAATGTTTTATATTTATCGCTGTGATTAAAAGTCTAGAAATTTAATGCATATTAATTTTTTGTATTTTGCCTTAATTTGGTATTTGTATTTCTTGTTAAAAATCTAAAAATTAAAAATAAATAGGTTACCAATATATGAATTTAAAATGTTTAATTCTTTTTTATATTATTTTAATTTAATATTTATATTTTTAAATATACTACTTTTTCTTTTGTTTGATTGTGGATATTTGCACTGGTCTATTAGTTTTCCTCACCCTACATTATTCTATTTTTATTTAATAATTAAGTTGTTATAAAGGGAGCAAAATTAATCGAGAAATGTAAATATTTTCAACTATTTTTCTTTTCTAATTTTTTTTAAGACTAACAATTAATGTGCTAAGTTGATAAATGAGTTTGAAGAAAGGCTATTACTATATTTTGCCTCGTGGAGGGTGGATGAGGATTTGTAATTAAGAGGCAATAAGTTTTCATAGATTAGATATATTTGATACATTATAAGACATTGTCGAAAATGGAAGTTTTCCTGCCTACTTATCATTTGTTTCCTAGATAGTTTCGAGAATTAAAGTAAAAAAATTTAATTTGAACTTTGATATTTATTAGTTTACACATTTGGTTACACCTTAACCAAAATGATATCTTTTTAACCCTTTAAGAATTGAATTAAATTAATTTAAGAGAAACATTAAATTTGACTCTATTAGTAGAAAAGAGAGAATATGATAAATATAATATATGAGAATAGTTTTATTCACTTAGTCAGATGATTTAAGAAAATAATAAAATATAATTAAATTATATTATTTTGGGCTGGGTTTCAAATAGTATAAAATTTTTAAAATTAAAGTTATAAAATGAAATCAAATCAAACCTATAAAATTTTATTTTGATCATAAACATAAGAATTGATGAGACTTTTTATTAAATAAAATTAATTTTCATCAAATCTACTATTCCAAACATAGTGTTAAAAATTTAATATTATAATTACTTATTTTTTAAATTACATTTATTGATAATAAGATGTAAGTATTGTTAATATTTTCTAATTGATAAAACACAAATAATTTGACTTAATTAGGTGATTTTTTTTAACTTACCAAAAAATTATATTTTTAAATATGTTTGCGAAGTCTTCTACTTGTACAGAAATGCTAAAGAGTCAAAATAATATCGTTTTGGTCAAGGTGTAGCCAATGGTGTAAACTGAAGGGGGTATGTATAGCATTTCTGTTATTATAAAATAACTTTCAAGTTTTAACAAATTTCAAAGGGTAAAAATCTAAAAAATAAATGGAAATTTTATTTTAATAAATTAAAAATTTTAAATAAGTTAATTTTATTAAATTCCAATTGGGCATCGATTAAAAGTTTATGTATTTGAAATTTCAGTTCATTAAAATGAAATTTTCTATCCTTGGTCTCATCCAAATAATATAATATTATCTGTTTTGTTGCTTGACTTGTATGGTTTTAAAAACTATTACTGTCCATTGTCTTCCTGTTTATTTTAATGTAAACGAGGTAGGATACCCGTCTAATTAACAAATCTTATTAATGAACCTGTTTATTTTTTGTCAACCATTGCCGTCCCAACCTCATTTATTTTTTTTTAGTTGGAATATTAAAATTAACTAAACCAGTCCCAAACCTGCGAAACCCCATTAAGTATAATTTGTCAATTTACCTATTAAATACTTGTTAAATATTTGATTTGAAATAAAAAAATATAAAAAATTCATAAATAACAAAAATGTTAAAATATTAAATTGAACCAATTCATTAGTCAGCCAACAAGTTTAACACATGGCTACATTGTCCACATGCATTTTTTTTTTTTGTTGGGAGGTTGGCATAGTAATGTTATGTTAACTCGATGATTTGTGATCAGGATTATTGGATTAAAATTTCACGGTCCAAATACATTCATTTTTTTTAATTAAAATAGTGTAAATGTTTATGGAATTTAACAGTCCTTACATCATCATCACAGAACTGACATATTTTTATTTTTTTCCTAAATCTATCAACAAAACAATTATAAAGAAAATCAAACATAAACAAATTAATTTCAATATTTCCAACACAAATTTTATTGTTTAACACTTAAACAAAATAAAAATAAAAGTATTCAATAGAGCTACAAATTAAAAAAGAAAAACTATATATTATATTATATTATATTATATAAGGGATAAAATTATAAATATATAAATATTGTATTATATGAACGAGTATTTAGTAGATATTCTATAATATCGAATATTAAATACATTATAAGTATAAATAGATATCAAGTATCGAATATCTTATAAGTAAATTTTAAATTTACACAGTTATTAAATTTTAATCTAAAACTTGTCACAATTAAGATATTTCAATATGAGTTTTTATCTGAATCGGTCAAAGCGGATACGCTTGTGTGCTCGTCCGACTGACATCCGCAGTCATACCAAGCGGATGCGTGTCTTGTATATAAATGGCATATCTCTTACCACACTCAGACTATATGTGACACGAGGAATTTCATTTGGACCTTTTTAGTACCTTAAAACATCTCTTCGATCGACTCATATATACACGATCAATCAAGACCAGTTCAATAACTAGCTAATTTAGGAAATCACTTAAAATCTCCATTCAATAGAAAGAACTTAAATTTAAATAAATATATTTATTTAATTATTTTAAATTTATTGTCTCCTTAATTTTAATACCTATTTTAATCTCAAATAATTTAAAATTTATCTTAATTCATAGTAATAATACATATTTATAATACATTTATTAAAAGAATGATGGATTACATCTATATTTTCTTAATATTTTAGTAATTATACTTAGTACTTACAATATTTAAAAGTTACACTTATCTTCTTATTTTGAAATATTATTAACATTGACTCTGGTTCGATAAAATTATTAGTTAAAATTAAATAGAAAATGTTAAAATAACCATAATTTTAGGCATTTTTCCTATTTTATTCCTTATTCTCTCATATTTTCATAAGTTATTTTTTACAAAAATTTATAAAAATATAAAATTTTTGAGAATTTTTGTAAAGAAAACTAACAAAATATGATAGAGAAAATATGGTTAAAAAAAGAAAAATACCTAACATTTTAGTTAGTTTGACATTTTATATTAAGTTTTAATAATTGATTTTATGAGAAGAGGATCAATGTTAACAAAGTTTCAAAATAAGGGCGGTAAGTGTAACTTTTAAATGTTGTAGGTATTAAGTGTAATTACCTAAATATTAAGGGAAGATAAAATAAGAGAATTGATTTAAATGGCATGATAAGATATTATCCCTCGTCTTTAATTCTAAAATGACTTGCCCAATTAAAAAATATATTTAATAATTATTAGTTTCAAATTAATTTTATAATAGTTGTTCTAAATTATTATTTAAAAATTTATACTAAAATTTAAAATTTAGGGTCTGTTTGGCATAACAAAAATTTTTTAAAAATACTTAAAATATCTAAAAACTGCTAAAAATCTCTAAAATTCTCTAATATATTTTATTCTTTTCGTACTTTGTGAAATTGCTATAAATATATATATACATATCCAAATAAATTTTTACGGACATTAATAAATCTTTTACAAACCCCAATAATATTCTACAAACCCTATTAACTTTTTTACAAATCTCAAAAAGTTTTTAACCACTTTTAATAAATTTTGATATAAAACCGTCTTGAGGGAACTGAAAAAAATCGTTCAGACGATTTTTCTCTCCAAAAAACTAATGTAAAAATAAAAAAGTTTCACTATTCATCTCTGAATAACGTAATTTGGCAGCTGTATGCCAAATATTAAAAATTTTCTCAAATCACATTTTTTTTTTACTATTTTTATTATTTTTTACCGCCTTTCCTTATTTTTCAACGCACCTAGTCGACCCTGAATAAATAATTTTATGTCTAATAATTATCTTTAAATATTAATGCGTATTGAATTTAGACAATTACCATGAATCGCTGCATTAAATGAGGGTAGTTTTCTTTCTTTCTTTTTTTTTTTTTTTTGGGGCGAGTGGGGCCCGGGGTTTCGACCAATTAAACAACAAAACAACAAGTTTTAAGCCCCGTTTGGAGATCCAAATAAATTTAAAAAAATTTTAAAAAAATTTTAATTTTTTTAAACTTAAAAAAATTTTAATTTTTTTAAAAAAAATTGTCAAAATCTGTTAGAACAATCCATTATAGAGCGTTGCAATGCATTTTTACAAATTTTTTAAAAAGTTAGACAGACATCTGTACCAAAAATTTTTACAAAATTTTAAAAATTTTTAAAATTTTTCACTAAAATTTTATCATGTATCACTTTATATAATTTTTAATAATTTTATATCAAATATTCAACCATCATTTCAAAACAATTTTTTGCACTCAAAACTCCACAAAATTTCATTTTTATTAAATTTTAATTTCTTTTCACACTCCAAACCGCCCCTTAATTTGCTACTCAAATACTTTGCAAGGTGGGTCACTCCAAGCATCTTCAACGACTTCACCGTCCCGTTGACGCTTCTCTAACCAAGCATACAATTAAAATAAAATATTAATTAAATAAAAATAAAAGGAAACTGATACTTGTATCATTGGATGCTGAAAACCTACTGTAGACTTTTATCTTACTCGCCAAATAAACTCCATATGGAGGCTCCAACTTTTCTTGTGTAGTTTAAAGTGTTTGATGACTTTCACAGACATGATTTTGAATTACTCTCAAATTAGGTGCTTAGATTCAACATATATATAAGTATATATATAGTTTAAACGTGGTTGATGATTGGTGGAATCCTTAAAAGCTTCAAATCAAGACAAGACTAACAAGCATCGAATTACTAATTAAACAAGGATTTCCATATAATTTATGAATAATTTCATTTCAGTACTTCTATATATAGTACTGATTCAAAATCTGAAACCCCTTGTATCATTACATCTATATATGTATATATGATGTATATATAGAAATTAAACTAGATGATTATCACTCTAGCTCTTGTTCTCGTCGTGGTTGGTTCCTTTGCTTGGTCCAGGAGGTGGCGCACCCCCCTTGGGCTTCATACCCAGAAAAAGATTTGCATTGGTGGGTGCCGCAGCATCTCCCTCGAAAGGGCCACCATTGTCATCACCGGAGACGGCCTGATTCGGCTCCCCGTTGATGGCGGTTCCTGAGGTTATTTGGCTTAAGATGAAGAAGATGAGTATGATTGCTGCAAGGATATGGTACACGAGACAGCTCCCCATTGGAGATCTGAATGGTAGTTCTTTCATGTGGAAGAAAGTTGGCTAGCTTTCTCTGTAAGAAATGATTTTGGGCGTAGGAAGTGTTGTGGTGAGTCTACCTATATATATATATAGGTATATATACATATACCGAGTGGCTGGTGAGTAATGTGCGGAAGAAACGGTTTTGTCCCGGTCAAAGGCTCAAAAGTCGTATGCGAGTTTTGGCTCTGCTCCCTGCCCTTATTATTATTATTTTTTATATATATATATAATCCTTCGTATTTTTATTTTTTAGAAGACACCTCTAATAAATTTAGTGGATATTTGGAGTTGTAAAATTTAGTATAAATTTATAAAAATTATAACTTCATAATTTGTGCAGTGCATAAAAAATTTGAAATTTATAAAAATTTATAAAATTTTATAAAACTCCAAACATACGCTTAATGGATATGTTTTGTTCTAAACCATAGTTTTAATAACCACTTTAAAGATAAAAGGGTAAAAATATTTGCATTCCTTAGTTAATTTCTTCCACTTCACAATAGCTCACCTCACATTACTCTTTTTTATTTAATTATTTTTTTTATTTAATAAATTAAAACTATTGTGAAGTGAGAAAAATTAATAAAGAGATACAAATATCATCGGCCAACATAAAATATCTATTTTAAATATATTACTGTTTATGATTTAAATATATCACTCTAAAAATACCAATACCAAATTTAAAGTAAAATATAAAAATTTAATATATTTAATAGCAAAGATAAATATATTTATTTAATACTAAACATTCATTAAAAAATAACGCATTTATTAATGAGTGCCTCGGGAGTATCCATTAAGAACCAATAAAAATGTCATTTATTTATTTTTATTTTAATCCAAAGAAATTAAAAATCTTTAATAAATTTTATCAAAGTTCTAAAAAAAAGTGTATTATATGTATTAATTAATAATTATTACTTTTTTTAAAGATAAAGTTACAAAATTACCCATATTTTCTTCTTTTGAAGCAAAATCACGAGATAGACTTTCACTTCTATCCTACTTCATTTTTAGTGCGCGATAAGAAAAAAATATTTTGTATTCTCTTTGCGTCCAAAATGTTCATGTTTGCGATAAGGAAAAAAAAAATTTGTATTCTCTTTATGTCTAAAATAGTGATTTATTCAATAAAAGATAATCTTTATATGTAATTTAATATTTTGCACATTTATCTCAATTTATTTTTGCATATATATATTTTTTTTACTGGAAGTTTGATTCGTTTTGATAATTTCGCTTTAAAGAAGAACTATAGGTAATGCTATAATTTCATTGTAAAAATAAAATGTAACTTATCAATTAATGTAGATAAACCTCTATATTTTTTAAATTCTAGAATTTATAAAACTTGTCAAATACTTATTTTTAGATGTCATATTTTTATTAACTTCTAATGGTGTTCAAGCGCACTCGCTAACAAGACCCAAAAAAATAAAATATAAAAAATGAATAACAGTTGTTGAGTTGATAAAATTATTGCATATTGAATTGTTATTAAAAGTCTGGACAATTTTTATAATTATTATTCATTTTTTATTGTTTATAGATTTTATTTTGAGTTGTATTTATCCTGAATATTTGGTATTGAATTAGTGTAATGTTTTATATTTATCCAAGTGGTTAAAAGTCTATAAATTTGACGCGTATTAATTTTTTGTATTTTGCTTCGGCATTTGTACTTCTTGTAATTAAAAATCTAAAGATTAAAAATAACTGAGTTACCCGTATGAAATTAACATGTTTACTACTTTTATATTTTACTTTAGTTTAATATTTATATTTTTAAACATATTAGGTTTTTACTTGACGATATTTGCACCTTTTTATTAATTTTTCTGACTACTCATTACTTTATTTTTATTTTTATTTAGTAAATTAAAATTATTGTAAAGTGTAAGAAAATGACGGAGAAATACAACTATCTCTAACCTTTTTTCTTCTCTAATTCTCTTTTATGACTAACAATCAATGCGCTTAAGTTAATAAATGAATTTGAGAAAAAGCCTCTACTATATTTTGCCATGTGGAGGGTGGATGAGGATTTGTAATTAAGAGGTAATAAGTTTCATAGATTAGATATATCTAATACGTTATAATACAGTTGTGAAAAATGAAAGTTTTCCCCCCTACTTTTTTTTAAAACTAGTTTTCCCACCCACTTATTGTTTTATTATAAAATAATTTTCAAGTTTTAAAAAATTTTATTTTATTCAGTAAATTAAAATTATTATAGAACGTAAGAAAATAATAGAAAAGTACAAATATCTCTAATCATTTTTCTTCTCTAATTATTTATTTATTTATTTATTTTTTATAACTAGCAATCAATGTGCTTAAGTTGATAAATGAAATTGAGTAAAGGCTATTACTATATTTTGCCTTATGGAGGGGTGGATGTGGATTTGTAATTAAGAGGTAATAAGTTTTCGTAGATTAAATATATCTGATATATTATAATATATTTGTTAATACATTTATGAAAAATGAAAGTTTTCCCACGTACACTTCTTTAAAACTAGTTTTCCCATTTACTTACCATTTGTTCACTAAATAGTTTCTCACATTTAAGTGAAAAAAAAAAATTAATTTGAGCTTTGATATTTTTTATAAAGTAAATTTCAAGTCTTAACAACTTTTATTTTTATTCAGCAAATTAAAGTTAATGTAGGATGCGAGAAAAAGAATAGAGAAATACAAATATCTTCACTTTTTTTCTTCTCTAAATCTTTTTTATGACTAGCAGTCAATGTACTTCAGTTGGTAAGCGAATTTGAATAAAGGCTATTACTATATTTTGCTGATGAGAATTTGTAATTAAGAGTTAGGGTGTGTTTGGAGTTGTATAAAAGTGTATAAAATAAAATAAAATTGTAAAAGTAAATGTCTCGTAATTCATGTAATTAGTGAAGAATTTAAATTTTACTGTCTCGTAATTCGTGTTTGTAAAGATTTGTAAGATTTTATTTTATTTTATTTTGCTTCAAACGGAGCCTTAATAACTTTCGTGGATTAGATATATTTGATACATTATATTACATTTGTAAAAATGAAAGTTTTTCCACCTAATTTTTTTTTAAAGCTAGTTTTCCCACCTACTTACTATCTGTTGACTAGATACTTTCTCGCATTTAAGTAAAAAAATTCAATTTGAACTTTGATATTTATTATAAAATAACTTTCAAGTTTTAAAAAATTTCAAAGGGTAAAAATCTAAAAAATAATTAGAAATTTTGTTTTAATAAGCTAAAAATTTTAAATAAGTTAATTTTATTACATCCCAATTGAACATTGATTAAAAGTTTATGTAATTAAAATTTTAATTCATTAAAATGAATTTTTAATTCTATCATTGGTCGTATTTAAATTGTATCATATTCTTGATTTACACAACTTTAAAGCACGTCATACCAAATGGATACGAGTCTTACATATACGTGGCACATCTCTTACCACACTTAGATAATATGTGACATGAGAAATTTCACCACACCTTTGTGGTAGCTTAAAACATCTTCTTGACTTGCCTATACACGATCAATCAAGGCCAATTCAAGAACTAAGTAATTTAAGCAATCATCCAAGGTTTTCATCCAATAAGAAAGTTCCAAAATTAAATATATATATATATATATACACATATATTTAATTATTTTAAATTTGTCATTTCCTTAACTTCAATACATATTTTAATATCAAATAATTTTAAAACTTTTCTTAAGTTATAAAAACAACATGTATTTACAATATCCTTATTAAAAGACTTCATTTAAATAGAATGATAGGATATTATCCCTCATCCTTAATTCTAAAATGACTTACATAATTGAAATATATATTTAATAATTCTTAGTTTCAAATTAGTTATATATATAATAGTTATATCAAATTATTGCTTAAAGAATTATACTTAAATTTAAATCTTAATAAGTAATTTTATATCTTAAACGGTTGAAAGAAATATTTTTAAATAAGAATTTTAAAATATTTTATAATATACTAAAAATTCTAAATATTTCATTTTCAATTCCAGTTTTATATAAAATTCATTTGTCTACAGCTACAATTTGAAATGTCCTCTAGAGATGACTCCCTGAAAAATGGTGTGAATATTTTATCTTGATTAATTTGATTAGGTTTAGTTTAGTAATAAGCAAACGAGTTACTCCTATAAATTTTACTTCATTTCTATTTTTTCGTAACTTTTAAATACGTTATTCGCATTTATAATAAAGCTTTTTAAATCCAGAATTTTTGTAAACTTTTCAGGTCTAGAATATTAGTATATAAAAAATTTTAAAAGTATATGAAAGTTTTTTGTGCTCAAAATTTTTTTCACCTTAAACTCCTAGACAATCTCCTCTACTTTTGAGCATACGCGCTTGTGTGGTCCATACTTTAATGGACTTAGCTCAATTAATCCTGTCACAACCACATTCAAATGGTATAATATTACTTAATTTGAGTGGTTTTAAAACTAATAATGGCAAGTGGATGTGAGTCCCACATTCTGCTATATTCCCGCGAGAGATGTTAAGCTTATTTCCTTCACTCTACGCCCTTAATTATAGCTTGGTCAAAACCACGTCGTTTTGATCTTTTATAGGTAAAGACTCCAAGATGAATAGAATGGAAGGGGTAAGGTATCCTTACTTATAACAAATTAGGCTTTTTTTTTTAATAATTTTTAAACATACTATTCACGTTAAAAAATACAAAAAAAATGTTTAAAATTAAAAAAAAATCACATACAAGTGAAAAAAAAAAATCATTTTTTGACATGTACATTTATTTTTAAATATTTCCTTAAAATGTGAATAGTCTGTCTAAAAGATCAAAAAATTAGAAAAAAAAATTTAAAATTTGATCAAATAAAATACACAAAACAAAGTTTTGTGTTGAAAAAATGAGAGCTCATCTGAGCTCAAAGTTTCTCCAAAATGTTAATTAATTTTTTTCCATATAAAAAAACAAAAATAAAATTTCTAACTTTATTCAATCTCTATAAATGTTTATGAAATATTATTGTTATCAAACAAAGATAAAATTTCCCAAACGATGTCGTTTTGACACCGCGCCCCGTAATAATAACCCGACAGCCTCTCATCCGTCTATTCACGCGCAACTAGTACGTCACATTTTCTATTTTAATTAAAAAAATTTCCAATTTAAAATTGTAACTGATAATAAATTTCATTAAATAAATTTCATCCATCAGTTGCATCAAAAGATAATTATGAAATATCTGTAGACCGTATTCACATCTATGTTTTTTCCTAAAGTTCTTTTACGCGTGGAGTGTTAATTATTTTCTTTGCACTCTTTAAAGTGCGATGAATTCAGTCAATTTACATTCAATTTTGTATCAATGAATAATAAGAATATAATGAACTGTGATATTTTGAGAAAGTTCACAATTTAATTTTTATTTTAATTAAAAAATTCATTTTTCAAAAATTTTCCAAATTAAAATTGTAACCGGTAGTAAATATCATTAAATAAATTCCATCCGTCAGTTACATCAAAAATAATTACTAAATATCTGTATTCACATCTATTTTTTTTCCTAAAATATTTTTACCCGGCGTGGAGTGTTAATTATTTTCTTTACAATCTCAAAAGTGAGATGAAGCTGGTCATTGTCTTTCCATTCAATTTTATATCAATAAATGATAAGAAATGAATTGTGAAACTTTTGTGGAAGTTCAGTTCACAATTCAATTTTTATTTTAATTTAAATTTCATTTTTTCAATTTTTTTCTAATTTAAAATTGTAACTGGTAATAAATTTCATTAAATAAATTCCATCCATCAGTTACATCAAAAGATAATTATGAAATATATGTATTTACATCTATTTTTTTCCTAAAATACTTTTATTTGGCGTGGAGTGTTAATTATTTTCTTCACAAATTTAGAAGTGTGATGAAGTCGCTCTGACCCCGTTTGGTTTGCAAACAAATTTCAAAAAATTCTATAAGTCTCTGTTAATTTTATATCACATCAACTTTTTTCTTTCATTGCACGCATTACGAACTCTCAATTTATCTCACTTTATCTCACTCCAAACTCACCCTCTATTTCCATTCAATTTTATATCAATAGATAATAATAATTGAATTGTGACATTTGATATGCATTGAACGATAATTTCCAAATGAGTTTTGTGTGAAAATATCTCTCAAACTATCCATCTTTTTTTTCTATTTCGTTCTCAAATTATCAAACGCACCTATTATATCCTTGAATATCGAATTTCGTTTTATTTTGTCTGAATACTAAATGCATTCATTAATATTTCGTTATCAAATTATTAAACGTACTTATTACATTCTCGAATTATCTAATTTTGTTTTATTTAATCTGAACACTAACTACATCCATTAATTCTAATGGATGCATTTAGTATTCGGACTAAATAAAATGAAATTCGATAGTTTGATGATATAATAGGTGCATTTAATAATGGATGCAGTTAGTGTTCAGACCAAATAAAATGGAATTCGATAATTCGATGATAGAATAGTTGCGTTTGATAGTTTGAGAGTGAAATAAAAAAAAAAAGAGAGAAATAGTTTGAGAAATATTTTCATAAAAAATTATTGTTAAATTTAAGACTCATTTATAACATTTATGTTTTTTGTTCGTTTATCTTCAACAATTTTTATTTTTAATTTTTTATTTTCAGTTATTATTTTTAGATTAAAATAAAAATAGAAACATATTTAGTAGTATAATTTTGTTCACTGCAATTAATTTTATTTTAATAAAATATATTTAAATTAATTAATTTAACATTATATATTATTCTTAATAATAACTATATTTAATAAAGTATATTAATAAATATCATAATTTAATAGTAAATTAATGTTTTGTTTATTAAAATTAATTTGATGTAATAAAAATATTTTAATAAAATAAATAATTTTAAGAGGTAATTATTACTTATTAAAAAATTTTAATTTAATAAAATAAATTATTTTAATAATATACTATTATTTTAACAGTAATATTAATTTAATAAATAAAATATTTTAATATGTAATTATCATTAATTTTAGTTTTACTAAAATAAGTTATTTTAATATATAATTATTATTTATTAAAAGATAATTATAATCTAATAAAATAAATTATTTCAATAATAAATCATTATTTTATTTATAATTAATTTAATTTCAATAAAAATAAATATTTTAATATGTAATTATTATTTTTTAAATAATAATTTTAGTTTAACAAAACAAATAATGTTAATCATAAATTATTATTTTAATTTTAATAATTATTAAAAATAATTTTGGTTTAATGAAATATTCAACTAAAATAATTTATTTTAATGTGATGCAAAAAATAAATAAAGTATTAAAGCGGAAAAAATATTTATAAAAGATTTTTTTTTTAAATATCTCTCGAACTATTTCTATTTTTCTATTTCGTTCTCAAACTATTAAAAACATCTATTACATTCTCAAACTATCTAATGTCGTTTTATTTGGTACGAACATTAATTCCATTCATTAACTTCTATAAATGGAATTAGTAACTGCACCAAAATTAGATAATTCGAGGGTATAATAAGTGCGTTTGATAGTTTGAAGACGAAATAAAAAATAATAATAGTTTTAGGATATTTTCATAAAAAATTCTTTCCAAATTTCAATAAATTTAGATTTTTTTATGATAACTTCCAACTTGGCATTCACGTAAATTGCACATACAGAGGATTAATTAGAAATGCAACAAAATTCATAGAAATTGGATATTTAACTACCAACAGAGGTGGCATTCACCTTACCAACCAACAAAAAAAAAAAAAAAATTTATCATTTTTTAATTTTCTTAACGAAAAATCAACTTTTAATAATTTTTTTAAACTTTTACTAATTTTCTTTAATTTTTTCTATTTTTATAAAATTTTACCAAACATACAGCAACCAAAAGTATCATGTATGAAAAGAAAAAAAGTGTAAAGTTTGTATTTTTTGGATGCGCTCAAGGAACTTTCAGGGCCCATTTAGAACTCAAAAAAAAAAGTCCTTTTAGCGACTTTTGTTCTTTTTCTATTTGAACGTCTAACCAGAGTTGTTAAAAATTTTTAAAATTTTATTAAATTTTTTATCAAATTTTTAAAAATTTTTCAAACTTTTTTATCAAATAATCAAAATTACTAAATATTTTTAAAAATTTTAATTTTTTTTACCAAAAGCATCAAAAATTGTTAATTAACAAAATTTATTAAAAAATTCGCTTTCATAACGGGCCCTAAATTCACTCTGCTGATGGAGTCACTGCGTAATTTGCCAACTCAGGTGAAAGGTCTATCCTATCTGGCAAGTCTCTTCCTCAAAAAATGGAGAAATGTTACGGTTACACCCATTCATTTACACCCATTCATTTACACCCACTCAAAACGACGTCGTTTTGGTCTTAAAAAAAAAATTTGAGGACGATAGAAGCTGAAAGGGTTTGTCGGAGCTCCTCTCCGTCGGCACAAATCTGAGCTCACCGGAACTAGTCTCTCGATGCCTTTTTTCGTGTATATGTATATATATATAGTAACATATATAATTGTAGTATAAGCATATTTTGTATGAAGGCTTATAACATAGCAATCGAAGCAATAGCGCGCGCGGGTCCAAACCTCTTAAGTTTTTCCCGAGTCATGAATATAGTTACATTTAATAAATTTTGCCAATTTTATACTTTAAATTCAAATCACGGAAGGATTATGTCTTAATTTTTAAACTAAAGAGGATAATGTATTTTTGAGACTAAGGTTCAATGAGAAAAAAGTGTAAATACCCCTATTTGATAAAATAGTGCTGCATGGCAAAGTATTGCCTCTCCCGCATGAGCAGTGAGCACGACGTTTGAAACTACGATCAGAGAGAACACAACCAATGAGACTCCAATGTTTAATGATCAAGTTAGTGGTGTGATGTACAGAGAAAAGAAGGGACAAATCTTTGGTTGTATAAAAAGGTTAGCCTTGATATATATATAAATATATATATATATATATATATATATATATGTATATATATTAGGGTTTCTCTTTCTTATACTTGTTTTTGTTAGCTTTTAAGATAACAATCTCCATAGAGAAATTTTGAAGAATTGATTCTAATCATTTTTTTTTTTAATAACGAGGTTCTTATCAATCAATGTTTATTTGGGTTTAATCTTGTCAGTTATGGAAGTTTGTTTACTCCATGGCAAAGATAGGGTGCAAAGCCATTTACGTACGCAACTTCTTATTTAAGCTGCGTTTAGTTTAGAATGTTAAATTTTATCAAATTTGGTATTATTAATTGTTTATTGTATTTTTTAAATTTAGAAATTTATAGAAAATGTTAAAAATTTTGAAAAAATAATTAATAAAAGTGAAAAAAAAATTAAAAATTTTTGATGTGAAAAATTAAATTTTTTAAAAAAATTTTAGCGATTTTTTTGGACACCAAATAACTCATGCATTAAGCGATTTAATGCATAAATAAAGTATGTACTTGATAATTTCATCGCATCAAAATGAAAATTGTATATATAATTGTGTAAACTAATAAAGTTATCTAAATAATTTTTTTTATTAATAAAACACTAATTATTCTATTTATTTTTTCAAATATAGGACCCGTTTGGAGCTGAAACAAAACTCTACAAAATTTTATAAATCTTTACAAATACGAATTACAAGACAATAATTTAAAATTTTCACTCACTGTGTAAAATACAAGATATTAACTTTAATAATTTTATACAATTTCAAACACATCCATAATTCTTCCCTCCAAAAGAATAATGTTGCATTAAAAAAAATTCGTAAGCGGCACGTCACGAGAAGAAAAAAGTAACAAATATGACCTCATCTGCCCCTAATTGAACAGGCCTGGGAATGGACACAGCTTGCTTGAAGATTTGAACCTCTTGGTGTCACTGCTCCTTGATCTTGACAGTCAACGACCAAAAGTTGCAGCCCAGCACCAAAAGAGGGAAAAAAAAAATTAAAATGACAGCATAAATTTATTTATTAAAATTTTTAGCGAGTTTGAATTTGAATTAAATTTTTATCAAATTTAAAATATTATGTTCAAAGTCTGATCCTTAAAATTTTTAAAATTTTACCGAATTCAAAATCTTGTATTTGAGATTAATTTTGTTACTCTACAGAGAATTCAAGGGTCTATTTGTCAATTTTTCTAAAGTTTATTTATAAATCTTTTGTTAAACCTGCTCATCTACTTATTAATGAACAATCCTAACATATAAGTTATATACATTTTCTAACTTAACATATAAACTCTAAATCGAATTGTTTAATATTTCTTTTAAATATTTTTTTTGTGAATAGTTAATAAGAGTTTTGGCGAATTTATTTATAAATATTTAAATAAGAATATTCACTAATTATAAATAAGTTTGTTTCCAAACATTTAAATTAAACTGTTTGTGAGTAATAAATAAATTAGTTCGCAAACATTTAAATAAGTCAATTCACAAGTTTATTTATAGTTCGTGAACAATAAATCAAATTGCTTACGAATCTTATCGAGAAGTTTTTCCTTTTTTAAGTTCAACTCATTTATTTATACGTTCGAGTGGATCGTTGAACGCTTAATTTATTTATGTCCTAAAAAATTATGTGGAGATTTAGTTATATATGTATTTGTGTATGTGGGTAATCAACCCAAATGATATCTGATTGGTAAGTTTTTTGGTTGAGTTCCCATTTATAACTTTTTTTCTCAAAGGAAAAAGAAAACCAAGATACTACAGCTAATTTATTAAAAAAAAAAACTAAGAAGTAAGTAGTGATTTTTATCCATTGTGGGACAGACTCATTTGATGAAGAATTCTCCATGGTGTGAACTTATAGTCCAACCATGCCTGGTCAATTGATCGCTATCGCTGATCAAGTGCAAAAGATTGAAGTTACCAGAGAAAGTTGACTTAGACAAAGCTAGTAAGGGCCAAAGATTTGAACTTTCAAAGGGACAAAACATAGTGATATCTTCCTTTACCCTCCTTTACCCCACTGTAATAATCATTTGTGCTCCCATAATCTTATCCATCAATGTTGAAATTTTAATTTCTAGAGGTTTTTCTTTAATTCCTTGATTGCCAAGTATGAAGTTGTTTTCTTTTCATGGGCCCATCAGTTTTCTTCCATCCATTGTTTTCTCACCTACTTCAACCTTTTATATAATATATCTACATATATTCCAGTCAGCAATACAGAACAATGGATTAGGGTTGAGAGTTTGCTTAATTAGCCAAATTTCACCCCAATCAATGACGGGAAATCATTAAAATTTGCATGCATGCCGAAAAAAAAAAATCAAAGAAAATGGAAGAAACAAAAATCACATAAAAAAAAAAAAAAAGAAAAGAGCACTCAAATGTTCATTTCAACTTTTGAGAAGCATTTTAACAGAATGACCCCACTACTAATTATTGTGTGTCTCTTATTGGAATTATATTTTCATGAAATAATGGCAGCTTGGCGTGTAAATTTTGTGTATATAAATCAACCTTAATTTGGTGAGGAAATTAAGTTTTCTTCAATCGGTGAAATGGGTAGAAGAGAATTGAAGTTGAAGTACTCCAGTGATGGTCTCCTGAAGCTAAATGGAATTATTCTGTTGTCTTTGATGATTCTATTAATGTCTTGTGCTAAAAGGAATGGTTCCACCCAGTCCCTGGGGTGGACTCTTGCCTTCCCTCTGGAAGAAACAACTGGGTTCAGGAAGCTTCTGGCTTATGGTGGTGATCAAGACGATTACAGTTACTACAGAAAGCATGAAAATGTTCCAAGCCCTGGTATTGGCAACTGAGGTCTTTATCCTTATTGTGAATTGAAGTTATCTATACTTCAATATATATATATATATATACATATGTTCTTATATTAATTGTGTGTTTGTATATATATGTATACATACATATTGAAGCTTTTATACTTGGATTTGGCTTTCCTTTCTCCTAGAGTACAAAAACTATGTATTGTTCTGTTCAGTATGGCTCCGGGTAAGGAGTTACCATGTATAGTTCTAGCTTGATGATTGATGTGATAGTGAAGTGAATAAAAATGTACCCTTTGCAAATGGAGGAATCATATACATCTATATATATACATCATCTTCATACATGACTTCTGTAAAGAAACCACTCTCAATCTTTGGAAAAATAGAAAAAAGAAAATGCAAGAAAGAGAGCCATCTTTAAGGGAGACTCATCCTACAATTAAGGCTTTTTCTGAGGGAGACTCCTCCAATTTAGGTAATCTTCTGTTAAGAAAATCAGGGGTGAAACCTAACTGAATTATTCGAGAGTTATTCGAGCTCGACTCGAAAAAAATTTCGGCTTAAACCTAATTTATAACTAAAAAGAACTCGAATTGAAGCTGATTTATGATTCGTTTAAATTGGAGCTCGAGTTTGAGCTAGGAAGAGCTTAACTCGAAAGTTCGCGAGCAGACTCGATAAAATAATATATATATTTTTAATGATATTTTTATATTTTAAATAATATTTTATTATATTTTTATAATATTTTATTTATTATATTTTAAACCAAAACGACGTTATTTTGGTTTAATTTAAGTTATTCGTGAGCCGAACTCGAATTTAAATTCTTCTTTATCGAACCGAGCTTGAACCTATATAAAAGTTTAAATCGAGCTCGAGCACGAGCTTGGTTTGAAAGTTCAAGTTGAACTTGAATAAGATAAAATTTAGCCCAATTCGACTTGTTCTCACCCCTAAAAAAAATGATATTTTCTTTTCATACCTTCTATCTTTTTTACTATCGTGTGGATGATAAAAATTTCCAATATTTATTTTTTCGTCCAATTGAAAATGGGTATAGAAATGTTCTCAGCGCGAATAGATAGAAGATGTTAGCGAGAACAAGAGTAGAATGGAAAATTTATATTATCCCTGAACAGGGATAGAAATGGCAACCCCACCCGATCCTGTAAACGTTTATAAACCCATTTATATATTAATTATATTTATATAATAATTTATGTTAATATATAATATTATTTAATTTAAAATTTTGTATAATTTTTATTTTTAATAATCTTATATAACATTATTTGATATATATGTATATATAATTTTTATTTTTAAATAAGAAGTTGGGATGAAATTTTTTTTTCTTAATGGGTAAGGATGGCAACGGAACGGATCGGAGGCGGATATGATAATATTTGAATCCGAACTCCGAACTCTATGTCTGTCTCCAAATCCACTCTGAACTCTGAATAGATATTTTTTTGGATCTCCATTCTTGCTCTAAACGGAGAACAGATATATTCGCAGATATCTGAAAATCTAAACTCTTCATTCGCCTTCAAATCTACCTTTAACTTGATATATAACTTAATTACATATGTAACCTATATTACTATCAAATAATTCATCTCCAAAATTAAAATATTACATAAATATCATCACAATAATAATTCACTAAAGTAATACATAAATATCTTCAAAACCAACATTCCACTAAAATATCATTTTACCAACTAATACATAATAAAGATACATAATTCCAAAGTACTAATATTGTCCCAACTCAACGTAACAAATTTAAATATGATAGTCCATAACATAATTACTAATCCTAATTTTTTTAACCTCAAAAAAACATCCATACATACTCTGGGAATTTGAGACTATTAAGGATTGTTTGGATAGTTTTCAGAGCAGATTTAGATCGGATATTGAATTCAGGACAAATCAAGGTAAAGGAATTTCATCCCTATATTTGATTTAATATCCGGATTTTTGTTTTAAAAAAAATCCAAATCTAACCTAATTTCAAAAAAAAATTCAAATCACACATCCATTCAGCTTAGGTAACGAATCGAATTCATATAGGTCAGTTAAAATGGCCATCCCTATTAATAGGGATAAGAAAAGGATGGTAATAAATATTTTAAATGTTGGGGATGAAAAAAAGTAATATCCACCTCCATTGACATTCTTAATTCCCACCAACAATATGTAACTAACTATTTGAGTTAGCATACTAATGGATCAACTAACAGCTGGTTAAAGAAGACATTTTGGAGAAATATTCTACCACAATATTATAGTTTTGAAAAAAAGAAACGGTTAGTATAATGTTAATAATTGCGATGATACATACGTAAAACAAATCAGAACGGAATAAAAATACAACGGAAGGTATAATAAAATCGGGCCAATTTTTAGAACTATGCTTCCACGGCACGCGGTAGCAAAAACATCGACGCAAGCGTAGGCTTAAGTTAATCTAAACTTGAAAATTTTTAAAAATTTTTAAAAATTTCTAAAAGTTATTCACTTTTTATCTTACTGTCTGAATTACGAACTCACTAATTATCTCAAATTATTTTATTTTATCTCATTTTTTATCACTCCAAATGCCCCTTTAGTGTTAAATCCCGGCCGTTGCTCTATTGCTCTTATTGTTTGGCTTAATGATTGAGATTTAAAAAACTGTAACTGCACATCCGTAGCCCTCCATTTTCTTAGTAGAACTTTAGATTTAATAACTCATTTTAATAAATAAATAAATAAAAACCACGCGTGAAAATAATTACAGGGTTGGGAGACATATGATTATGTTGAAATTCTTTTCTTTTCCATTTTTTTTTCAAACAATGTTGTGTTGATGCAGTAATTAATACGCAACTTCAATTATAACATTCCCTCATAGTTAGGCTCCCCTCCCTGCCTTTCCAGCATTCAGAGACGCCACGTTCCATCACTGGGGTTGGAATCTTGGGCTATTGGGCTTTCTTTGGGCCTATTTATTTCATTATGGGCTATTTATGGGTAGATTCGAGATCGGGCCAAAAATGACCCGTTTCATTAATTGCAATGGGCTTGTCTCGAAAAGCACATGAAAGTCCCCATGGCAAGCAGGGTTAGGGTGTGCTGGCTCGCTAGAATCCACTCGAGTTTTTATTAAATCTAACGGGTCATTTTAAAGAACCGACAAACTTAACTCAATTTTGATCCAATAAAATCGGATGCTCTGCAGTTCAGACTTAGGTCCAAGGAGATGTCTGGTCAACTCTTTGGGAGTTTGCTCCCACATCAGGAGTTGGGTGTGTGTGTGTGTGTGTTTAATATAACTTCAATCGGTAGACCAACTTTTGAGTTGGTTTGTTAACTTTGGTCTTCATAAAAAAAAGATCGGATGCTCTGTCAATGATATAATGTCTTTTTTTTTTAAGGTAACGATAAGCATTTAAAACCAGGTTTGATTAGGTCAGGTCACAATAAAAAAAAAAAAGGTCAATTCAAGAACTTGAGTCAAATTTGTTGAATTTATTTTTTTTAAATTTATAATTAAATCAAGCTTTTAATCTAACGGAATCAACCGACCCATAAAAATCAAATTGATTTAATTTCAAGTTTGTGAGATATTTTGCCCACCCTTACAACCAAGGACGAAGCTAAAATTTCATGAAAGGGAGTGCTGAAAATTTTTAAGAGATTTGAAATGACCAAATGAATGTGAATGACGATATCTAAATGAATATGAATGATGATGGATTTGGATTATTTGATAAAAAATTAAAAAAAAAAAATTATCCACAAAAGCCACCCACTTGAACGTCTTTGTCTTTTATGTTCCCATTCCAATCGAGGAGGGTCTTTTTTTGAAAGGTCACTTGAGGAGGGTCATTTATAAATAGATTATTTCTTTTCGAATAAAATATACATATCTATATGGGGCCATGATCAACTTGGCCTTCTTTGGTTTTGTCTCTGCCTGTCAAAGATATGTTAGTTTTTGGGATAAAGAGTGATAAATTTTACTCTTAGTAATATTTGCCCGCTATTAAATTAGTTCAAAAAATGTGGTAACAATTATATTGAAATAAATTGTTATTGATGATTGGAGATGGATAATAGAGAACAGTAAAAAAAGTATATTGTTTTCTCATTATTTTGTAAAACATGACTTTCCACTTCTTTCTCAATTAACATTTTCTCTCAGTATTTCAGACATAATATAGTTATTATTGGATAATACTTATTTTTTATTTAAAAAATAATTTATTAAAAATAATAATTTATTTAAATAAACTAGAGCTCGTTGTTTTATTAAATTATTTTATCAAAATAAAAATAATTTTTATTGAAATTAATTAGTATTGAAATATTAATCTATGACAAAGGAGATGGGTAATAGAGAACAACAGAAAAAGTATTCAATTTTCTCATTATTTCGTAAAACATGATTTTACACTTCTTTCGTAATTGACGTTCTCTCTCAATATTCTAGACATAATATAATTATTATTCGATAATACTTATTCTCTCAATTCAAATATAAATATCATAAAACTTATTAATAAATCCATTCAGGACATGTTTGTTTTGGAGACAACAGAGAATAAATATTACTAGGCTAATTTTTACCTTTCATTAAATTGGTTTAGATGAGAGGATAACAATTATTCTAGACTAACGTTCATTGTTTTATTAAATTATTTTATTAAAATAAAAATAACTTTTAACAAATAATATTTCACTATTGAAATTAATTAGTATTGAAATATTAATCTATAACAAAATTATTTTTTTATAATTACTATTTATTTAAAATTTTATCTTAATAATATATTTTTATTAAAATTAATTATTATCACAATAATAATTATTAAGATGATTTATTTTATTAAAATTAAATATTAACTTTTATCCCTTGATTAATTTACTCTCACTTCAACATAATTAACTTTTATCCCTTCAAAATTTTTAGTATTCCAGACATAATATAATTATTACTTGGTAATTTTTACTCTCTCATTTCAAACATAATTATTATAAATTTGTTACTCTAGTAAATATTATCAGAGTAACAATTACTTCCGTAACTTTTATTCTTAAAATTTTCACCCCATACCAAACATGTCTTAACTATTACCGGAAAAATAATCACTCCTCTAATCTTTTATTCTTCAAATTTTTATCTCATACCAAACGTTTCTTAAAGGTATAAATGAACCCAACCTTGTCAAGTAATTGGATGTTTCAATTCGAATTAATTGAACTTAATTAACGAAATTAAAAAATTAATTTAGATTTGATTCGTATATCTTTTCAATCAAACTTGAACGCTTCTTATTGAATTGATCTTGAGTTAAATTTGAATAATTTGATATTTTATATTATGTTTGTTAAATATTAATTTATCAATTAAAATTTTAATTAAGTTCAACGATACAAAAATTTTAGGGGCCGTTTGGAGTTTCAACCAACTTTAAAAAATTTTAAAAATTTTAACGTTTTCAAACTCCAAATAATTTTAATTTTTTAAAAAAATTTGTCAAAATTTGTTGGAACAAATTATTATAGTGCATTTCAACAAATTTTGGTAGACTTTTTAAAAAATTAGATTGACATTTATATCAAAAAAGTTCCAGAAAACTTAAAAAGTTTTTAAGATTATATATTAAAATTTCTTTTATATAAATTTTAATAATTTTATATCAAATCAAATATAAATATCTTATCATCATTTTAAAATAATTTTTTATGTTTTAAATTTTAAAAAAATTCACTTTTGTCAATTTTTATTTAGTTATTTTTTTAATACTTCAAACGAGCTCTTAACTTTATAGTTTAGATTTAATCTGTTTGTCTGTCTCAAGCGATGGTATAACTTAATCAAACTTGATGCCAGAGCCAACAAAGAATAACTTAATCAAACTCATGTGACGCAGCTCCAAAATACTAGAGACTTTGATGATTACTTGGCAGTTTGTTTTGTCCCATGAATGGAGTTGCTATAATTGCTATGGTTGTTAGTTAAAGATCTAATGTAGATGGAGGGAAGCCAAATTGAACAAGTGGAGCCTTGCCAATGAATCTAGGCTATAGCTGCCTCTTTTGGTCCACCCCTCTTTATCCCTCAGTATATATATAGATATATATGTATATACGTACGCCCTTTAGCCCTTCAATGCATATCCTTCATTTGGGGTAATGCTCAAAGTCTAAATTAGGGGCTTAAGAGACATAGGCTCCGTTTAGAATACAATAAAATAAAATAAAATTTTATAAATTTCTATAAATACGAATTACGAGATAATAAAATTTAAATTCTTCACTCACTGTACTAATTACGAGACATTTATTTTTACAATTTTATTTTATTTTATACACTTTTATACAACTCCAAACACACCCATACTTTATTGATTCGAAACCAAAACTTTCTCCTCCCCTACTGGCCCTAGCCTTTTAGGGTTCCCAAACCCACCACAATTTCAAAGAAGATCTATTCAATCCTCACACGTATGTGTCTCGTCTGGAATATTAAAATTTTTTTAAATATATCAATTTTAATTAATATTTTATTTCCTTTTAAATACATTTTTTATATATCACTTTTGTATTATTCTTTTAACTGTTGTTATATTTTTTTATCAATTCATTATCAACCAAACACACCCATAGTTGCTTCTCCAAAATGTTATTTTCACAAACCTAACTTTTGCTTTATTTTGGAAGTTAGCTGTGAACCTAAGAGGATTCAATGTGCGGTATGCGATAATCATTAGCTCAATCACTCTCACTTACCATCAAACTAATTTTCATTGATGATTCATGGTGGCTCTCTCTCTCTCTCTCTCTCTCTATACGTATATAGACACGCACACTGTTTGTTTTAATGGCGATGGCCATGCAAAAAATAATGGCTTTTACCCCAGCTAAAGAAACAATTCATAAACCTAGTGTGGTTGGGCCAGTATAGGGTCGGTACGCGGACCAGATGAGAGAGAGAGAGAGAGAGAGAGAGAGAGATTTTATAAATATAGAAATAATGCCCCGGGCCCAAAGTTAAAAGTTATGCCCACCAAGTCCATAAATATATGCAATTTTAAATTAGAAGTGTACGCAAATAAAAGTATATATATATATATATATTGTAAATAGGGGAGTTTAAGGACAACCGTCAACGATTGAAACACATATATATATTTTAATCTAAAAAAATATGAATTTAATCAGACCGTTTGATCTTAATTCAACTGTTCAAAGTACATTATCTCCAAGCTACCGTCAAAAAATATGTTAAGCTCTGATCCAATTTTTTTTTTTAATTTTTGTCTTAATATTGTCATATGTCACTTTAAAAAAAAAATTATGTTTTTAATAAAAACTTATAAAAGTTAAAACAATTTAGAAAAAATTAATAAAAGTTAGAGAATTCTGCTCCATTTGGAGATATAAATTTTTTTCAAAAAATTCCAAAAGTTTTTAATCTCATCCAATCAAATTTGTAATGTGTCACTTTTATATCATTTTAACACCAACTTTTATTTATTTATTTTTTTTAACTTTTTTTGGAACTCCAGATACTTCCATAGTGTTTTGATGAATTCTAGTAGGAAAAGTTGAAAAATTTGATAAAAACTGATAATTACTAAAAAAATTGACCCAAAAAAAAAGTACTTGCCAAGACTAATTTTTTTTTTCTCTTTACTTTTACTAGCTTTGTTAGTTTTTCTAATGTCAAAGACTAATTATTCGTTATTTTGATAAGTTTTTTGATACAATATTTAACTACCCTTTTTAAGGTAGTTTATTAATCCTCACAAGTATAAAAGAGTAGTGTAGCAATAATTTTCATTGAATTATAGCAACATTATCAAAGAATGAGATTTTGTATATGTTATTTGTATAATAATGCATTCAGAATGAATTGGAAAAAAAAAAGAAATTTTAGATTTAAATTAAAAATAAAAATAAAATAAATAAAAATAATCAGTGTCGACTTTAGATTTTTTTTTTATCCCATGTTCTATTGTTTTTATTCAATAAATTATAAGACTCAAATATTGAGATGTACAGATGTTACATCCAATTTAAAATTTTATTATTTAAAAAAATTATAAAAATTCAGATTTTAAATTACAAATAATGTATATTTATACGTAAAGAATTGAAAACATTACACGGATTAAGAAGTTAAAGTCTCAATAATAACTAATCAAACAATATTACTAAATAAATAACTTTGAGTAAAAATAATTAAACCATATGTTAATAAAAGATATAAAACAATAGAATCGAAAGGGTTTACAGATCTGGAAACAACGCTGACATAATTATGATAATTAATTCTTGTTAAGTCTAAACTATGGAGAATCTAATTACAAGTCATAAATAATAAGGTTTAGAATAGTTTAGAAATCCTTAGAAAAGTTTGAGTTTGTTTTTATTTATAATAATATTACAACCCCAGATTAAATATGTGTTTGGAGCTCTTGAAAAAAATAATATGTTTTTATTTATAATAATATTAAAATTACATGAATTACAAGATTACAACTTCTATAAATTTATATTATTTTTTTAATAAATTTTTAAATTTTCTAACAACTTTGCTTCGCTTAATCGATTGGATTTCCAAACATGCAAACAATCTATTTTGATCTAAAATTACATCCAATATAAGAAAACAAGATAAAATGCATTTATTTATTAAAAAATAATATAATCCCCAAAATTTAATTATATATATATATATATATATATATATATAGATTACGCTCATCAAATCACTATTTTATAGGCTAATGAATAACATTTCTTATTTGCAAAATAATTATCTGTATAATTACATAAAACAAGCACTAGAGGTAATACTGAGATTTTAAAATTTACGTTTTAGTGAATTTTTTTTTTTCTTTCCACAACACCGTTAAACTTCTTATAACTATCTACAATTTGAATGGTATTGAAAAATAAAATTTTATTACAACCATGTAATTAAATAATTTCACCCATTTATACATTTGTCTTTCATAGTTAAATACCATTTAATTACATACTACTTTTGTAAATTTTTTATTTTCTTTAAATATTATTAATTAATTATTATTTATTTAAATATTCTTAGTTACTTTTTGAACTATTTTTATATCAATTTAAATAGCAGGGATAACTATTACTTTGGGTTAACAATTACTTATTTATGGAAGTAAATTTTTACTCTATGGGAGATAGGTAACAGGGATAATGGAAAAGTTTTACCCTTTTTCTCATTACCTCTGTAAAATATTTTTTACCTTGTGAAAATTTTAAGCAACGTTATTCTATAAATAACTATAATAAATATTATCAAATAATAATTTATTTAATCAAACTAAAATTAATTAATTATTAAATTATTTTATCAATATAATATTTAATAAATAATAGTTTATTATTAAAATAATTTATTTTGTTTTATTAAAATAATGCTATTGAAATATTAATTTATGACTAAAATTATTTATTTTTTCAAATTAAAATTTATGGTTGATATATAAAAGTGACTTATTAAAATAATTTATTTTATTAAATAAAAATTATGTCTTATAAATAATAATTTATTAGATTATGTATTGTATTAATATAATTTATTAAAATCAATAATTTATTTAAATAAATTAAAACTATTTGTTTTATTAAACTATTTTATCAAAATAAAAATAATTTTTAACAAATAATAATACACTATAAAAATTAATTACTATTGAAATATTAATCTATGATAAAATATTTTTATAATTAATATTTGTATTTTAAAAGTATATATTTTAGTAATATTTTTATTAAAATTAATTATTATTAAAATAACAATGATTATGATGATTTATTTTATTATAATATTTTATTAAAATTAAATATTAACTTTTAACCTTTATCAATTTACTCTTATTTTAAATACAATTAACTTTTATTCTTTCAAAATTTTTAATATTTTTAACATAATATAATTATTACTGGGTAATATTTACTCTTTTATACATAAGTATCACAAATTTGCTACTTTTAGTAACCATTACCAAATAAGAATTACTTATATAATTTTTTATCTATAAATTTTTCACTCAATACCAAACATGTCCTAAGTTTTAATTAATTAATAAGTTAAGGTCAAACGTAGCTCATCCCTAGCTTACAATAATTTGAATTTCTTCTAAATTATAAATTATCGTATTTTATTATAATATTTAAAAAATTATCAACAATAACAAATAAAAAATTAGTCAACAGTTGTAATTATTCTACAAGAATTATGGTGACAAAATTCATTATTATCTCAATTGATGGGACGTAATCACGACTCTCTGCTTTCCATCTATGCATGATAAAAATGAAGATAACAAAAAAAGAGAAAGTTTGAACATTTGCAGATATTTTCGGTTTGTTATACTGTTAAAATAGTAAAAAATTGATCAAGGGTTCGTTCAACTAAAAATAACGAAAATGTAATTTGACTAAACTTTTGACGTTTAGTGTGCAGCAATTAAACTACGTTTTTAATATTGAAAATTTTTTGACTTTATGTCAATTTTTTAGAGAGAGAAACCATTAACGATTTTTTTTTGTTTCTATCGAAACAATTTTATGTCAGAATTTATTAAAAGTAGTTAAAAAATTTTTGAGATTTGTAAAAAAATTATTGAGATTTGTAAAATGATATTAGGATTTATAAAAAAATTATTAGAGTTTGTAAAAATTTATTCGGATATGTAGATATATATATAAATTTTACAAAGTACGAGACGTATAAAATGTGTTAGAGAATTTTAAAAGTTTTTAGCATCTTTCATCTTTTTTAGAGTGCCAAACATGCCCTAAATATTGTTCCGGGAAAATAATTATCAATATACTAGTAATAAAAACTCATTTTGCATTCTCTAATTAGCTTAAATACAAAATCAAAATTCTAAATGATAGCCCAATTTGTAAAATCTTAGTTTATTTTTAAATGGCCATTAATTTGAAATTTTTTAAAACTATTAAACTGTTTATCTAATTTTTTATTTTCTATTGGTTATTAATTCAACTTTTTTCTAGATCACTTATCCGGTAGTTAAGAATTTCTATCTAATTAGTCGTTAACTCCGTAACTCCACGGGTGTGCATACAACTTGACCCGAATTCTCTGAGTATTAAGAGCAAATGCAAAATTAAAATGCGTTCTTCTAACTGGTCAAAATCATTTCGCGCTATTACTTTTACTTGGCCATTACAATACATAACTGTATATATGCATGCAAACACTATTTATATACAAAATATGATTGTAATTTGACTACAATGTGCATATATAGAAATACACTATTTATATATAGATATGATTGTAATTTGACTTCAATATGCATATATATAAATATTTAATCTGTATATATGCATATATATAGCTATGGGTTGTAGAAAGAAAATGCAATATGATTTTAGGGTTCTAGTGCTCTACTAAAAATAGTAATTTCATTTTGTGCTAAAATACATAATTGTATATATATACATATTATATACACTATTTATATACAAATATGATTGTAGTTTGACATCATTATGCATATATAAAAATGTAATATATATATATATATATATATAGCTATATGTTGTGTAAAGAGAACACGAAATGATTTTGAGATTTTAGGGCTCTAACAGGAACAGTAATTTCATTTCGTGGTTGTTGCCAGCATACCAGAACAACTGATTTTGATTTCGCGTTTTTAGAACAGAAATAATAATAATAATAATAATAAAATTTTGAACATTTGCACTGTACAGAAAGTTATTAACAGAAAATATATATATATATATATATATATAAACCTTGAAACAGTTGGCGACAAGCACCAAAAAAAAAAAAAAAGAGGAATAGATTAATTCATTCCCAATCACACTTTGAGATCGCAAATCAGACATATTCCTTCCCTTTCCCGCCCACGTTCACCTCACTACATCCTTTGTTCCCTGCAATCTCTCTCTCGCTCTCGCTCTCTCTCTCTCTCTCTCTCTTTCTCTCTCTCTTTGTTTATATATATGATTCATATTATTATGCTCTGAACGCTCAGAGACTCGCCTGGGTCGGTTGGTCCGAGACTCGGCAACTTTTGCAGCCCATATGTCGCTTCCCTCTTTTTCCTTAGCCTCTGCCAAATCCCACCTCTACTTGCTCCCCATCTTTTTTATTTTTTTCGACTTCCGCTGAGCTTCGAAACTGTTTCAATGGCGGAGACACCGATAGCACCTATGGTGAGCCAGCTGAAATGCATATATCAATTTTACATTCATACCCACAGATCGTATTTAACTTCTTGTTCGGTGGTATATGAATCGAACGAAACGCTTAGCAATTATTATTGTTTTTTTTTTTTTTTTTTTTTGTCTTTGGATTCCTTTGTAACTGACCATATCAGTTGCATCAAATGCTGATATCATTTGCACTATTTGATAATGAATCCAACTCCCATCCACCGACCGGTAAAACGAAAATTAAAGATTCATCCGGTGTTTTTTTTTTCGGCATGTCATTATTTCAAACCAAGTCAATTTTCTCGGAAAGCAAACAGTGGCAGGCACCAGTCAAGCAACCGAAAAAGGACAAAAATGGGTTGCCAAATCAGTCAGAAAGGTAAGGAATTTGTCCTCAACCCATAACCGAAGTTGGGGCCGGCCGGTGGGGGTACCAGTTTAAGGGTTAATAGAGAATGGGGCATGTTCAGTCACGTGGCTCTGCTTCTCCTTGTTTACTCCCCCACCCATCTATCCCCCTCCCCCTCTCTCACTCATTCATCTTTTCATTGTGGACCTAATAGTACTTCTTAATATTTTCTGGACATTCACTTTTGGTAAGTCCTCAATCCTTATCTGTTGCACAAACTTCGGTTCTAGATTTCCTTAGATTTTTGGGGTTATTTAATTTTTTTTTTTAATTTTCCCTCCTGTGTGAGCAATAAAGAGAGTGGAGATTGATCAAGATTAACCCATTTATACGTTATTTTCAGGCAACACAAAGAGCAGTTTCCTTTTTAATTACTCCATTTTTAACTTAATATACATACATATATATATTTTTCCAGTTTGGTGGGAGTTTGTGGAAGCCTCTTCTCTCTTTTTCTCTTCTTACATTATTTAACAATATCTACGTATTCTTTTATGTATATTTTATACATATAGGTATAGGCAGAATTAGAAAGATAGTGGGTTGAGGTCCTTAAAAGCGCCTTTGTATCGGTGGGCTCACCCTTCTTGCTCTTCTTGTGGTTGATTTGATTACTTAACTGTAGTTTGGTCATGTGATTGTGGTGCCTAACTTTGCTGTCCTCTTTCAACATTCTCCTGTTCCTTTTTCTTTTTTCTCCCCCTGCGATTTACTCGTGAACATGTGAATGGTAAATCAACCTTTTCTCTGTTATTTTCTCTGGTCCGTGAGACTTTTTTGTTTGTTGGGTTAAGAGTTCTGACATTTCACCCATGGTTTCTTTTGCTTGAGTTTGGGGCAACATTGGATTTCTTTATCTTCTCATCAAACAGCTAAGGAAACAGAAAAGAAAACTGAAATGGTGGATGAATAATATATTCTGTTAAATATCAGGCAGCTTTCATCTGAAGAATTCTGGTGTCTGTGTTGCCCTTGATTTGGAAGATCTATTGCTTTCTTGAAATTTCTCATGAATGTCGGTCAGCTAGAGGGTTGGCGAAAATAATGAAGGTACGGATGTCATGTGGGCTAATTAAAAAATTGTGTGAAAGTATGCTGCTTTTATCTCCTTTTGAAGATAAGAGTAAAGGATGTGGGTCTGTCTTTAGAGATTTTCCTCAAATTTCTGTCAACAGATTTCAGTCTCTACCATTGTATACCATATATCACTAACTTTTCTATCGTTTCAGTGAGGATCTGCATCTAGCTGTTTCCACCAACAAAAAATCAGCGCTGAAGATTGATGCCTGAGAAACATGGATCTTGAATATGGAAAGTGTTGGAGTAGTAAAAAGGTTTGTCCTTAACTATATATATATATATACATTTTTTTTCATTTACAGGGGTTTAATTGTGTTTTTGCTTATCCATTGAGAAGTTTTACTGTATGGTTGGAATTGATTGAAGTTCGATCATTCCAGTTTTTAATGTTAGTGAATGATTGACATTCACATCTTGGGATTTCTACTATTCTTTCTTGACTGAAAAATTCTTAGACATTGCTTGCTGAATTGTGTTTCAGAAGGATTCCTGGAAGTCAATTCTGCTCTTAGCCTATCAAAGTCTTGGTGTAGTCTACGGGGACCTGAGTATTTCCCCTCTTTATGTTTACAAGAACACATTTGCTGAAGACATTCATCATTCAGAGACAAATGAAGAGATATTTGGCGTTCTTTCTTTTGTTTTCTGGACTCTAACTCTAGTTACTTTGTTCAAATATGTCTTTGTTGTCCTTCGAGCTGATGACAATGGGGAGGGTGAGTAACAGAATAATCTGAGAAATATCCAAATCAGTTGGTCATAAAACTGAATTCTCTGTGTGTAATTTTGTAGGTGGTACTTTTGCTCTCTATTCCCTAATATGCAGGCATGCTAAAGTAAGCCTCCTGCCCAATCGACAAGTTTCTGATGAAGCAGTCTCCACGTATAAACTGGAGCACCCTCCGGAGAAAAATAATAACTCAACATTGAAATTATTGCTTGAGAGGCACAAATCCTTGCATACGGCTTTGCTGATCTTGGTTCTTCTCGGCACTTGTATGGTAATTGGAGATGGTCTCCTCACTCCATCAATCTCAGGTACTTTTATTTCATGTGAGGCAATTTTTAATTTGCTTCCATTTTGTGGAATTTTCTGACTAGAGTTTCTTTTGCAGTTTTCACTGCTGTATCTGGCCTTGAATTATCCATGTCAAAGCAACACCACCAATGTAAGCTTTCTTGTGCACAGTGAAAGTATTAGTTAATATTTCAATCGATTATTTCAGTCCTTGGAGAAGCTTGTGGTTAAGATGACAATTGAGTAGGACCAACGAAATTTACCAAGAAGGAAAAAGGGTGGCCTTCTTAACTTTGTAATTTTTGTCAATAGATTGTTCAAATAGTGTCAAGATTACGTTGACTACATTTTTTCCCTCTTAATATTATCTTATTACATTTTTTTTTTCCTTGTTATTACTTCCAGTGTCTGTACTTTTTTTTTTTTTCACATGGAAAGTAATTCTTCTTGTTTTATAATGATGCCCTCTTACTGTGAGGGTTGTGGTGGTGAATCAAACTGTAGTTCTGTTTTTGAGTACACTGATGTCTACAAATTTTGACAATATTATACCTATTTGTAATTTAAAGAGGCCAAGAAGTGAAATAATATTCTCTACAGTTGAATGTGGCATTGGATAACAGGACCCAATAGGTTATTTTGGCTTGTTCAGTGTCCTAAACTATTTGGCATTGGGGGACCATTCTTCTTCTCTTTGGCATTATCCCTTTCACCTTTTATATAGTTATTTGTTAATTTATTTTTGGTGGGTGGGTGGGTGGGTCGGGTGGGGGTGATGTTGGGAATGCTACTCTGTATGTGTGGTTAACTAATGAGTCTTTTGATCCATAACAAGTTGATCTGAGTGGCAGCGATGAATGTTTTCTGATGTCTTAACTCCTTGATAAAGTTCAGAGATGCAACTGATCATATAATTTTCACCTAAATTTGCAACATACATGTATAAGTCAAAAATTTATGCTGTAGTACTTGGGCGGAGTTCTTGTAATAAATTTTGTGCAAAGGGAAGTGAAGGTGGACTGGAATTCTTTCCAATAGAAAGAAATTTTTGTCAATACAGATTCTCTCTGAGCTACCTTATGGTGCATAAATTTGTGCACCTATCTATCTTCAAGAAGAAGATTATTGAATAAGGATTTTCTTCATGGGAAATAAATATTTTATTCGAGTTACTCTATTGAAGTTGTTTTGACTCCTTTTTGGTGTTTGCTCAAAATAAGCGTTCTCATATGATATAGATGCATCAGAAAAGGAAGGAAAATATATTTTACAATGTTTAGATGAGATTTACCTTCACTAAGTATTTATATTGTTGTAGGTGTTCTTAGGAGAATTGGCTTCTTCTGCGTTGCGTACCTTTTTTTTTTCTTTTTCCTTGTTAGGGACATATACGTGAACCAAGTGAATAGATTATCAGTTCTTCCCGTGTTTCACTTTACTCTTTCTGCCCCTTAATATCTGTTTCCTTACTTCCATTTGCAGATGCAGTGATTCCAATCACTTGCTTCATATTAGTATGTCTATTCGCATTGCAACACTATGGCACGCATCGGGTTGGTTTTGTTTTCGCACCAGTGGTGTTGACTTGGCTACTATGCATCAGTTCCCTTGGCTTGTACAACATATTTCAGTGGAACCCACACGTTTATAAAGCTCTTTCCCCATATTACATGTTCAAGTTCTTGAGGAAGACAAGAAAAGGTGGATGGATGTCATTGGGTGGAATTTTATTGTGCATTACAGGTAAACTTGGAAACCAGTAGTACAAATTAAATTTTCATCTTTTCCAATTTGTTGGTCCTTGAAGTGTGTTAGTTCTTTATGATAACCATGTAGCACTATATCCTCAAGGTGCCAGAAATTGACTTTGATGCATCCAACAAGCAGTCTACATGACCACCAATGGTTGCTAGTAGTTGTGGATTTAGGTCTATTTTTGTCTTCTGAAGATTAGGAATGACCTTTTCTTTGGCAAATAAAAAATTTGTCTAGTAGGATTTTTTTCATAGTTAAAAAAATGTGTTAGTGAAGTCAAGTGTTTTAAGGATCTATATGCGATGTAATATAATCCAGCACAAAGTGTCAAGTAGGACCCATTATCAGACTGGTCTTCACTGAATTTGGATTTTGCACTCCATTATTCATCCAAATTAAATTGAAAATTATATAACTAGAGCATCAAATCTATGTGACAGTGTATTCCAGTAGGCATCAACCTTGAATACATTTACAACTTCTATTTTTCCAATGTCTAGTGACGCTAATGATTGTCCATGTTTCAAGATCTGTCTATTAACCAACAAATGATTAATTCTCTCTGACAGACCTGTAAAGTTTTGTTAAAGAAAACCAAGTAGTTCCACAACAAATAAATGATGACACCTTTATGACTGTAATTGCAGGCTCAGAGGCAATGTTTGCTGATCTTGGCCACTTCTCTTATACTGCTATTCAGGTACGTCTAGCCAGATATTTAATTTCGGAGAGTGAATGTTGTGTGCTGGCATGCACCATCTTTTCTAACCACTCGTTGGTGTCTTTTGCCTCCAAAGAGGAATGTTTCTTACCCTTCATCAAATTGCAGGTCGCTTTTACCTTTCTGGTCTATCCAGCACTTATTTTGGCATATATGGGTCAAGCTGCCTACTTATCAATGCATCATGACACCAATTACCAGATCAACTTTTATGTCTCAGTTCCAGGTATATTGTTTTCATTGTTATACTAGTTTTCCATCTAATTGATGCATGCATTATATTGTCTGAATAGTTTGTTCTGTCCATCTTAAATGGCTCAAAGAGATCACCTATGCCATAGCCAAGTTCACTCAGCAATGACTTGAAATATCCTGATCGTAATAGGACATTTATTTGCACTATCAATGGTTGCATAGGCCCATAGAATATTTGCCTCCAGTTGATGTGATATTGGCTACACAATTTCTTGCTCACAGAATGTGTGAGATGGCCAGTGCTAGCTGTAGCAATCCTTGCTTCTGTTGTGGGAAGCCAAGCAATTATAAGTGGGACTTTTTCCATTATCAACCAGAGCCAATCACTCGGTTGTTTTCCAAGAGTCAAGGTTGTTCACACCTCCGATAAGATACACGGTCAAATCTACATTCCGGAGATCAACTGGATGCTCATGATTCTCTGCATTGCTGTGACCATTGGATTCAGAGATACAAAGCACATCGGCAATGCATCAGGTAATTAAGCCTTGAATCTGTTATCAGCTGGATCATTTTCCTACATTGACTTCATATTGATGCTAGTTTGCTTCAAACTTCAACCATTTGATAAACCAGCAAAGCACACATGCAGAATGTGTGATACCACAAGGAGAGTCACTTCAAAGGACAATCAATGAACATTCTGTTTCATTCGAATAAGAATTGATTTTGACCTGATGATAGAAACAATGTCATTGTTTAACATTATATGTTATTGCATTAGCTAGCCTAGCATAGGTTAAGGCTACTAATTGTTTTCAGACTTCAAAAGTAAATGAATCAGCCACTTCCATATATAGAAGGCTGGTCAACTTGTATCTCATCAAATTTTAATTGGTTTTACTACCTTGTTACCTGTGAGTGACCCTTTCTGATTTAAGTATTACGATCTTAATGTTGTCTATTGCAGGGTTAGCAGTGATGGTGGTGATGTTGGTTACTACATGCCTCACTTCCTTGGTTATTATCCTTTGTTGGCACAAACCTCCGATATTGGCTCTTTCTTTCCTATTCTTCTTTGGCTCTATTGAGTTACTGTATTTATCAGCTTCTGTCATTAAATTCCTTGAGGGGGCCTGGCTCCCAATCCTCCTAGCACTCTTTCTTGTGACTGTCATGTTTGTTTGGCATTATGCAACCATCAAGAAATATGAATATGACCTCCACAACAAGGTCTCATTGGAATGGTTATTAACATTGGGTCCAAGCTTGGGCATTGCTCGAGTCCCTGGCATTGGCATAGTGTTTACAGATCTCACATCCGGTATCCCAGCAAACTTCTCACGCTTTGTCACCAACTTACCTGCCTTCCATCAGATCCTCGTCTTTGTGTGCCTGAAATCTGTCACTGTCCCTCATGTGCCTCCCGCTGAACGGTATCTTGTGGGCCGGGTGGGTCCGGCAGCTCATAGGTCATACAGGTGCATTGTACGTTACGGATACCGAGACGTTCACCAGGATGTGGACTCTTTTGAATCCGAACTAGTTGAGAAGCTGGCTGATTTTATCCGCTATGATTGGTGTCGGAAGCATGGTATTGTTAGTCCAGGTAATGAAGATGACGGATCTCGGTCTGGCGGATCATTAAGTGAGTCTGGATTGGCAGTCATTGGAACAGTGGATCTCTCTGGCATGCCAGCTTTTGAGATAGAGGAAAGCGTGCAGCCAGCAAGCGTATCTGTTGGTTTCCCTACTGTTGAGAGTGTTGCGGATGTCATTGAGATGGAACAGGTTGGTGTTGTGGAAAGAAGAGTAAGGTTTGCAATTGATGAGTCTGAATCTGATGCAATATCCGAAATGGATGTACAACTGCAAGAAGAGCTGCAAGATTTGATCATGGGTCAGCAAGCTGGGACAGCATTCATCCTTGGGCATTCGCATGTCAAGGCAAAACAAGGATCGTCTCTGCTGAAGCGATTGGCGATCAATTTTGGGTACAATTTCCTGAGAAGGAATTGCAGGGGCCCAGATGTAGCGCTCAAGGTGCCTCCAGTGTCTCTCCTTGAGGTTGGCATGGTCTATGTTGTATAGCCTTATCTATATATGTAAGTAAATGACAACTAGGATTTTGTTCAAGTCATGTAGTGTGGGAGAATCTCAATTCTCAAATAGATGTACCAGGAATGTAATTTGTGCAGGGTAATGAGGTCAGGGTTCAAAAACCCTTTTTTAACTTGTGATGCTTTGCCATCACAAGGAGATATGAAATGGCAGGAGTAAAATTCTCATTTTTCTTTCTTCCTTATGGAATGGCAATGAGTGGTCCCAAATTGTGTTTGCTGTGGTTTTCTTAATTGTGCATGCTCTTGTCATTGAGGCAACCATAGAAATACAGAAAAATAGGGAAGAAACTCGGAAATCTTTGTTTTTGACTGATGATAAAACTGAAATTTCATTATTGATCCCCTACCACTTATTTATTTATTATTATTATTATTATGATGATGATGATGCAGATAGTCCTTAAGTGGTAGGTGACTGTTCATACCTTCGTCCTATATTGTTTGGGTAAGAGGTTATGAAGTGTTTTATCTATGCATGTATTACATCTACCTAATAGATCAATGTTTTGAGTTGGAGTCCATTTACATCAATTTGGTATTAGAGCAGGCCCAAGTAGGAAATATTAGGATCACACGAGACGTGTGTCTGCTAGAGGAGAGGTAAATGATGCAGACGGTCCTCTAGTGAAAGGTGATTATACATACCTTTGTCCCACTTTGCTTGGGTAAGAGGTTGTAGAAAGTGGCTACTCATACTTTCGTCCTACATTGCTTGAATAAAAGATTGTGAAGTATTTTATATATACATGTGTTACTTTTATCTGATCGATTGGTTTTTTAGTTTAGAGCCCATTTGCATCATTTTATTATTATTATTGATTTCATTTCAGTTGAACCCAACCCACGAATGAAGGAGATTTTTTTTGTTGTTTTATTTGACTTCTAACCAGAGAGCACAGCCTAAGTGGTCCTCTCAATTTTAAGTAGTCAAGCAAGGGCCACGTAATTTCTTACAAACCACCAGCTTTTGTGAGTGGCAGTCCTGCATTCTAAACAAACCAATGGCACTAATTGTTCAACAAAGCAAAAACACACCCACATACACTACACTTCTTAATTTTCTATTCCTAGCTACAGACACGCATATACTTACATACATACTATATATATATATATATATATATATATTTGTAAACATAAGATGCAGATGATTCTGAACCTTCTGAACTGAGGAACCAAAGCATGGGACTAAGGGCACTCCCTCTGTCACCCTCCCACAATGGGTTTCTTCCCAATTATGGGTTAACCCAGAACTTGACCAAACATGGTGTTAACAGAACACTCAAATTCAGTACAATTTCAGCTAAACTGGAGGAGAAGGGGAAGACGGAAGATGTAGAACCCGAGGAGAACAAGCAGTCTTTGTTTGGGAGAATCACAGAAGCTCTGGATTTTGCTCAGGTTAGGTCAGCGGAGGATGCCTCACTTCTGGAAGAGGCCAGACAGGCCACCAAGTCTGGAGGGAGAATGAATAGGGAACAGGTAATTGGATGGAGCGAGTACCAAATAAATAAATAAATAAAAACACTGATGATGTACGTTAATAGTTGTAGTATAATTTGACTTACCAATGATTATTTTTTTTTTTAATTATTGTTTCTATGTGGTAACTGGGAATTCTCCTGTTATGCAGTATGGAGCTCTAAGAAGGAAGATTGGAGGAACATACAAGGATTTTTTCAAATCTTATATTGAGGGTAATCACACGCTAACTTTACTTTGAACTGCCTCCTGTTATTTTACTTCTTTTCATTTTGCAAAGTGAATGCCTCAACCACAAATTAATGTCTTTCATCAAAGGGTTTTTCTTCTCCTATCTTACAAAATCTTTTTAATTTTTAATTTTTAATTTATTGTTATAATAATAATAATAATTATTATTATTATTATTTTTATATATACTTGGAATTAGTGGATGGGCAATATGTTGAAGAAGGCTGGGTGGACAAAACATGCAAAGTCTGCAAGAAAGACACGAGGGGTGAGCCAAGACAAGTGGACAAGTTGGGCAGATATGTTCATGTGGCGTGTTTGGAGAAGTCTAATTCTGGCAACTTCTTTACCAGACTCTTCTCTGGATGAAAGTAATAATTGAAATGGGAAATTCTTCTTCTTTCCTTGTGGTAGATTCAAATGTTGTGCTAATTGTATGGGTTCAGATTCAAATGTTGTGCTAATTGAATTTTCCTTGTTTTGTGTTGCATACACCGACTTTTTAGTATGTGTAGTTGTAAGTTACAAATTCGCACAGCGGCAGGAATTCGGATTCACACCTAATAACTAAATATAATTTGTCTAAGTAAAGAGGACCGATCTATCATTACTGTACTTAGCGCCTGAGAGATTTGACTCCAATAATTGTTAGAGAAAGAAATTGAATTTGAGAGCTTAAAAGTCGTAAAGCTTAAAAATTGAAAGGAAAGCCCTATGCTGCTCTTTCCACACTTCCAAAATTTGAGGTTGCAGTGGCTAAACTGCCAAAAATCACTTCATACGTTTAGTGTGCCAAAAAACAGAGCAAAATAAAATAAATCTCTAATAACTTTTATAAATTATTAAAATTTTGTATTACTCATTTACGCATTCTCACTTTTATTAATTTCAAAAAATTGTAATATTTCGCTAAACAAACAAAACATTCGGAATGAGGTTAATCGAATGCATAAATTTTTTTGACAATCATATACTTCGAATTGAAAGTTTTTAAACAAGTACTATTATCGCTATTTTATATAAATTTTTTTGAATCCGCGAAAATAGATTTAGAAAATCGTTCCCACAGTTTTGACGTTATGCATCTTCAAAGTAGAACGTTGAGTGTTGACTTTTTGAATCCGTGAGAACGGTTGTCCAAAACTATTCTCATGGTTTGCTACTATTTATTTAAAAAAATACGATTCGGAGAAAAATATCAAATACTAAAATTAACTCAAAATTATGTTTTATCTCAAATTATTTTATTTTTTCTTATTTTTATCGTGCATTGATCAATGATTTTGATATTTTTAAAATTATTTAATAGTCCTTATTTAATTTAATTTTAAAATAAAAATAAAAGTTAAAAGACTTCCTAGCTCTTCTCGTTCTAGCTCTGGACACCTAGCCCTCATTCTTTTCACAATTGTTCTCCTCACGGCGAGAACAGTGGCGGTGAAATTTGTTACTGGTGAAACCTCTGGCGAAGAATCCAACTTCACCGCCAGCGTCAACAACCAGTTAAGGTCGGAGGACGGAACAAGCATTCAACGGATCTCTAATTTCCACTTTCGGAGGCTCCGTCCTCATCACAGACAAAGTAAGTACCAGTAAGGGTGGTTGAACCGGAGACTCCGTGGCGATAGAAGTTGTGGCCGACTGGTTGGCAGAAGGCGAAGTGGTGGCAGAGGAGCTAGATTTGGAGGGGTGGTGAGCGAGCCGGTAGTCATCGTCCAGGGAAAGTGACGCGCTAAGGAGCGGAGGACTAGAGAGCCTGTTGAGCCAATTGGTTCTTGAACATCTCGATCTCGCCGTGAGTGAGGTTTAGGGTTTTTGGAAGGGCGAAGAAGTCTTTTTGACTTTCACTTTTATTTTAAAATTAATTTTAATTAAATTAAATTAGCATCATTAGACTATCATTAAAAAAAAATCAAAACCGCCAATCAATATACTTTAGCTGTTGAAATGTTAAAAAAGACTTTAACCCCTGTAATCCCAAAATTTAACAAAGAAAATAAATGATTAATTATGAAAATAAGTTATTAATTATAAAAAAAATTATTTCGTCCACTCAACTTAAAACTTAATATGTTGAGCTCTCTTAAATTATTAATTTCTAATAATGTGCACATTTTTTTATATTAATATGTGTAATTTTAATAGAACTTAGACAATTAATATGAACACTAGGTAAAAAGAAATATAATACATACAAAAATAAATATATATAATTTCATTAAGATAAAATAACATCATATTAAAAAAAGTAAAGGTATTTTAGTTATATAATTTCATAAGATCGATTAGGATATTTTTATCGATTAAAATATTTTAATATGAATTTTTGTTCACGTCAGATAATGTATTAGCATTTTTGTTTATAATAATTTTTTTATGCACATTATTAGAATAAATTTTGTTAAAATGATAACTATCAAAACAAGGAAGGGTACATTGTTATAAATGGACAGTGCTTGTCATCCAAAATTCCAAATGCAAGGTCCTTGTTAAAATAAAATGAAATCGATAAATCTAAGTTGAATCTATAGGGAGGAACTTTTTTAATCGGCTCACAATTCATTCTTTTTACTAGTTGGTGCAATTAAGTATAAAGTGAGAAAAAAATTTTTATTATAAAAATGAAAAATTTATATAGACATTTCATCAAATACTTAGAAGGCAAAACAACAATAAATTCTGAACAAATAAAATAAAAGGGGCAAAGGGCAAGTTAACCATTCAACAAGTATAAAATATCGAATTGTGGGGCTTAAGTACAATTAAAGGGAATGTATTTAATTTGGGAGAAATTAAGCTCAATGTTAGAAAACCTAAGGACTCATAGCATTCTCCATGCATGACATAAAAATTTAAGAATATAAAGAAATCTAACACACCAAACTAGCATGCATAAAACTCAAGCATTCTACAAAAATGGCATACAAAATCATGTAAATCATGAGAGTTTGTAAACTAACTATTCACAATACTAAGATAAATAAAAAGAGAAATTAAGTTCAAATTATACCTGAAAAAGATCCAAATATAAAATATTTTCAAGTTACTTAAGATCTTGTACCTTCATCTATTTCGCATGAGAGAAAAATAAAAAGAAAAAATTTAAAGAAAATTAAATCATAAGTGAGGTGAGAGAAATGTGTATCTCAAATTTCTTCTCGTACGTGGGAGTCCGCAGCCGCTTCCCCGTAAAGGGTGCGCTCAGGGCAAGGCACGCTCCGTAACCCTAGCCGGCAAAAGACCACGAATGATAAACCAGCATAAGCAAGTCTTGGTTGACCGGTTCAACCGAGGGAGCTGTTAGAAGCCAGCCACAATAACCGGAAGACTGTCCCATTGAAGGGAGAGTCGAACTCGGAACCTTAATGACCGAGCCCATCAGTCGTTCTCGAACTCCGCTCGGCCACCTCGAAGGGTTCCCTCAAATTTCTCTAATCTACTTTAAGAGGGGAATTTTAGTTTTCTTCCACTATTAATTTTTCTTGCTTTATTTGATATTTTTGAAATCTTAAATGTTAATTTTTAATTAATTAAAATACAAAACACCAAGAATACAGAATGTATGAGAAATGACACTAAGATCGGATCTTAAATGAATTTATCTACATAATTAATAGACTAAAATAATGTATGAATATATGAAATTATTTGCTAATCATATACAACATTTTTTTAATTGTAGGATGAGCGATAATTGGTGATATTGTAATTAACCCACCTCCCCCCCCCCCAAAAAAAAGTAACCGAAAAGAGCTCACGCTGTAACCGATTCAGAATATCATGGCCCCAGTTGGCGGGAAGACCAAGTGTTGGCGGGAAAACTCACCTAACCCTAGCGCCTATTTCCGGGGAAACCAGCGACACCATATCTATTCCACTTCTCTGAGAGCGGGAGAGTAAGAGTATACTATCAGAGGGAATAATGGTGGGCTTGCAGTACGATTTCCTCGCAAACCCTCTTGGGGCCGTTCGATTGACATTCGACAAGGCGTTAGCCTCAGGCTCCGATCCGGCTGCCTTCGACGGCAGAGACTGGGGCGCCGCCGATCTCTTCCGCGAGTTCCTTATCGATAACGGCGGCCTCTCTCGGGTAAAAATTCTCCCTTCGTGCCCCTTTTTATTCTTCTGTGTTGATCGGATTGGCTAGAATGCTATGGTTTGCGATTTTCTCGTCTCCTTATATTATCTATTTTCTGATTAATTGTTAATTAAGCCTGGCAAGTTTTCTGCGTCTATGAATTCTTAGGATTTTTGTTTTCTTTCTTTCTTTCTTTCTTTCTTCTTCTTCTTCTTTTTCCTCCAAAAATCAGGATTGGGTTTGTCATTGTGATTTTAGAATTCGATTTATTTTCAAATCTCAACTGCTGTTTATGGTTTTGGGAAAACATAGGTTCCGATACTGAATAGTGCTAATATACAATGGATTCAACCTCACACATTAGTTCGATTCCGAGGAATGATACAAGATATGCCGGGTAATGAGTTCTATGTTGGTGCCTATAAGGTAATTAGCTTTTATCTAGTTACGAACTCATCTTCGTATTTTATCACAATACTCCCGGCCTTTAAAGATAAATTTTTTTGGGGGGTCTTGTTTGAAGGACGGAGCAACTTGGAGAACCAGCAAATTTACAGATATTGCTCGGTATCCAATCGATTCATCTTCTGATATGCGGGTTTGGGAACGCCGCCTGCTGTATTGTGTTCCGGTGAGTTTATATATGCTAAAATACTCTGAGCACGCAATCATGCCGTAAATTCAATCTGAATTAGATGACCGCCAATACACAGTAGCCATTGGTATGAAAATAACGAGTGGCATTTTTAGGAATTTACTTTTTCTCTGTATTTTTTTTAATTTTTCAATTTGTGCACAAAATTCATCTGGATGACCAGATTCTTAGGTTTGGTATTTCTCTCAATTTTAGGTTCCTGGGCTGAATTCATGGGCTCAATGTTCTTCTGAAGCTGTGGTAAATAGAACCTCTCCACAAAGGGAGAAGCGCCAGAGGGAGGATGATGCCACTGATGATATGGATGTGCAGGTGAATTACCATCTGTTATTTTTCTTATATATGAATGGGTATCTTTCACTCAGTTATATAAAGGCTTAGAGGGCATGACAAAGGTTCAACACATTCTGTTTTGTTGGAAAGCTTGTCAACTTACCTACTTATCAATAAAAGATTGTCAACATATCAACAACCCAGTTTGGTTTACATGTCTAATTGTGTTGAGAAAACGTTTTGAAATATTGTTATTTTTCACCATAAAAGAGATCCCAAGGCTTTTTCCCTGCCTATGCCATGTGTTTTTTTTTTTCCTCCATAAATGTAACTTGTTTTGTTGGTTGACAGGGGTGGGATCATGAGTTCGAGGATTCTCCATGTTCAAAGAAGATGGTAAGCAAAAATGATATAATCAACTGAGTAATTGGCTTTGCTCTTCTTACCTTTCTATTTCTTCTTTTTTGGGCTTCGCAAGAATAACAATCCTTTGAACTTTTATTCTTAATGATTTCTTCTCAGTTCCCTGTTTAAGGTAGAAATTCATGGTTAATTCAAGTTATTTTAATTATGCTATGTAGCTTGTTTTAAGTTCATATTTAATTTTCAAATTGGATGACAACCAAGAAACTTCCAATTCTGTAACTTGTAGCTGTCAACTGTCTGGGCTTCTTCGCCTGATAGATATATCACTACATAATATATAATAGTCATTATTGTGTGCTTTGTGATCCTGATCTAATATGAAAGAGTTGCCATATAATATCTTAAGAAACTATATATTTATAAAGATATAAACCTACAGGCAGCAGAGGTACAGTTATAGGGTGCAACTTTATATAATTTTTGATGGACATTTTTAGTAGAATTTTCCTTAACCATTGAACCGGTACTACTGTAGTACATGAGACTTCTTGAAATGGTAGCCCTTTAATTCCTGTTTACCTCACTCTGCCTCTACAGGTTTGAAATTCCACTGGAACACTTCTCAGTAATTTTACTAATTTTTTCTTATTCTTTTTTTCTTTCTTCACTAGCGAGAAGGTGGGCCCCTTCCCGTTTCTTCTCGTATGCAGGAGCCAACAACTGAGGAAACTTGTTCTGGTACGAGTACGATGCTTGATTTTGACAGAGATCTACTTCCTTGTCTTGTGAAGGTAAATGTGATCCATTTCTCTCTCTCTCTCTCCCTTTTTTTTTTTAAGCTGCAAATAAAATAAAAATTCCATCCCATGAAGCATGCTTACTACTTTGCTTCGTCCTTGTACTTCCAAAAATTTATGTAGGTATATGACTCTTCCGAAGCTGAACTAAAGCTGAATGATGTTTTTGAGTTTGTTGGTGTCCTCACTTTTGATCCGGAGCTCAGAGAAGACAAAGATGATTCTGATGAGTTCACTAGTAGTTTTTGTGAAGATGAATTGACTCATTTGCCACCTCGCAAGGTTTAGACCTCATCTTTGATTTTCAGATCTTTTAACTTTTGCCCCCTTCTCTCTCTCTCTCTCTCTAGCGTTTTGCCTGCTCCTGATGAAATTTTAGCAGCAAGTTAATTGTGGTTTTATATTACGATTCATCATTAAATGTTATGCTACTGAATATTTTGATCAAATAACATTGTGGTGGGTGGAATTATTAGTGTTTGGTTGCCTGATACTGCTTTTGAGAATTAAACTACTATTTTTTCAATTGTCAACACTTGAACCCACAAATGGTCTGAAGAACAACCTCTTGTTTGACGTGCTTTGTCATCATTAGCAAAGATGGTATCACTTGACTGACTGGTTGCTCCCTAAATAGAGCATTCTGCTTGTGATTGTTTGTGGTTGATGAATTGTGGCGTTACGATGGTAGTTTCGGTAGTGTATAAGTAGACTGGAATTAAACTTATAAATTTGAAAAGAAATCATTTCATAATGAGCTATGGTCCATTGTATCTCTTCCAGCATCATGTTTCACGGGATAAGTATAAGCAATATAGCTTGAAATCCCAAGATGGCTAAGAAAATAATTAAATTTCTCTAAAGTAATCATGCATTGGATTAATTATGCAATGAGATTACATTTGCATTGCTGGTGGACTTCTAGGTAGCTTTTACATATTTTTTCTCCGCTTTGAGTTTGTGATTTGCATGATGAATGCTTTACTGACCATGCATTTAATATTGGGACTAATTGTGTGAATATCATTATTGCTTTAGACAGCTAAAGATTTTCTTTTTGGCTGGTATTGAATATAATATGCTTAATTCTTTTTGCAGGTGCCGCGCCTCCATTGTCTTATACATCAAAAGCTTGCGGCTCATGACTTCCTTTCTTGTTCCCCCATGATAGAGGTGGTTGAATTAATCTTTTTTATCTCTGCATAATTGAATTTTCATTAATTAATAATTGTGATTTTTATTATTTTTTTCTGCCTTTTTTTTTTTAATTTCCTTACCATGTTCAATTCATCCATGTATATATATATACAGCCAAAACCTAATTTGGTGAGGGAGATAAGGAAGACTCTGCTTGGGTATCTTACCAGTGTTCTTGGGAATGATGGGGTGGCAGCTCATTTCATGTTGTTGCATCTTTTGTCAAAGGTATATGGCTTGTCCTCCTAAACATGCTTCTTAGCTTTATTCAGTGTATCCGTGTATCCTAGGAAACTCGTGTGGGCATACCCTTCCAAGTTCCACTGTTCCCTCTCTTATTCCAAAACATTTAATCTCAATTTTTTTTTTTTTTTGGTTGGGAATTTATTGCCTCAACTTCTTGCACATTATTTGACTTTTGTTTCTATACGACAGGTCCATTCCAGAGTTGACACACTTGCTGTGGGGAAGCTTTCACTAAATCTTACTGGTTTCAGCAAGGAAAGTACTTCTGTTTTTGGTAGTCATCTTAACCTTGCAGTCAAGAATCTTTTACCTTTCACACATTGTGTACCTCTTACCGTGGATTATCTTAACACTGCTTCACTTGCCCCAAAAAAGGATTACCAAACAAACAGGTAATCACAATTTTTAGTTTGTGCAATTTTGTATTGGATCAGTATTATTTTAGCATGCACAATCAATTTTTTCATGATTTTCTTACAACTTTTTGTGCTTGATGCTCCAGATTGGTGTCCGGACTTCTGCAGCTAGCTGAGGGTTCACACTTGATGATTGATGAAACCAAGTTACAAGCAGGGAAGCTCAACTCTGTTGGGGTTGAGAATGCACGATTGCTGAAGAACCTTATGGAGATACAAAAAGTAATTTCCAATTTGTATCCAACTTGTATGCATGCATGCATTTAGATCTTGTAATAAGGCAGCGTTTGGTTTGCTTAAAACCAACAAAAATATCTGAAAACCTCTGAAATTTCTAAAACTCTCTTAACACATTTTGTCCATCTCATACTTCGTGAAATCTCTATAAATTTCTATATGTATCTACATAACCCAACAAATTTTTACAAATCCCAATACTTTTTTTTACAAATCCCAATAACTTTTTCACAAATTCCATTAACTTTTCCACAAATTTTAACAAAATTGACATAAATTCATGGGAATGGATCGAAAAAATTCGTTCCAACGGTTTCTCTTTCTAACTTTTTCACGTAGAAGTCAAAAAGTTCAACTACTTTAAAAAAAAATTCTGCCATAAATCTATTAGAACGGACCCCAAAAAATCTTTCCCACGTTTTCTCTCTTCAACTTTTTACCGCAAAAGTTTAAAAGTTACACTATCCATATCCAAAAAACGTGGTTTGGGTTAGAAATGCCAAATGCCAAAAGTTACCCAAGCCACATTTTTTCTTGTTTTTTTTCCACTCCAAATGCTGCCTAAATGTCTATGACAAGAAGCCTATATACAGGCAAATATTGGAAAAGTCTCTATCCTTTGATTTATTACAGCGGTCATAGCTTTTGAGAATTGATATGGTTTGTTTGATTTTTTACAACACTTAAGTTAAAACTTATGAGAGTAATCTATTTCTTATGTTTTGTGGATTGCACCCTTTACTTTAGAGGTAACTTTTGGAACCTAAATGCTTTTGTTTTATACTTTCAGGTGGAGTATGATTTTACGTACTATAAAATGGAAATGGCAGCGGATGTCCAATTACTAATTCTTTCTGAGGGGAAATCAAACATCCTGCCAGCTGATCTAGTTCTTCCATTCCGTCCATCTTCAGTGGATTCTTCTGGAATTGTGGATGCAGAAGCCCTGAAAGCTTGGAGATGGTACTTGGCTAGCCTAAGAACATTGCCACATTCAATTGAGCCAGAAATGCAGAAGGTAGGAGTTAACGGACTCCTTTGCTCACACGTGTGCTATATTCTATGAGATGGGTGTTACTAAGGGCAATATTAATGCATGCCTGTTTTATATTTCACCATCCAGTGGATTCTGTCTAAAAGGTCTGTCATGATCTATTAAGGTTCTTTGAGGTATAATTAACTGTAATGTGAGTCGGCTGGAGGCAGCAAAGATTTTCTGCCAGCCCTAATGTGCTGAAAATGTACATGAACTATGAGAAATTATCTCATGGACCCGGACTACAGCACCACCAATTGAAATTAAACACATGGATAATGTGGCCCATGCTTGCATAATATGTTCAGTTTCTGTTGTTTGGGCACGTATAAGCTAGGTCTATGGAATAATTCCTCGCAAGGTTCTATAAATGAGGGTAGGGCTGGGTGGTAATCAGTCGATACATTGACCCCTACGGAGAAAAAAGGAAGTGCCATGATGCTCAAGTATTGACCCATAAATGGACTGATGTTTCAGGTGGTAGAAGATGACATGGTTGCAGCTAGGCAGGCTGATCGGAGTCTAGGCAGTGAAGAATTCAGCAGGTTAGTTCTGAGAAATTGTATATATATCATGATATTTCATTTTTGTCCTTATAATTTGTAAAGCTTTTGATATTTTTTGCATGCAGATGGCTGACAATGGGCCGATTGATGTCTGTGAGTTTTGGTGAAACACGTCTTTCATTGGAACACTGGCAAATGGTCAAGGAACTTGAGAGGCTAAGAAGGGAGAGGCTCTAATGCAGTATGTAATCAATTTTAGATCGGGAGAAAGGGTTGTAAATGATTTAACTGAGAGTTTCCTGATATGTATTGGCCCCATTGAGGTTGAGCCATTTTGTTTTGCAACGGATTTATTAAGAAATTTCACTATTTTATTTTTTGAAACTGTGAATTGTTTTTCTATTATATATATTTAGTGATGTCTAGTGTTAAAGTTAGATTTTGGGAGGCTTTTGGTTCCCAGCACTTGAAAAAACCAAACTGTATTTACATACAAATCAGCTACAGTTGGAAATCCAAATGCCCTTTTATTTTATTTTATTTTATTTTTTTTAAACAAGGCCATTGGCAATAAATTAGAAGCAAACCTTTTAATTAGAGTTGATTATGAGTAAAAGTTGGATCGGCTTGACTCATATTTTGGTCGGGATTAGATTAATATTTAGTTTGTCTTAAGAAAGAAGTATGTATAATTTAAATTTTTGGTCGAGCTTGAGATTAGAATTGTAGGCTTAGGTCTAATTTAACTCGATAAGCTTATTACATTTTTAACTCATTCAATATATATTTAAAGTTTTAAGAGGTTGACAAAATTTTTAGATTTGATTGATTAGATAGAAACTGATCAAAATATGTTATATCAGTATAAAAGTTTCAACTCAAGAGGAAAAATTAAATAATAATAATAATAATAATAATAATAATAATAAAGAAAAAAGAAGAGAAATAAGAAAAAAGAAAAGAGAATATATTGAACTTACTTTTATGATTTTCTCTCTTCTCTTCGAACACAATAGCCAAATATGAAGGGAAGCAGATTTTTATTTTTTTTTTCTTTTTCACTTTTTCCCATACCAATGCTAGATCCATCATGATTGCTGGACTAATTGATAAATAATTTAGTTAAATTCTTAGTTTTCATGGTATGAAATAATACAAGATTTTCTAAAAGTGAGGTTTTAGATTAAAAATTTAATTTTAATGAATTAAAAATTTGAAATTCTAATTACAAAAATTTCAAAAATTAGATGTAATAAAAATTAATGAGTTTAGAATTTCAAGTTTTTAATTAGATCATTAAAATAATATTTTTTGTTAAATTGTTTATTTTTTGAAAATTTTCGTTAAGTTAATTTGGATTTATTTTCATGATTAAAAAAAAAATAGAAGTAAAACCATGCATAATTTTGAGGGTGGGAGGGAAGAAGAGAAAGACCGGGCGCGGGCAGGGGCTCGCCGTGAAACAGAGTGATACACGTGGGCCAATTTAGAAGACTGGTAAAAAGATAGGGGTTGTATGAAATTTAAAAGTACTACCGCGATCGATTCGTAATAATGAAAAGCTGAGTACTTGACCAAGGACTGGAGCGTTGAAGCTGGTATAACGAAATTCCTGAATCTCTCATCCGTTCTCCCTGTTCTTCTTTGTTTCCGATCAATTCATCACTCCGTTGTTTTTAGAGGACAAGAAAAGATGAGCAGGTCTCGAATGGAAGCGATCGTCTCTCTATTCGTCAATGTTCATCCTCACGAGACCTCCTGTTTGTTCTACTCCTCCTCCTGTTTCTTCTTCGTAAGCTCTCTCTCTCTCTCTCACACACACACACACACACACTGCTTTCGATTTCTGATCCCGCAACCCTAATGAAAATCTATGGTTCGTATGATTCCTGAGAAGAGCGGGGTGAATTGCTTAATCGCAGAATTGAAATTTCGAGTTTGTAACGGCGTGAGCACTCACTTGTACCCTGAGGGCCTGAGAGTAGGTTAATTATCCAATATAGGCATTTTGTGTTCTGTGTTGTGTTTGTAATTCTTCAATTTCAATTTGCAGATTTTAAGTGCGTATTTTGTGGTTCTTCCATTACGCGATGAAGGTGCCATATCTTTAGGTTTAGGTAAACTTCCGGGGCTTTTTGTGGGTTCCTTAGCCCTCACACTCGTCGCCGCGCCTGTTACCACTCTCATCTTCTCATTGCCTAATCTTTCCAAAGGGAAGGTAGGAGCAATAAAAAACTCCTTTTTAAGGTTTTGTTTATGGCAGTATCTTGTGTTAACAGTTAATTGCTGTTGATTGAGTTCATTGTATAGCAATGGTGTTGATTATTATATATGTGTGTATATACAATTGCCTTGATTTTTTCGCTCAAAACTATTTGTTTGGAGCAAGAATTTGTCAAGGAATAAAAAATAGAAGGGAAATTGAACTAATATGTACTCATTTTTTTTATAATTAATAAAATAAAAAAATATTTTTGGGAACAAATATCTATTTACTTTCTCAACCCAATTAAAAAATGCAATAAGTAGGTCTTTTATTTCATTTCCCTGGGCTTTTCTTTCCCCTCCACAAATTTAAGCTCCAAGCACATTAAACAAATAACAATGTCAACCGGGAGGGGGTTTTGGGTGGAAAAAGCTTCCCAGAGAATTATTTATCATGTCATTGTATAAAATTGGATTGCATACTTTTTTTACTTTCTCCTCATTTGTATGTCATAGACGTTGCAAAGTGGACTAAAGCCAATATCTTTGTTCTCAAATGAACTATAGCATTTGATATGTCCATTGAAACCTTAAATTGCCTTCAATATGGCATTTAGCCTTATTGGTTGAAATTTGAATTGAATAAAAACACCAACTCTGTTCAAAATGATTGGATGTTGGCCTGAATGATAATCAAGGTAAAGTCTTATTCACTTTTGATAATGTAATGCTAATTATCAGCAGTGTACATTTGTTTTCCTTTGTATATCATTTTGTAACAGGTGCTTCTTGAAATTCCAGGCCTTGGTCCTGATACACAGGTTTTTTAGTGTATCTCTTGTTATATTCTTCATCCTGTGGCACTCTTCTTCGCCAGGATATTCACTTTTCAATTTGAAGGTATGAGACATATTCCATGACAAGGACCATCTTAATCTTCATCAGCAATCTTATTCAATTCCTTGCAATATTTGACACACTATCAATTTTCCATGTCTAGGGATTGATATACACATCCTCTAGGACCTCTACTATAAAAGAAGAGCTAAAGGTTGAGGTTAATCCAGCCAGTCTGGCAGGCTGGGAGGACCACGGATGGTTTTATGTCTCAGTGAGAATTAGCTTGTTCCTTTGGGTATGATGGTATTCTTCCGTTATACTTAGCTACTTTTGATTGCTTTTACTGTCAATAACTGTTAAATATTTTCAAGGTTTAGCTCCTGTAGGAATTTTTTCCTTTTGCAGGTTGCTTTGCTGAATCTTATTGCTATATCTTCAACTTGGGCTAGAGTAATTGATGTGATGGACAGTGAGGTGTGCATGGAGGCATTGGGTGTTTAGAGATATTTATAATTTTTTTGTGCATGATTTAACTATGTTTTGTGTCCAGTCAGGTTCAAGATTGTTCGGGTTCATTGGTGCTGGTGCCACACTTGGGCAGCTTTTTGGTTCATTGTTTGCCACAGCAATGGCATGGATGGGACCATGTATGCATGTCGTTCTTTATTAGCAAGTCAGGAGTGCATAAATATTGTTATACTTTTATTCATGTTTTATTGTTTATCTGTTTTTTTGTCTTCTTTCTTTAAAATTTCCCCCAACCATGGACGGGGTTTATTTTTCAGATTTACTCCTTGTTGCTGCCCTGTTGATGGAACTTGCTGCACAAGCATCGAAAAGGATCAATAAGGATATATCTCATATCTCTGAGGAACTCCATCCTATCAGGTTTTTTGATGTATTAGTACTCTTGATTTAAATCTTCTGTTGGAGACCTCTGAGCTTGTTTTTGTACAATTGGAAATGCAAAGGTCAGAAATAAAGAGCAACCTAGTGCACGAGACTCTCAAGTTGCGATATCTGGGAAAGGGTGCAAGGAACCCGTGATCCACCGCTCATAACGGAACAACCTTACAACTGTTCCTTACAAAAGCTCTAAGGCAACCTTCCAAGAAATTCGGAAATATGATTGAATTATCTCGTTAATATAGTTAAATAAGAAGGATACATAATTTATTTTTTTTTTTGACCTTTCCTTGCGTTTTTGTGTGTGCACGTGCTCTTTTTTTTTTTTTTTTTTCTTTTTTCTTTTCTTTGCAGGGAAGGGGATTAGAATTTTTCTATTGCATGACCCAAATTCAACCATGGGTTTGTTAATCTTGAGACTTACAAACTTTGAAGTAACAATCATTGCTCAATTTAACATAATTGCAATGGCATGCAATATATATGGTGCACACAATTTTGTTAAATTGTTGAGATTTTTGCATTTTTAATACCTAAAATTTAATGGCTTCCTCCGCCTAGGTTGTAGGTCCTGGGTTGGATTCACTTCCCCCTGCCCATGCTTAGGACTCCTATTTTGCCCACAAAAATATTGAAGCTTTTAACGTCTGAATGTTTTGCTACAATCTTATACGGAGTGGTGTGCAACTAATATCTTTTCTTATTGATAGTTTCGAAATGTGGTTATGGCAACACTTGCTTGGGCTATTTTATTTTTTCAAGTATTTTGGGGAGAAAAAATAAAAGAAAAAGGAAAAATCCACCGACTCCTATGTACATGAGCATTTAGATGAACGGCATATTTTGTGGTTTAGATGGATTTTAAAGTCATGCACATGACATATATTTCTAATGTAAGTGCTATTTTTTGGTTCTTAGAGCTGATCTCAATGAACGAAATGTGGCTGAGGAACAAAGTGCATCTGCTTCTAGAGGATCTTCCCCTAAACTGTCCACTTCTGCTGCGAAGCCTCGGATTGGGGCCATATTAGATGGACTCCGGCTAATTTTGTCGTCTACATATTTGTTATATGTATCATTATTTCTGTGGCTGAGTGCTGTGGTCTCATCCTTCTTTTATTTTCAGGTGAGAAGTGACTTTATGATGCCTGGAACAGGAACACATGCAAGACAATGAGAGATATGAGGAGGAATAGATAAATTTATTCAAAATTGTCAATTGACAATACTGATGCTTGGACAAATCTTTGAAGTGTCAAATAAAAAATTATGAATTTTAATCACATGAAATTCAATAGGTTAATTACCTGTCTGAAATTGGTAATTTCATGAATGCAGATGCAACATGTGAATGTGTGTCCATATGTGCACTCATAGAGGTTGATGAATTCAGCTTAGCTTGTCATATTGTTTTCTTGTTTCCCCTCAATGTGGTTGACCAGAGTTTGTCTGATAACAATCCTGTCAAAATTGTGACACTACCAAATTTTTAAGATGACAGTTTGGAATCTCTTCTCCAACTTGGAGTTCATATAGGATACCTGGTTGTCTTCCCCCCCCCCCCCTTTTTGAAACCTTTTTCTTAAGTCCAAATTTTGTTTTTCCTCGCTTTCCTACTTAGTTTCTACTCCCCTTAACTGCAGAAAGTAACTGTGATTGCATTGACTGTTGCAAGCCCTGTTGGCAGAAGAAGATTGTTTGCTCAGATCAATAGTTTTATTGCCATCTTTATCCTTGCTGGACAACTTACTTTAACGGTATGCTTTACTGCCAAATTTAGTTCTTAAAAGAGATTACTTCAAAATTTTTCTTTGTCCTGATACCTAGTTGCTAGAAGAGGACTACTTTCATAGTGTGATTAGTTTGTTGACTCCCAAAGGTTTCACTATTCTGCTGGATTTATTTTCAGCATTCGACTTGATTTTCTTTTAAGAATTCTAATATCCAGAATAAGCAGTGTATCCTTTTCAGTTGGTTTTGAACAATGCTTTCATTGTAGAATATTATTGATGTTGTTTGTTGCCATTCTTTTCAATTGTCTCAATTACAGGGGCGCATACTTACCGTTGCTGGTATTACTATGGCGATATGTTCTGCTCCATTTGTTGCTTTTCTAAATTTGGTTGCTATAGCTGTGTGGCCAACATGGATTACAGTTGCTGTTTCAGAGACCCTACGAAAGGTTTGTCTTGTAACTGTTTGGTTTCTGTACTTCTGCTTATATTTTTATTAGACTATGCTCTCTAATCTAGCAGTAGGCTATTTTGCTTTTTTTTTTTTTTGGTTGGGGGGGGGGGAAGTCGGTAAATTTTCCTCTTTTTGTTAAAAACAGCTGGGTTTATGATGAGGGAAACCAAGTCTGAAACCGTTTATTTTTTTATTTTATTTATTTTTTTTCTATCACAATAATGTCGGGATCTTACGGTTTGTGCTTTCCCCACTTTGCAGGTGGTTACTTATGTCGTAACTAGGCCTGGGAGAGAACTCCTTTTTACAGTCGTTTCACAAGAGGAGAAATACAAAGCGAAGGTATGAATTTTGTTCTTCTAGATTTTTACTTTGTTTCAATGTAGGAACTTAGGAAGTGACTGGGAAGTTTTTATTAGTTCGGAAAGATTTTATACAAGTTGCATGGGCTCATCATGTTTGTCTATGTCATAATTTTCCTTGCAATTTCGGCCCTTACTGGGCTTACTGATTGGTAACTAAAAGGCCTCATGCTTTAAAGGAGTCTCACCTAATACAAATTACCACAGGTGTGCATAGATGTAATCATTCAAAGGCTTGGAGATGCTACAGCAGCAGGAATGTATAAACTCCTTTTCAGTGCTCTTAATGGAAAAGCATCAACTGTTTCTCTCTATGCCTTGCCTGTATGTATTATTTATGCTTTTTTTTTTTTGGGCTAAGTTGTGTTGTTCTCGATTTGTTATGTTGCTCTGTTTACATCTTCTTTGTATCAATATCTTCAAGTGGTATTGTGGGTAGATAGTCTGATTTTATCTCCATGTTATTTATCTCTGCATACCCCTCTTTTCGGCCTTCTCATTGTAAGCCTTGTGAGGTGACATATGGCCCGCTTAAAAACAGATTTGTTCCAAGTTTTTAACATCATCTCAATAGATGGAGCCATGACACTTCTGAGTGATGGCAAAGCATTCAATGCTCAGTCTTGGATCAACGGGTGTCCAGCAATGATCCCTGCAAAGAATTGCCAATTTGCCATTTTCACTTAGTCCCCTTGGTATGGTGAGACTTCCAGTTCCCCTTGTCTCTGGGGCACCTTGATTCTTTTTTTATGATAAGCCTAGGTCAAAAGTAAGAATTAGGGAACAATTTGGGATTGGTTCCATGATACCTAATGGCCTTATGTGGAATCACCGAAAGCTATGTGATTTACTAGTTGGAGACGAGGGTCTGCCAAGGTGCTCTTCCTGTTTTCTAGGACTCGTTCCTTGGATCTGTGGGAGGGAGAGAGAGTTTCCAAGAAGCCCCTCCGAGGATATGTCAGCTTTGTGTGACTGTACATGACCACACCCCATAGCCTCTGTTATTTGCTGACTCTAACTGATGCTGTTCCAGTAATGGATTATTAATATGGAGGAGATCAGCTGTCCTCTTTGCTAGCTTAAGGCACCAGGTGTTGGGTGGCTTCTAGACAACTAGCCCCTCTTTTATCTCCATCTCCAAGCAAGAGAACCAAGTTCTCTTAGCTTGTAAGAATCTACATTGGTCTCCACCGTTATCAGTCACTATTCGATTAGGTTTTTGTCAATGTCTTACCCAAGTAACTAATTCCATTCATGTGGTTTTGCCTAGATGACTAACTGCATAACATGGTATGAGAGCAATGAAAGAGGTCCTGATTTCAAACTTTATTGCCACCCAAGGAAGTCACAACACTCACATATTTGGTCTCTTTCCAAAAAAATAAAAAATAAAAAAACAGTAGGACCACAAGTTAGGGACATTTCGAGAGAAAATAAGTCATTATAAATAACATTATAAATAATAAATTGCCCTTACCCTAACAACTTTTGGTTGAACTCATAGCTAACAGTCTAACATTAGCCACTACCGTTAGATACGGCACTACTATATAATACTATTTTGTAGAATATAGTTCATCTACTTATGCGATATCGAATAAAAATATTAAAAAAAAAGGAGCCTACTGGAATTGGAAAAAAAGAGAATTGGGTTATTTGACATTTGCTTATGCCAGCCCCTGCTAAGTAGGACTGTGTTTTCTTTCAGTGTTTTCACTTTTCCTTTATTTGTGTATTTTTTGTTGTTACGTACAGTTGAGCATTTTCACTTATGACCAAGAAGAATGAAACTTTCTTGTTTCCTTTTGGGTTTGCATCAGGTCTGCTTCTTGTGGATACTCACGGCGTACCGTTTGGGACGACGCCAAACAGAGCTTGCAAAGCTCCAGTCTGTCTCTTAACTGAAAATTTTCGAGGAGATGATTTTGTACACATATGTTGTAATATGCCACCCCCAAGATCGCAGGTTCCTGGTTATTAATCACATACGATTTTTGAAGAATTTATGGCTATGGATTTTAGAAGGTGAAAAGAGAGCATTCTCATTCCCTATCATATGTGATTGGGTAACTTACACCTTCCTCCCCTCAATATTTGGATAATTACACTTATTACCCCTCAAGATTTAAAAATTACATTTAATTCTTTTATGTCGAATAGAATTTAGAAATATATATATATATATATATATATGTATATTTAAATGTGCTTTGGATAATATATTTAGTTTTAGAAGAGCGGATGCAAAATGGCATCATCAACCCGGCCTACTGTTCCCAAATTCTTCACTGGTCTTAAACCCTTCATTTCATGATTCACTGATATGTACGTATATTGGGTTTATCTCTTAGCTGTAAAGTTCTTGAGGGACCTGCAAATGATTAAGAGAATAAGACTGTCACAACACATACAATGACAAGGAGCTAGTTTACAAAAGATAATTGCACAGTGCACTAGAATGATTAATTACACACACCAACAAAAAAAAAAAAAAAAAAGGATCTCTGTATATGATCAGTAGGAATGAGCAATTCAATGAAGACAGCTGAAAAAGTTTAAGCAATTCTTTTGGACCCCACGCACCTTTGTTTTCTAGTTCTTTTTTTCCTTCATTTACAAGTGTGTGACAAATGTTCACCAGAGAACTGGGTTTCATGTCTGGCTAAAAACTCAACACGTGTTGGCCTTTACTAGGCAAAAGCTCTCTCTCTCTCTCTCTCTCTCTCAAGGGTGGGTTGGTTTCACAAACATAATTTCATTTTTATGATCTGATCATGAAAAGGCCAAAAGGGACTCTAAATATGTAAGGGATCGACTGATTGATGACACATGGGCAATGTTGAGATAATCGTGCTTTGATTAACAAGAACCAGCACAAGAATTTATTCTCTCCCACCAACTTCTTTTTCTTCCCCCTCACCGAGAATAAACAGTCGTGTTCGGAACCAACAACAACATGAATCACCAAAATGTGAGATGGATAAACATAACAAGCTCATCATCATCTTTTAGCAAAGTTAACTTTCTAGTGTCTTAAGAATCTTCCTGTCAATATAAATTCTGTTGTGTGTGTGTGTGTGTGTGTGTGTGTGTAGCTACGTATGGATATATATATATATATATATTCGGGAATGTTGGGTGTTTTGGTCGATCCAATTTGGTGCAACACAAGGACACGCCACCAATTACAGGTGTAGAGTGGGTTTTGTTATTTTGATCCGGCCAAAGATGCCTAGTTTTGATTCATATCAAGTTTGTTGAGCAATTAAATCACAGCACTTTTACATCGAATTTTATCAGTGTATTCTTCAATTCTTACTCCAATCAAATAAGATATCAAGTTTCAAGCAGGTTAAAGGACATTTTGTTTAAAATAAATTCATCTAAGAAATTGCACACATCACTTCTTTTCTTTTTTTTTTTGACTCAAGGTATTTGAGTCAACTTGCGTGCACTTCAACTGATCTTTAAAGCCTTGGGATTAATGACTGAGTAAGCTCTCCAATCCTGAGAAGACTCAAATTAGTGAGCTCTAAGAACAAAATTTAAGATTTAATCAGTTGATCTAATTTTTAAAGTTGCCTGCATCACTAAATTAGTGAGTTTATCCGCTAACTAATATACAAACACTACAATTAAAGCAGACTATATATTTGCCAATGATATTTCCCAGGTCATTAGCCTGAGCTTTTGATTGTTTAGAGTGCAAATGCAACTCCAAAATGAGTATAATTAAGTCTAGTAACGTGACTGTGAGCAAGACGTTAATAATCACGCACATCGTTTTCATCACAGCCTTTTTAGCAAAGAAGAAGTGATATATATACGCATGATATATAATATTGTACCTTTCAAAAATAAAAAAAAAGATATATAATATTGTATTTTGTTTATATTTATTTTTGGTACCTCAAGTAATTAAAATATTAACAAATTACAGAGATTTTGATTGATTAGATCAACATATGGCTCCAAGACATTCATGAAAAACAAGAGAGAATTAATTAAAAGATCTTTGTTTAAGATGTTGGTAGGTTCGACATAGACCTCTAAGTTATTTGTGAAATTTAATTGCAGACATATGGCTATGCATTTACACATTTAAAAAAATAAATAATATTGCTTTTATTAATTGAATATCCTCAACCATAAAATTTTTAATCGGATAAGAAAACAACAATCAATCATTTTTCACATGGTGGGGCAAAGTTTTGGAAGATTATGCCAGGAGTTATAGAAAAACCTATGAAAAAGAAAATCACCAATTATATATATATATATATATATATATATATATATAAACTAAGAGGGGGTTTGGAGTGCGAACTTATGACAAAAAATAAAAAATAAGTAAATTTTGAATTGTTAGGTGTTAGGCATTTGGTGTGTGACTTGAAGAGTGTGAAAAAGTTAGTAAAAATTATAAAATATTGGTAAAAGTTAATATTTTATAATTTTGTGTTTCTTTTTGATAGACCAAACCGCCTGGGGGTGTACATTTTTTATAACAAAACTATGATATATATGGAGTTTTTAAGGCAAAAGAATTCTATTCAATAAAGTGGCAGTTATTCTGAACTTATCGTGTGTTAATGGAATTTGGAGAGCTTCTACGAATTTTGAAACTCTAATGTTGTACCCTCTCAATTACAGTTAATTACGAATATGATAGATCATATAAGTTTTGACTTTGCCTATTCATTTATTTATGGGTATGTTACAATTTGTAATCTTGAATTTATGCAAAGTCTCATTTAATTCTTATTATTTTCAATTGTAACGGTCAGCCGTATTTATGATTAAATTTTTGACAATTAAGGCTCTGTTTGAAATAAAAAAAATTCTGAAAAATAGTGAAAATATTAAAAAAAATCTTAAAAGTTATTTACTTTTATTTCACTATACGAATTATGAATCACAATTTATCTCACTTTTTATTACTCCAATCGTACCTTAATTTGATAAAAAAAATGCCACATGTTGATTAAACAAGATAGACAAACAACATTTTTTGATAATATTATTTAATAACTGTTGACAGAAGAACTCTATTAAAACTTAACCACAAATTTAAAGGGTTTACTATTACAATTAAAAATAAAAGAATTAAAATAAAATTTAATGTAAAGTATAAATATACAAAGTGTCATTTACCTCTTATTTTTCTTTTCGTGACTAAAAGAAAATGCAAAACAAGAATTTGAATAATGTTTCCTATTTTATTTTTCTCTCATTAAAATATAAATAATTAATGTAATTTTTTTAAACTAATAAATATAATAGGACCTTCGAATTATCATACTCATAGAAAATTTGAATCGATAACTAATTGTGTGAGGAGCAAACCTATCAATCAGTGTCCCAAATGCATAGCACAATTAATGTGAATTGATTATGCCAGTAAAGCTCAATGAGCACGCAAAATCCCTAAGGCCATATTTGTTTTGAGGGACTGGATGTTAGAGTATAAGTAATATCATGAGATAATACATGAGATTTGATATAATATGGGATTAATTTTTTATGTAAGATTATTTTTTTGGTGTTTGGTTGATGGGATATAAAGTGGGATAAAAGATGTGATTTGACATGAGATCTCCTTTAGATTTTGGCGATAAACAAATTCGAATATAGGGTATAAGTAATACTACATTTCTCATAGTATTACTTATCTCTCATTTTGAGAGATATACTATCCAAAGGAATTATTTATCCTTAATTATTTTATAAAATCAAATAAAGAATATTAGGCCCCACCAAATTTATAATCCAATCTCCCTTCTTTTATCCCCTAATCAAACATGGCCTAAGTTCATAAGGACCTCGGATGATCCTTTATTCACAATCCTTTGGGGCCATTATTTAAATAAATAATGTCTAGAGACGATAAAGACACCGCATGTAGACATTTGTGGCAACCTCACCTTAACCGGGAGTTATTTTTATTTTAGAATATTACAAATTAATGCCTGTCGCAACACACTTTCCATAATGGATTGATCAAATTATCGGCTTCATTGATTAAGACCACCACCAAGTGGCTTCTGATTTTAAATATATATATTAAAAAAAATAGCTTCATATTTAACTGTCAAAAAGAAAATGCCTATCCACAATATATAATGTAGTATCATGTGACAACTTTATTATAGTAACAATTTCCAAATTTAGAATTTTTCAAAACATTTCTATTATAAAAAATCAAATTAAGTTTAATGATAATTATGGTTTATTCCATTTTTTTTTTTTTTTGCTTACGAGTTAATATTTTTTGATGCATTGATTCACTTATTTGGTATTTTTTTTTAGATGATTCGTATAGACCATACTATATTACTTAATGTTGATTACAAAGTTTGAATGACAAAAATATGTAAAGGAAAAAATGAAAGAAAATAATTTTTATCTGATTAAGTTAGCAAATAAAATAAATAAAAATTATTTTTGATATGCTTGTTAGAATATAAATATATATATAATTTATTTTTGCTTTAAATATTTTTTTTTTCATTATTTTGTACCAAAATAAGTTTAACCGTACGTGTTTATCCAATTTGTAAATATTTTTTATGAGGAAAATTATATCAGTTCAAATATATATAAGAACTAGTTAAAAGAACAGTTTTGTAATTTTATTTAATAAAAAAAGTAAAAATAAAAAAAGTACAAAAGATTATTTTTGGAGTGGAAATAGACATGCTTAAATAAAAAAGTTAAAAACAAAGCAAACAAATATCATTTCCAATTTTAAATTCACGGCACCCCGTTTAAATTATAGTAAAATCATTTTATAATAATTGTTACAAGAAATAATTTTTCAACGTACTAGTCACTCAGTGTTTTGGGCTGATTAGTGCATGAAAGTTTAATTAATATTAATGTTTAAGGGTTATCTAGTCAGTTAAATTTAAATTTGTTCTTTAATGATAACTAGTTAACTATTTTTAATTACTAAAAGTTTATCCGATTATAATTTTAATTTTCAAAAATTAATATAAATACACATAAACTGTTCCAAATACTTAAATAATTATTTAAAAAATAAGCTTAACATCCTGTAATCTATGTGGAGAATGCGATTAGGGTTGAAAAGGAAGCACACAATAACATCAAAAAATTATTCAAGGGCATTCATTATATATACATTTTTAACCAATTAATGTAATAATTTTCAAATTTTAAATGGTTAATTAATCAGGCGCGGCTGCCTGAAAAATCTGGCCATATCCTTGGTGGCATGATTTGGTATGGATTGCCAAACCAACTTGCTTCCAATGACGCCACCAAACTTGAAAGGGCAAAGAGACAAATAACTATTGGTAGTATATTGATGGAACTATCTTGTATTTTTCAATGGAATTAATCAAACTTGGTGGGTTTGGTTAAGGTTATTTGACAATACTATTAATATCCAAGCAAGCTCCAAGTCATGGCTGCATGGTAAAAGTTCATATTTTCAATATCTATTTTTTTTTTTTTTTTTGGCGCTTAGTGAGATTTAAATTTGAGGATGGTTTTGAATGCTATCTTATCTTGGTGAATAAAATTATAAATCCTATCTTATCTTAACAAAGGGTATATACGGTCATTTATTTAGTTACAACTTCAAAAATTACTAAAATGTTTATCGAATATACAAAAAATTGGTTAAAAGCTACAATTTTTTTCTTTTTATAATTCTTTTACAAAAAATATATATATGATGATCTAGTTGTAAACAATTAATTAAATAGATGATTTAGTCAATAGCGATAACTCATAGCCAATAAATTAATTAATTTGTTGAAGGTGTGAAATTTTCACGCTTGAACAAAGGAGTTTCATTGATTTTAGATGAGGACTAATCACCTCTCTATATCGAAACTTTTAGAATGATCAACTTGTAAAAATAACTAATAGTTAAAAAAATCAATATATAAGATCATACCAAGAATTCAATTTAATAATAAATGATATAGATTTCTGAGATTAAACAACCAGAAGTATAAAATTTATATCAAATCAAGTCACAAACAATGATTATAATGCTAGTATTAATCAAACACATAATAAAGAAATAAATCATAAAAAATTTAAGGAAAATAATTGATGATATGCAACATATATAATAAATAAAAAAGAATTTTGGTCAAACTATAAGTTATACAGTTATTCATACAAAAGATAAATAAATATTAAGTATGCATTTTGGTACCTACAAATTGGCTACAAACCAAGTGAGATCAAAAGTTGATACAAACAGACAAATTAGGATAATACATTCGTATCCTGAACCTAATGTGTTGCTATAAATGAAGTAGATATGAAGTATAACTCGGTGATCAAAGTACTTATTTATAAGGACATAATTCGAGTATCAAGTGACATATACCAAAGTAAATAAGTATGCATAATTACTAGGCACAATCCTATATAAAAAATATAACATAAGTAATTGATCAATATTAACACATCCAATGCAATGTAACTCGTATGCCCAGATAAGTCATAATATCTACATTTACTGTTAAATTGAGAACTAGTAACCTTTCAAATTAAATTGTGGATTGTCACACTCATAACGAATTTACGAACTACTATCAATGGCTTGTACACTTGATACTTTTACTAACTTTCACAACTAGTCCACTACACCTACATAGATAGAATATGATCCTTTACCCCATATATTATAATACCTACTTTCTTAGTTCCCATTACCATATATGATTTTACCTTTCAAATATATCTCTTGCCTCTAATATATAGTTCCAATGCAACTATTTACATCAACTTAATAATTCAAATTAACCCAAATAATGATAATATGATACCAAAATTAGTGTCCCAATAATCATTCATGATGAGAAAATATCTCTAATATATGTCAAGAACATGGTTATTGTCTTTCAAATTTTTTTTATGAAATATTCCTTTTAAGTCATAATTTGTAATGATTTAACTATTATACTTTTATATGAAGTATGTGTTTTTTCTATTAAAAATTAAAACTCAATATGATTCAGAAGAGTGTTAGGGTAACATAACCATACCCCATCCACTATATTAAATACATAACAATACCCCATCCACCACATTAAATTTAAATGACAAAAATTATTTACTATTTTCACTTTATATATTTAGAAATTAAAATGTCAATGTCAGACTATTAATTTATTTTTTACGTTGTCACTTTATATATTAATACTTTTATTTTATTTTTGGCTAATAACTAATTGGTATATATTTTATTTATTCCTTCATTTATAAAAGCAATGTAGTAAAGTATTGTTAATTTTAATTTACCACTATTAATTTTAATGAGATAGAATGAGATTAATTCATGCAAGGTAAGAATGAGATGTGAATAGTTTATATTGGATTTAAGAACTTACATAAGAGTCAATGTTAGTTACATGACAACATGTATCTCAACCGTTAAATTTTAATTTAACGATTCAAAGAAGCCCATATATTTTTTGTATTAAAGATTATGAACATTCTCAAGTTTTTTTTTTTGGAAAGGTGAACATTCTCAAGTTGCTAATAAAATCTAACGATTGAAATGAATATTCTCGCAAAGTTAACATTTAACATAGGAAAGTAGGGAAATGTCTTGCTCTTCTTAGTTTGATAACGCAAAAATTATACTGCTTAGTCAAGCTGATTGTTATAATACGAGGGGGTTTGGAAGACTATTTTTCAAAAAAATTAAGTTAACAACTTCTTTGTTTTTTTACGTTTGGTTAGCATTATTAAAACAATCTAAAAAAACTTTTTTGAATGTGATCTCCATTATTCGTTCGAATGGATAAACGCATAGTTAATTTTGATTTTTTTTGAATGGATAAGCGCATAGTTAATTTTGATTTTCAAAAAAAATTAGATTTTTGATGGGTATTTAGTTATTTTGATTTTCAAAAAAAGATTTTTGTTGGGTATTTAGTCATTCGAACATGAACTTCAAATTGATCTCCATTATCCGTTCGAACAGATAACGCATAGTTAATTTTAATTTTCAAAAAAAAATAGATTTTTGATGAGTATTTAGTCGTTCGAACATAAACTTCAAATTCATATATTTAACTTGATAAAAGTTACGAGTCAGATTAAATTGGTAAAGTTGTTAAAAGTACAAATTTCACACCAAACATGTGACAAAACTTAATGAGTTAAAGTTGACAAAAATTAATAAAAATTGCCAAAATTTGGCATACTAAACGCCCTATACATGCATACTTAAAATTGCACAATTGATAACAAGAATCTTAAGTTGATTTTAAGTATTTTTGGATATTAACTTATATCAACTGATAATATTTCAAGAAAAAAAAATTAACAGTACCACGCATACGGGAAAAAAAAACTAATACATAAATTACTCCATAAAAAAATGGATAGAAAATTATATTTATACTCTGTCCCATGAGCCATAAGAATTTTCTTTTTTTTTTTTTCCCTCTCTTACTCTTGTCTAATCCCTACAAATAAAAATTCAGGAAAAATAAAAGGCAATAGGCAAAAAGTGATCTAATAACAAAAGGAGAGATGTCCATCCATCCATTACGCCTCCAAGGCTTTTCTACTTCCAACCCCAGAAGCTTCAATAATGTCATTATTGACCCCTATATTATTACTATTATTTTTACTCACCCCCTTAACAATCCCAAATTTCCTCAAGAGCTCCTCACCCCAATCCCAGAGGCGCAAAACAATGTAAGTCCCGATTCCACCGATCAGACCGTAGGCGATGGAGTAAGTCAACGGCATTAGGATCAACGTCACGAACGCCGGAATCGCCTGCCTCATGTCGTTCCACTCGATCTCCACCACCGCCTTCATCATCAGCACCCCCACCAGTATCAACGGCGGACCCACCGCCCACGCCGGTATCGACGACAGCAACGGAGTGAAGAAGAAGGCCAGCATGAAGTACCCCGCCACCGTCAGCGCCGTCAGCCCAGTCCTCCCTCCTTCTCTAATCCCCGTCGAAGACTCGATGAACGCCGTCACGGGCGACGTGCCCAACAAGGACCCAACCACGATCGCCGACGCGTCGGACATGAACGCGAAGTATTGGCCCTCGAAGTTCCCGTTCTCGTCCGTGAAACCCGCGAAACGCGCCATCGAATACAGAGTGCCGGTGGTGTCTAGTACGTCTACGTAGAGGAAGGTGACCAGAGCTTCCCAGAAGAAGCCTTTTCCGATGCTCTTGAAGCTCAGTGCACCGGCGGTGTTCTCGATTTTGTGGACGTCGACGACCTTCTTGAAGTACCCGTAAGCGGAGTCGCCGGCGTCGGTGTCCGGGAAGGCCGTGACGGTGGTGTTGCGGAACCATGAGATGGCGGTGACGAAGACGATGCCGTATATCATGGCGCCTTTGATGTTCTTAACGAGGCAGTAGGCGATGATCACGAAGCCGACCACGCCGAGCCAGAATGTGGGGCTTTCCATGCGGCCGTGGAGGCAGAGTATGTCGCCGGAGACAGTCCCGCCGGGGATGAGGCTGACCGTGCCGTTGGCGGAGGTAGTGACGGGGAGAGGGAAGCACGTGCGGAGGTTGGACATGCAGCGAGCGTCAACAGCGTTGATGAGCTGTAACCTACCAGCCCGATGCCTTGGTTGCCCTGCAAACCGATAAAAGCGAGGAAGAGGCCGATCCCGCTGAGGAGGAGATTCGAACGGGTTTGGGAACGAGTTTGGCGAGTTTGGCTCGTAATCTGATTGCCGAAATGAGAAGAAAGATCAAGCCTTCGATAAACACGGCGGCGAGAGCGCTCTGGTATGACACGTTGCCGGAGCCGTGGTAGCCGACGACGGTGTACGTGAAGTAAGCGTTGGTGCCCATTCCAGGGGCAAGGCCCAGAGGAAGGTTCGCGAAAGTGCCCATAATTACGCAGCCGATGAGAGAGGAAGCCACGGTGGCGACGATGAGATCTTTACGAATTCTCTCTACGCAGGCGGCGTAACCCGGATTGACAGGGTTGAATTTACAGGTCTCGTCGGGTTGGATGAGGCGGAGGTTGCCGCCGGTGCAGTGGGAGGCGGAAATAGAAGAATCGGAACAGAGTGGAACGCAGTCGAAAACAGAGCACGTGCCACCGGAGTCGGAGAGGATGGAGGCGTTGACGGCCAGTATGTAGGCCATAGTAAGGAAAGTGGTGGTGCCGGCGCGAAGCTCCGTCGTGAAGGTGGTGTTCCGCTCGGCGAGCTTGAAGCGCCTGCCGACTCTGCTATCGGCCACGAACGTGTTGAGACGAGTCAGCAGCGAGGGCTTCGTGGCGGCCACCGGCGGCGGTGGCCTACCACTCTCTATCTCCATCTCCATCTCCATGAGAGATTAATTCAGATATTACAAGAGCTCCTAATTGGCTTGTGTGAATGTCATTGTTATATGTGTATAATGCATGTACAGATGTAGAGAGCGAGAAAGTGAAATTAGGCAGAAAGAGAGGAGCGAACGATTGGATTGAAACTCTGAATGGTTAAGAAGTTGAGAAAAACATCTTTCTAATATCAATGGAGAACCATGACCAATCTACGTTAAGAATCTCAAAAGATTTAGCCCCTCGGGCTGGTCGAGTGGAGTTCGAGAGTGATTAATGGGCTCAGTTCTTACAAGGATTCCGAGTTCGAATCTCCTTTTAGTGGAATAGTTACCGCGTACGCGATTTCCTAACAGTTCCCCTCGATCGAGTCGGTCAGCCAGAACTTGCCTAGACTGGTTTATCACCTCATGAGCCATTGTCAGCTTGGTCTACAAAGCGGGTTTTACCCAGTACATACCTTTGGGTAGTGGGTGCGATCTTCTTCTTGACCCCAGAAGAATCTGAAAAGATCTATGCTTTTAATTAAAAATTATTTTAGAAATTAAATATAAAAATATTTTTCTATCATAAATTATATTAAAATAAAATGACAGTGATAGTATTGTACCCAAAATCTAATTCTATAGGTGCATTACTTTAAATGATAAGCTATAAGCTTTTTTTTAATAAATTATATTATTATTTTTAAACCTATTATGTGTTTAGAGTAGTAAAAAATAAGATAAATTGAGATAAAACGTAGTTTTTGGTTAATTTTAAAGCTTTTTTTTGGAAATAAATCGTAACAAACTGTGAGAACGGTTACTCCAAAACCGTTTCTACGAATTCAAAAAATCAATACTCTATATAAGTATAGCGCCAAAATCGTAAGAATCGTTTTTCAAATCTGTTCCAACAGATTCAAAAAAATTTGTATAAAACAGCGACAATGGTACTCGTTTAAAAGTTTTCGACTCAAAAAATTAATTGTAAAGAAAAAATTACGTATTCAGTTAACCTCCTTCCGGATTTTTTATTTTTTTTTTACCAAAACATTGAAATTTTTTAAAATTAGTAAATGCGAGAATGTGTAAATGTGTAATAGATAATTTGAGTGATTTATAGAGATTGTTAAAAATTTATTTTATTTTATTTTGTTTGTTAAAATCCCAAACGCACATTATAACGTATAAGCATTACCTTTGAATATACATCATACAAATGTCGATGATGTTATTTTGTATATTTAATTTTTATTTATTAAATAATTTCTAGTTTAGATACATTATTATAAATAAAGACAAATCGACTTTGGAATCGTGAAGTTTTAGGGGGAAAAAAATAACATGTGAATCAATCTTAAAAAGCATGCGTATGGAAAGAGCATAGCAACCTAAGATTAGTCTTTTTAACACCCACGAGGGCGTGCCAGCTCTCACTGGTTTTGTGTACATGTGTAGGCTTATCAATGCATTGCATTGCATTGTTTAGTTGATTTTTGATTCTTGAAAAACCTATATCAATTGCTAGTTTCTAGCATTGAAGATTCCAAGCAAAGAAGATTCTCCTTCACATTGATGTCTAAGAATTTTTTATCAAATAATTAAAAGATATTAAAAATTTTTAAAAATTTGCTGGACTTATAAAAAGTTACACTTATTAATTTAAAAAAAACTATTAAAAATTTCTAAATAGTTCGCTACCAATCGAACCCTGAAAATTCTAACCAATCAAGATTCTTAGTCACATTGATGTCCAATAAGCTTCTACTATTTGCCATCCAAATTCAACTTGTCGCCAAGTGCGTCCGATCAGTATAGTAGAGTTGGTTTTTCTCAAGGTGCATCTTGGAGTCCGTAAAAATTAGTGTAAATTTATAAAGGAAAATAATATTACACTCCTTTATTAATTTTCTTCACTTCATATTACTTGTTTTTATTAAGATTATTGTAGAGTGGCAAAAGATAATGGAAAAATGTAAATATCACATTTTACAAAAGTTATAACCTTATAATTCGTGTTGTAAATATAAAATTTAAATTTTAAAATTTTATAAAGATTTATCACATTTTGTGGAGTTGCAAACTCAATTACTTATCCAGAATCAAATTTCACGTCTTTATTTTTTGATTTTTTAAACTTTTTTTTTGGCATATATAAGCTCCATTTGGAGTAACAAATTTTTTTTAAAAATGGTGAAAATACTGAAACTCTAAAAGTTATTCATTTTTTATTTCACTACACAAATTACAAACTCATAACTTATCTTACTTTATCTCATTTTATTTCACTTTTTATCATTTTAAATTCACTTATAATTAACATGGCTAAGCGTTTAAGTGGTCACGGTGACCTCGTTATGACGCAATTGAGAAGGAAAAAAATAAAAAAATAAAATAAAATATTTAAAATTGCCTAAAGAAGTAACAATGAATTAAAAGACTTAAAAACCAAATAGACCCACAAATAATTCACATTAAATGACGCAGGCACTGACTTTATTTTTCGATTATTGGACGAAATTAATTTCCAAATCACCTAAAGATTTGGAATTTGGGGGAGGAAAGGAAGAATGAACTCAGCTAGCTTGAATAAAGCTTAAAAAGAAAGAAATATCCAAGTTATCCTCAATAAACTTGGGGGAAAAACTTGTAGGAAAAGAGCTGACTTCCACAAATGACTTGTGCCAATTGGCTACCCCAAATTCCAAATGTCGACAACTCTTTAATTCCTGTCCCCCATCAAGCCAAAGTTTCCAACCCATCCCTCAAATTTGAAGGAGAAAAAAAAAAAAAAAAGTAGAGGGCGCTCGACTCTCTAACTGTCACTGTCAATCGATGTGGGAATTACTGCGAGACTTATCTCAAACGGTCAAATTGTTCCTATGGGCCATGCTTATTTTCTCCACATCGTTTCGATTTTTTCATATCTCCAAATTGCTTGGTCGTTCATGGGTTCAAAATTAATGCCAAACAGAGTGTGAAGGACTTCCCTTTCTGGGGATACTATTAAAACTATATATATATATATATGTATATATGTACATAACACATGATACATATATATTTCATTATTTGGAGAACAACGCTGAGAAATTACAGTAGTAGTTAAAATTTAATTATTATCAATTTGACCTATCATTTTAAAAATACCTAACTAATTGGAGTGTTTTGTAATTATCACGTTGTCATTACTATATTAAATATTCTGGGGGTGTTTAGTGACAAAAGTATGATAAAAAAAGTATAACAAAAATATAAAAGTTTGATGGAAAAGTGATATATGGTAAAATTTGATTGAAAAAAAGTACGAAAAGCTGGTGAATTTTGATTAATTTTGGTTAATCAAACACCCCTTTAGTTAATAGAATTTTTTTAATATAGTATTATTTTCCACGATATAAAGTTGTGCCCAGGAGTATTAATGGATTCTTCCCACTTGCACCCGGAAGGCTAGGAGTACTCCTTTTCCTTTGGGATGATCATGATAAGAGCAAATAAATATGATTTAATTTATACTCATCGTTTTTTTTTCTCCCCTAGAAGTCATTAGTCAGTTAATTTAATTTATATCAGTACATTTCATTCAAATCATCACAATTATATAATAATATCTTTTATTAAAAAATCAATAGCGAAAAAATAACCGATAAAAAGTATTGGGTAATTCTATGGTGGGAGTAGTCGAATTGAATAATATACCCCTGGGACTGCAACTAACCAACCGACCAACCCATTCTATCTAAAAATTTCTGGGTTTCTTGTTCTGACATATTGCCCAGTTGAGTAGCTCAAAGGGAAAGCAATGGCAATTGTGAGGGACCTCGTAACATTTAATTTTGGCTAAAACCAGATATGCTGCTTACAATTAGGGACCACATCTTGTCCAGTTGTGTGATTATCATCTTATATATATATATATATATATATATATACAGCTAGCTAGTGGCACACACAATTGGCAATATATTCTCTTTATGATGATGATTAGGGCAATGAAACTTGGCTAATCATCATGATTAATTTTCTCACTTTAATTGACTACTTTGCCGCGATTTAACTGGCACACATGAATTTTTTTCACGGTTCTTTTCTTTAGTCATAAAGACATTGTTGATTCCAAACTTTGCTGCAAGCAAAATTAAAGAAAGGAAATAATACTACACCAGAATTTTTAATCAGAACTGTATACAGAAATGAGGTGATAATTGTATAATTATTTTAATTAATAACCTGTTAAGTGGCTAATCGCCTCGTACTAATAATAATTTCTAGTTTTATAACAAATAAATAGGGAATTCAAAAATAAATAAATGAAGTGGGTATGAGGCATGGGCCTACAATTTCAGGTCAAGGAACCACGAATGGTCCTCAAGTTGTGGGAAGTCTTTTTGTTACTTTCTCATTGTTTAGAAAGGAGGGAAAGCTCTTCCCTGTGTACCTTCTTTTTGGTTAGTGAAAGATGACGCGAGATACAAGAACAAGTTGTTTCCCAACATGCACGCACTCTCTCTCTCTCTCTCTTTCTCTCTCTCACATTTGATGGCTTTCAAACTTTCCAAGATATTAAATGGGAGAGGAACCCTCACCACGTCCCTGAAATGCAAAACATGCATCTTGTGAGGTTACTTCACTTTTTCATTAATCTTTTTCTACACTAAAGCTAACCACTATCGCTAGATTAGATGCTGCGCATAAATGTGTGAGTGAATTGGCCGTTGCATGCCCCCAGCAACAAATGCTTGCGCGGCATGCAACAACATCTTCGAGCAAAGTTTAAGCTCTTCAAGATATTAGAGAATGTGAAGGAACCTCGTTAAATATGGTTCGAAGCTCTCAAGGAAGTGGAAGAGTTAGGTGCTACATAGGGAGACAAAGACAGTCACAGAGGGAGGAAACAAGCTTTTCAACTTTATTTAAAGTCCTGGAATATGTTTTGTTAATCCCAAATGAAACAAAAGAGGCACTAAAGCCAGCGGTGGATTCCAGCCGAATTGAGTCTTCCCTTATTCAAGCTCGGTTCAATTTATATGTACTGGACTTGAGCTTGAATTTCGTATCGACTTAAGGTTCAATTTATATGTACTGGACTTGAGCTTGAATTTCGTATCGACTTAAGATTCGCTAGCGAATAATTCAATTAATTTAAAACAAAAATATAATAAAAAGTATATATATATATATATATATATATATATTTATTTTACTAGACTTGAAGTCTTCTAATCTCAAACTTGAACTTAATTTTAAACGAATCAGAAATCAAGTTTATTATCAAACTTGTTAAAATCACAAATCGAACTCAAATCGAAACTTTTTTCAAACCAAGGTTAAACATCTTAAAAAAAAACTCAGAATCATGACTAGTCCCAATTAAATTAAATCTTTTTAACGTACACTTTTTTGCGTACAATCCTATCTCACAAATGTGTAAAGAAAGAAGAACGCAAAAGAGGATATAAATGCAACCCAACCCAACAACTTCCTCAAAACTAAACTCTATTATCATGTTAAAGGCCCACCTAGTTGGAAATTTTTCGGCTAATTAAACAAAAGGTATTGAAATGCATATGAAGCTCTTCATCAGGCATAGTTTTAAGATTAAAAAAAAAAAAAAGTACGTATCATACACATTTTGGACAATGCTCAGAAAACCAATATGGGAACCTATTGTTAGGGGTAGTGTATGAATCTATGATTGAGAGCCGTGGGCTCCCTCCAAAAAGCTTTTGCTCATTGCAGTTGCCAGTTGCAGGGGGTGTTCTGTGGGTGTCAAAACCGCGGTCGTGATCGAGCCATCTCAGCTGGGGCCAACGTGCTTTGCTGACATGGCACGATCTCAATAGTTGGTGTCGATTCCTGCAACTGACTAAAGCATTGATTCTCTCCAAAATAAATTCAGGAGTCCTACTGTGCAGCAAATGCATCGTACGGCTTTGCAGTGAATAGATGCAGTGTTAGGTTTACTTTGACGTGGAATTTTCTCAGTTCCCAAAAACTAACTGTGAAATTTTCCTTCACACTTAAAAACTGACCACAACTCTTTCTCAATCGATATGGAAAAACCCAACACCCCTTTGGATGGGACACCATGCATGCCCTGTGCCTAGCCAATGATCCCAATGGTTCCATCATGTAAGCTGGAAATTTTGCTACTGACACTATAAAATCTCAGACGCCCACGCATGATTAGGTACACTGCATGAATACATATATTTTTGAAGCTGCCAGACTCACTCAATTAAGATCTCTCCCCTCCCCCCCCCCCTCCCTTGTCTTTTTTCTCTGCCCTTCAGTGGGACAGCTGAAAACACATCATGTTTTTTGTTCTTACATTATTATTTACTCATCCAACAATCGATGTTGGTTTGACGTACGTTGACAACTTTTATTATGGTGTCCTTTGAGACAGCTTCAGTGCAAGAAAATAGCTTCACAAAGCTTCATGCACCCAGTAAGATTTCACTGTTTCTCAAAAAAATTAGGTTTCTTTAGCATTTTTTTTTCCATATCAAGGGACCTTTTTTCTTAACAAAAAATTGATTTTCTTCTTTTATTTGGGTAGCCTCTAAGTATGTTATTCACATTTTCTAAAATAAAAATTACAGAAACAATTCTCGCAAATAGGAAAAACTGCAAATCCAGCAAAAATTAATTATATTTTTTTACCCGTTAGCAGTTTTTCACATTTTTAAGTTTTTTCTTTTTTTAAGTATGTGAGTAATATGCCTAAAATCTACCAAAACCAAAAGAAACTTTTTAGAAGAAGGCACATTAAAAAAAAAAAAAAACTACCGGATAAACTATGTTTTGGGTTTTTCCCGAATTAGCTCTAGTCATCAATGTATGCTTGACCCACACTAATTTGTCATAAGCCTCTCTTGTACCGACGGCCAACTCATATTCAAGACTGAATTTGCAAATGCTTGAAGGGTGCATCCATGACTTGCGGAGGGATTTGTCCAGAGCAGTTATTTAAAATCAACTCCTCAAATAAGCCAGTCAAAAAATGATTTCCTTAAATAGGTTGCCTACTTAAATCGTCAATCTGAATAACATATTCAACGTGAAATTTTCACTTGTAATAGTTGATTCAAAAATAAATATGCTAATATAATCAATTTGAATAGCACATTCATGGTGGAAGCCATCATTTGCAATAACGAATTTAAAAAATAAGTAAAATGACAATTAAAATTGTCATAACAAAAGACCACTTCTAATTTATAAGGTCTAGCACAAGTGAATTAATAGAAAGATAAAACTTGAAATCGTTATTTGTAATAGTGAATTTAAGGAGGAGACATTGACGATTCCAATTTAAAGTGGTAACAAAAGATGACTTCTAATATATGACGATTTTAGCAAATTGAATAGGAAATGAAATTTTTTGAGTGACCTATTTGAGAAACTGTTCATTTTTAATAGGTTATTTGGAAAAATCCCTCTGACTCACACAAGTACCGGTTAAACAAGTAGCTTAAACAGACAGCCTTTTGAAGGGTTATGAATCTACAAGAACATCAAAAGTAGTAAACAAAAGAAGATCATATGGCCAAGAAAGGGATAAGCCTAAAATTTACCGAATCCCACTTGCAAATCACATGGTCTTTTTTTTTCCCCCCCTTGCAGTGAGACTAAAAAAACTTGAAATTTTGGTCCATTTGCAGAAGAGATCTAGCCACCGAATCAAAACCAGAAAGCTACTCTTGTCAAAGGTGGCCGACATGCTGTCCATTCAGTGGACTCAAAATCAAGATTGCAATTTTGAGCATCGTGTTTTCTATGCGGTTTGTTGTGTTGATGTCTCCATTATTCTCTTGTTGTCTATTTGAGTAAAATAACTTCTGGTCCTCATGGTATGTCACCTTCTTCTTTTTTTGATTGCGCCATTTTCTTCTATGCGGTGCCTTACAGCTCCTGATGAAATATTTATTAATTCCCCATCTATGGTTGGTGATTCCGCTTTGTTAAGTAAAGTAATGCAACATAGAGATCCAGCTACGTTAAGTAATATAATATATAGAAAAGATCAATATCTATAACTCCTAAAGGAGATGTGAAAAAGTCCCAGCTAGCCTTACTAATGGATCCCGTTGATTTTTCTGTTGACCAAGGCACTATAATTTCTGTCACGGTGATCCCACCAAGAACTACAATAGGCTTTTGCATTTTCTCAAGTAAATCCTAGAAACCTTGCTCGACTTCTGTTAGAATATAGAATATATACGTGATTGATTTGGTTTCCTAATTTCATAGGTTTCCTATTTCATAATTTGATGTAAGCTTTCATTATAAATAATATTCAAGGGAAAAGAAAGAATTCAATTTCAATCTCTCCTTTTTTTTCAACTTGGTATTAGAGCATATTCTGGTTTCACAAAAAAAAAAAAAAAAAAGAAAGAGAAAAACTCTAGTAGTATTGTAGCAGCACTGTTCACGCGCAGAAACCCTAGCAGTACTGTAGCAACACTGGCAACACTGTTCACTGCCGGCGGACAGCTCTCCGGCCACCGGAATTGAAGTCCGACCACTCCAAAAGGATCGTCTGTGGCCGACGATCACAACCTCACCGAAGTTGTCACCGGCCGGTGATCCACGTGCCCCCACGCGTTGGTCTTCCGACACGCCCAGGTCTCACGCGTGGGGCTTCTATCAACGCGTGAGCACGCGTCTCCCTTCGGGGAGATTCCGGCGACCCTTGCCGGAGTTCATCTAGGGTAGGTGACTTTCTCGCTGCCCTTTGGCTTGATAGGTTGTTGATTTGGATATAAGCATGGTTATCCTCGTCTCTGTCTTCCGCAACCGTCTGTTTTCCGTCTGATTTGAGACCAGATCTGCCATTCTGGTTTGTTCTGTTTTCTTTTACTGCCATTATGGGTTGATTTGATTAACCATTGTTGTTCTACGGTTGTGGAGGTTTCCTTTGTTTGGTTTCTTTTTGACGACTGTGTTGTGCTGGAAATTTCTTAACTATTGTTCAACATGTCAAAGTCTGAAGATGCTACTCCAATCATGCCTCAATCTGTATTCTTAAAGGCAGATGATGTTTCTCGTTCTATTACACCGAAAAAATTAAATGGTGAGAATTATTTGAGTTGGGCGCATGCTGTGAAAACTTTCCTTCGAGGAAATGACAAGTTACAATATATTACTGATGAGCCACCTTCGTCCACTGATCTTCGATATCGTGTTTGGATGAGCGAAGATGCAATTGTTATGGGACTATTATGGCATAGTCTAAAAGATTCAGTTGCTACCACGGTTGAGTTTTGTGACTTTCTAAGAAGATCTAAGATTGTCTTACAGAATCTTATTCCCATAAAAGTAATATCTCTCGAGTCTATGATTTGTATGAGCAGATGTTCTCTGCAAAACAAGGTAAGATATCATTGTCTGATTACTACAGTCACTTGAAGAGCTTATGGGAGCAGTTATTACAATACAGACCGTTCAGTGAAGACTTGACACAACAAAGTAAGTATTGGGAAGAATTCATGATTGCAAATTTCTTATCTGGTCTTAATCCTGCACTTCGAGGTTTTAAAAATCAAAATTCTAGGGAGTGAAACCCTTCCTACTGTTGCTAGTGCTTATGCCCGTATACAAAGGTCATCATTGGGTTGACATCCATCTATTGCGAATGATAGTTCAAGGCCCTCTACTGATTCTTCAGCACTTATTAGCCAACATAATGGAGGAGGTTCTTCCCAAGGTAATTCCCGTGGCACCCGTGGTGAACGTACTACTCGTGGTGGTTCTCATGGTGAAAGACGTTCATCAAATGGTCGAGGTGACCGCAAGTGTAATTTTTGCGGTGGTACAAATCATACTGAGCCTTACTGTTGGAAGAAATATAGGAAGCCTAAACAAGCACACCATGCCTCTGATCATGCTACTTCAACACTTCCAGCGTCTGATAATGGAGCTACCACATCTGATTCTCAGAAGACAATTACCTTAAGCTCATCACAACTTCAAGAGCTCATTCAGTCCTTGCGTACTTCTAATCCCTCGTCTTCCACTGCTACTTTGGCTAACTCAGGTAAACCAACTCTTGTAGCCTCCTCTTCTCCCTCCTGGATTATCAATTCGAGAGCCAGCTCGCATATGTCTGGTAATTCCTCCTTATTCTCTAATCTCAGTAGTGTTAATCATATTATTGTGTTAGCTGATGGTTCTTCTCGTCTTGTGTCCGGTAGAGGGACTCTTTATCCCTCATTATCCTTTAATCTCCCTTCTAGTCTTTATGTACCACATTTTCCTTTTAATTTATTCTCTGTCAGTTAGTTAACCAAATTGTTAAATTGTTCCATAACTTTCTTTCCTACTTCTTGTGTTTTTCAAGACCTCACGACGAAGAAGATGATTGGTTTGAGGCATGAGAAGGATAACCTTTATTATCTTGATCGTAATCGTCCACCAGAGTAACTAACTACTATAGCTCTCCACACCTCTGTCTTCCCTCTCTAGTGGCATGTTCGTCTTGGTCATCCATGTTTAGCTCGTTTGAAGCTACTTTTTCCTAATTTTAGTTCAGTGTCTAGTCTTGAATGTGAGGCTTGCCAACTTGGCAAGCATCACTGTAGTTCTTTTCCTAGTCGTAGTATTAATCGTGAATCTGAACCTTTTAATATCGTTCATACAGATGCTTGGGGCCCTGCCCGCGTTTCTAGTATTAATGGTTTTTCATATTTCATGATATTTGTTGATGATTTTTCTCAAATGACATAGCTTTTTTAATTAAACAACGGTCTAATTTACCTTCTGTTATTTCTCGTTTTTACAATGAAATTGTTACTCAATTCAACAGAAGAATTAAAGTCTTTCATTCTGATAATGCATTGGAATATATTCAGACAGTTGTTCATAATTTTTGTGCTGATAGGGACATTATCCACCAAACTACTTATCCTCGCACCTCTCAACAAAATGGTATTGTTGAACGCAAAAACCGTCATTTGCGAGATATTGCTCGTACCATAATGTTTCACATGCATGTCCTTAAATCTTTTTGGATAGATACTGTCCTCACTGCTTATTATCTAATTAATAGGATCCCTACACCGATACTGTCAAATAAGTTTTCATTTTCTCTCATTTATCCAATTCAGTCACCTTTTCCCCTTTCTCCTCGTACCTTTGGTTGTGTTGCATTTGTTCATATACTTGATCGTAATCAGGACAAACTTTCACCTCGTTCTCGTAAGTGTATCTTCTTGGGATATTCCCGCACTCAGAAAGGTTATCGTTGTTATCACCCTCCTTTCCGACGTTACTTTGTGAGTGCCGATGTCACCTTTTTTTAATCTATTCATTTCTTTTCTCCTAGTGATGACCTCTTATCTCCCGATCTTATTGCTTCTCGTGAGGGGGCACACTCCCTTACTTTTCCTGCCCCTTTATCTTCCACTTATGTTCCCATATCCCAGCCTAACTCACTTACTCCTACCACCGATCCCTTCACAGCTTCAAAACCATTAGTTCAGTCTGAACCTTCTGTTCCTGCCATTGCTCCGTTTCAACAGGTTTATCGACGTAATCTTGATAGAAAGGTCATTCTTTCCTTGCCGACAGATCACACTCCTTCGTTTGAGGTACCTGATTCTGACGAAAATCATTCTCATTCCCTTGACTTGCCCATTACTTTACGAAAAGGTAAGCGTACTTGCATTCAACATCCTATTGCTAATTTTGTCTCTTACCATCGGCTTTCTTCTTCCTTGTCGTCCTTTGTTTGTGCCTTGTCTTCTGTTTTTGTTCCTTCCACTTATCAACGAGCCTTGTCTATTCCGGGATGGAAACACGCAATGGATGAAAAATGCATGCTCTTCATCAGAATCAGACATGGGAACTCACCTCTGTATCTATTGGCAAACGAACTATGGGTTGTCGCTGGATTTATACTGTTAAGTATTTTTCAGATGGTTCAATTGAGCGTCTTAAAGCTCGGTTGGTTGCCAAAGGTTACACTCAGACGTATGGCGTTGACTATTCTGAGACCTCTCCTGTTGCTCGTTTGAACTCAGTTCGTATTCTTCTTGCTGTTGCTGCAAGCCGTTATTGGCCTTTACATCAGCTTGATATTAAGAATGCATTCCTCCATGGAGAACTACAGGAAGAAGTTTATATGGATCAACCTCCTGGTTATAGTATTCCTGGTAGTGAGCATCTTGTGTGTCACCTACAGCGTACTTTATATGGTCTGAAACAATCTCCTAGAGCTTAGTTTGATCGTTTTAGCTCTGCTCTCCTTGATATTGGATATACTCGCTCTACTGCTGATCATTCAGTCTTTATACGATGCAAATCTTCTGGCACTATTATATTGATTGTCTATGTTGATGACATTATTATTTCTGGTGATGATATCATGGGTATTGTGGATTTGAAATAGTAGCTTACTACTCATTTTCATACCAAGGATCTGGGTCGACTTCGTTACTTCCTTGGAATTGAAATTGCCCACTCTTCACAAGGCATCTCACTCTGTTAACGCAAGTATGTGCTAGATTTACTCTCTGAAACTGGTCTTCTCGGTGCCCGTCCTGCTGATACTCCCATTGACCCATCTACTAAACTAGATGCTACTTCAGGCGAGCCATTTTCTGATGTGGGTCGTTACTGTCGACTTGTGGGCAAGCTCATTTATCTCACTGTTACGCGTCCTGATATCACCTATGTTGTGGGGGTAGTCAGCCAATTTATGCATAATCCTCATCTTCCGCATTTTGAGACTATTTGTCGCATTCTACAGTATTTGAAGCATTCTCCGTGGACTTTTGTATCGTTCCTCTCCTCCTTATGTGTTACTGGTTATAGTGATGCTGACTGAGCTGGTAATCGGAGTGATCGGCGTTCCACCTCAGGTTACTGTACCTTTGTTGGTGGTAATTTGGTAACATGGGGTAGTAAGAAACAACAGGTTGTGGCTCGTTCTAGTGCCGAAGCAAAGTATTGTGCTATGGCTCACACTGCTTCTGAGATGCTCTGGGTTAGGTCACTCCTGCGGGATTTTGGTATTGAAGTTTCTACTCCTATGGAAATATATTGTGACAATCAAGCTGCTATCTTTATTGCCAATAATCCTGTGTTTCACGAGCGTACAAAACATATTGAAGTTAATTGTCATTTTATAAGTGATTTACTGCTCCGCAAAAAGTTGAGTACTCCGTTTGTTCACTCCGCATCTCAACTGGCTAATCTTCTCACCAAGCCTTTATCTCGTTCTGCATTTCAAAATTTCACATCCAAGTTGGGCATTTTCGACTTATATGCTCCAACTTAAGGGGGCGTGTTAGAATATAAAATATATGCGTGATTGATTTGGTTTCCTATTTCCTAATTTGATGTAAGCTTTCATTATAAATAATATTCAAGGGAGAAGAGAGAATTCAATTTCAATCTCTTCCTTTTTTTCAACTACTTCAATTCCTAGCCCCAGAAACAGAAGAAAATTATCTAGAAAAAATAGAGATTTTATTGCCATATTTTCCAATGACCAAACTAACCTCTATTGTTTTAAAAAAGGAGAGCTCGAAGGTTCAAAACAATGGTATAATTAACTTAATTGAGGAATTTGTTTTGCAGGTAATAGGATGGACTATCAATGTTTGTTGGCTATGAATGTATTAATTTTGGGTCTATGGTTTGGTCATGTACCCAAAAGTAGCATTTTTTTTTTTTTTTGCCGGCAATTGATTTGGTCATTGATACAAATTGTAACAGAAATTATACCTCATCGATTATCTAACAGTTTTTTAACAGATAAGTCAATGAGATCGATCCTTAGAAGATAAATGTTCGGTCAAGAAAGGGCAGCACTTCACAAGGGAGAGCTCTTGTATAAGATGACAAGAAAATCTCTGTTTTTCCTAATAATTTGCTATGCAGATTTTAGGCCACCAAGAAGGCTCTCCATTGATGAGCTAGTGGCTAGATTGAGTTGGCTGTGAGGCCATGAGAATTGTTCTTTTTTTTTTTGTGTACTTTGTATTTGTTAGTTTACAATATGAGTTGAAGAATAAGATTTGAAAGGTATATGTTTTCTGTCTTATTTCTCTTCTCTATGATGGCATAAATAGCCACTGTACAAAGGTTAGATGCTAGACTAATTTAGGAAAAAAATAACTATTACAAACTGATTGCTAAATTACATGGACACAAATTTTGTACAGCTATCAAATTGAGAGATATTAAGAGTCCAAGTAGCTGTCCACCGCCTTGGAGATAATCACGCTAATTATCAACACTCCCCCTCAAGGTGGTGCAAAGATGTCACTGAAACCCAACTTGTCTAGACAACTGTTAAACGCTTGGCTTGATACTGCCTTGGTCAATATGTCAGCAAACTAGTCTTGAGATCGAACATAGGGCACTTCAACAAGTTTTGCTTCTAGTTTCTCTTTGATAAAATGCCTATCAATCTTGACAAGTTTAGTTCGATTGTGTTGAACTGGATTATGGGCAATATCACAAGCCGCTTTGTTATCACAGTACAGCTTCATAGGACCATTTTGCTTAATATGTAAATCTTGCATTAGATTGTTAATCCACAATAACTCGCAATTTGCTTTAGCCATTCCCCTGTATTCAGCCTCTGCACTTGATCGAACTACCATCTTTTGTTTTTTTGCTTTGCCAAGTAACAAGATTTCCACTTATAAAAGTGAAATATCTAGATGTAAAACGTTGATCATCAATTGACCCTGCCCAATCAGCATCAGTGTAGCTTGTAATATCTAAGTTGTCTCCCTTTGTGAACATAATTCTTTTTCCTGGAGATGACTTCAAGTAGCGCAAGATACGGATGACAACATTCATATGTTCTTTACTTGGAGAGTGCATGAACTGATTGACAACACTTAGTGAATAAGCTAGATCCGGCCGAGTATGTGCAAGATACATTAATCTTCCAACTGACCTTTGATATCGTTCTTTGCTAGCAGGAACTTGATTCAGATGCATACTTAATTTTAGATTTTCTTCCATTAGAGTGCTAACTGCATTATATGCTGTCATTCTAGTTTCTTTTAATAGGTCCAAGGCATATTTCCGTTGAGAAAGAAAAATACCTTTTGGTGATCTTGATACTTCAATTCCAAGAAATACTTCAACTGACCAAGATCTTTCATTTCAAAATCACGGGCAAGATGTTCCTGTAATGTTTTCTTTTCTTCAGAATCATTTCCAATCACTATCATATCATCAACGTATGCAATGAGAGTTGTGATCCGTTCTTTATTATGTTTCAAGAAGAGAGTATGATCCGAGTTACTTTGCCTGTATCCAAATACTTTCATGGAACTTGTGAATCTTCCAAACCATGCTCTAGAGGACTACTTGAAACCATATAGAGACTTTCTCAATTTACAAACCTGTCTGTGTCCTTTAGTTTTCATGTTACAACCAGGGGGCATTTCTATATATACTTCTTCTTGAAGGTCTCCATGCAAAAAAGCATTCTTCACGTCAAACTGGTATAAGGGCCAATCAAGATTCACTGCCAAGGATAGTAAAATATGAACAATATTAATCTTGGCTACTGGTGCGAATATCTCCAAATAATCAATCCCGTAGGTTTGAGTGTATCTTTTGGCCACGAGTCTTGCTTTGAACCATTCAATAGTTCCATCAGCCTTGTATTTAATGGTGAATACCTATCTCCATCCAATTGGTTTCTTCCCTACAGGCAAGTCAACAACAGTCCATGTTGAGTTCTTTTGGAGGGACTTCATTTCTTCATTCATTGCCTCCTTCCACCTAGGATCTTTCAAAGCTTCCTGCACACTACTAGGAATTGATGCAATAGATAATTGATTCACAAATGCCACATTTTCTTTTGACAATATATGGTAAGAAACAATGTTACTCATCGGGTATTTTGGCTTAGAATTAAGAACAAGCTCATAGTTTGATTTAGGTACTCCTTTGGTAACCCGATTGGGTAACATTTTTAGGTGGGGTTCAAAATTTTCTTGTGATTCTAACGTGGACTCGTCTTGAGAAGATAATTGGTTATCTGGTACTTCATGAAAAAGTAAAGATATTGGCGCCATTTGATCCTGTTCATGTTCATCCCCTAACATATCTTCATTTGTTTTATTCTCTAACACATGCCCATTATCCAAGTTGCTGCCACTTGGGTCTTCAATCAAGCCATTCATTTCATCACCTGTGTTGCCATCTGGGCAATCACGTTCTTGCAGGTTATCACTACGTGAAAGATCCATATAGTCAAAAAATTGGTTTAGAGTCTGCAATTCATTATTACTCTCCTCTTGAAGTGAAGACTCAGGACTAGCATAATACATTTCAGCTTCATGAAATACAACATCAAGAGTAACATATAGTTTCCGTGAAGGAGGATGATAAAACCGATAGCCTTTCTATTGCGAAGCATAACCAACAATTACACATTGGAGAACACGGGGTTCTAACTTATTTCATAAATGTTTATGAAGGTGTACAAAGGCTACAAACCCAAATACCTTAGATGGCAGATTTTGTACAGTAGGTGCATTGATAGCCTTGTGAAAAACATCAAATAGAGTCTGAAAGTGCAGTGTACTCGAAGGTACACGATTGATAAGATACGCTGCAACAGTTATGGCTTCTCCCCAGTAGCTAATAGGCATGTGTGCTCTGAACAAAGAAGCACACACAACTTCAAGCAAATGCCAGTTCTTGCGCTCGGCAACCCCATTTTGTTGAGGGGAGTCAGTACAAGTTATCTAATGAGCCATGCTATGTAAATCCAAGTATTGTTTCAAGTCCTTATTTACAAACTCTCTACCATTATCAGTGTGAAGAGCCCGAATATCAGATTGATATTTAGTGCCTATCATCTTGTGAAACCACTAAAATAATAAACTAACTTCATTCTTTGATTTCATGAAACAAACCCAAGTCATAAGAGTGTGATCGTTAATAAAATAAACAAACCAATGTGTACCACTCAAAGAAGGGATATTTGTAGAACCCCATATGTCAGAATGAATTACCATAAATGGTAGTGGACTTTTATTCATACTTATTAGAAAAGGAACACGATGGCTTTTAGCTAATTCACAAACGTCACATTTGAAATCTGAAACATTGGATTGAGAAAATAATTTGGGAAATTATTTTTTTAAATATCCAAAAGATGCATGACCTAAACGCCTGTGCCATAGCCAGATTTCTTCTGAATACTGAACTATGTCGGATGCATTGACAGAAAAACATAAGCTAACTGATTGGAGCTGGCCGCTTTCAAATCCAGATAATAGAGCTTTCCCCTTCTAGTACCATAACCAATTGTCTTCCGAATCTGGATGCCCTTAAAAACACAGAGGTTAGGCCAAAAAATGACAATACAATTCAAGGCAAGGGTTATTCAAGCAACAAACAATAAATTATAGTTAAGACCTAGAATTACTAGAGTAGAATCCAAATTCAAATTTTTTGTAAGAGCAATTGAACCTTTTCCTACGATAAGAGAGGGTGTACCATTAGCCGTGGACACGGTATGTTGGTCAGAGGGCTTCAATGAATGTATGTGAGCATTGTCAAAAGTCATGTGATCTGTGGCACCTGAATCAATTATCCATGCAAAATCCCTATTAGGCGAAAAAGTATTAAGAGCCTTACTAATATTACCTGATGTAGCAACTAGAGCAGAGGCTTTAGCAAAGTTGTTATTGGAAGCTTCGGTCACAGCAACAGAGGTATGGTGTGCTGTGTCTGAATTCCGTTTACGAGGTGCTTTGTTAGGATCCCACTATTCTAGATATCCAATCCACTCATAGCACCGAGCCTTTGTATGGCCGGTTTCACCACAGTGGGTACACAAGCGTTCGAATCCTGATGACCGATTTTGGTGAGTATTATGATTCGGTGGACCAAATATTCGTTCTAATTTCATAGTGGTTTGCCCTTGATGAGGCTTGGCCCGACGAGCCACTATAGCGGATGACTTTGGATTAGCAGGTTCACCATTTAGTGTTGCTCTGCGAACAAAATCACAACATACATATGTATAAGTTTTTTCGAGATCCATGACAAGATCCTTTTGAAGAATCTCACCTTGAATTTGTTCAAATTCGACATCTAGTCCATTCAAGAAGATGTGTACATGCAATCATGCAACTAATTGCTTGTAGGCAATCACATCATCAGAATCTTTCAGACAACTTTATCACAATGATCCAATTCTTGAAATATTGCAACAAGATCACCGTAATAAGTAGACAAAGGACAACCAACCTGTTTTGTGGAAAAAGCTCGCAGATTCAGTGAAAAAAATTGTGACTCGTCGGACCCATCATAGAAAGCTTTGGCGAGAGCACTCCATGTTTCACGTGCAGTACGCAATCGAAGATACCGTTTCATAATTTCCGGTGACATAGATGTTAGCAACCAACCCTTAACCTTCTGATTTTCGATATACTACTTCGCATAGGAAGTATCGGTAGCCTATGGGAGAGAAGTCTTGCCAATAATATACTCAAGTTTCTCACATCTTGCAATCTTCATCTCCATGATTTGAGACCATACATCATAGTTATCTTCGGAAAGAATAACACCAGCTGTAAATCCAGGATTTTTTGACTGAACATGTATAATAGGTGTACGAGGCGATTCAGATATTAAGGATTTGGGTAGAATGGTTTCAAGTTGTTCATGGGACATGATGAGATGATACGAAAAAGTGAAGCAAAGCTTGGCTCTGATACCAAGTTGAAGAATAAGATTTGAAAGGTATATGTTTTCTATGTCTTATTTCTTTTCTCTACGATGGCATAAAAAGCCACTGTACAAAGGTTAGATGCTAGGCTAATTTAGGAAAGGAATAACTATTACAAACTGATTGCTAAATTACAGGGATACAAATTCTGTACAGCTATCAAATTGAGAGATATTAGGAATCTAAATAGCTGTCCACCGCCTTGGAGATAATCACGCTAATTATCAACATACACAAATGAGAGACTGAATAATGGTAACAAAACATGTGGAAAACATCAAAAAACAAAGTGATAGCATTATTAAGTGCATGTCCAATATGTAAAACATCAACCACTATCTTGAACTGATGAAGTTTTCAAGCAAGAAAAACAAACAAACAAAAGAGATTGAACATGATACTGAGGAATCTCCCACTTAAGAATTTTGCATTAACATCAAGCCGTCGAACACACTTTAACACAGATTTTACAAAATCCAGTTCGAAATATCAATACCACAAACTAATCACGAATGGTCAGAGAAAACCAATAATATAATTACTTACAGTATGAGCGTGCTTAGGAAGGCTGCACATGAAGTTGTGACTCTTCTTGCCGCTGATGTTGTTGCTGACCTTGCAAAGCCCAAACAAATTCCTTGAGAGTTGGTATTATATACATCCTGTTTCAACAATATCTTTTGATATTCCAATAAATCAACACTAGATTTTATCACTGCCACTATAGGAAAAGAATGGAGTTAGTGCAAATATTTCTACATCAATGGACAATTCCCCCATTAAACCCGCATTTGATCCCTCCAATTTCAACAACCCTCCGTCCTCTGTTACTTTCAGCTTCAAATTTCTGGCTATCTCCCCAATTTGGATAGGATCTTCGAGATAGCCTTGGCAGATGTAAATTGTTCTTCCTTCTTTCTGTCATTGTCCACAGACAATCCAGACAAATTAAGTTACAGTGTATCCTGTACCAATACTACTCGTGTACACCAAATCCTTTCCCTTTACATCCCACCAATAATTTTCCCTTTTCTATTTTCTTGAAATTGAACTTGAGCCTGCTCAAAAGTTAATTTTCTGCTTGTTTATTTTTTGAGATTAAACCCTTCTACCATCCAAGCCATCTTCACTATTGGCCCTTTCCCCATCGTTTTTTTTTTATTCCCATTAAACATTTAAATTAATCCAAAAAGAACTATTAAAAATTTCAAATAAAATTGATCATTCCATTCAAATACTATCATATTTGCTATCCAAATGCGAGAATAGTACTTCCACTTGATTCCCTCCATAATTCCTTTCCCACTATCTAGGGAAGTTTATATTCTGTCCTCTACTATCTATTCTATTTTGGCTACGTTTGGTAAACCAAAAAACTAAAACTTTTTTTTTTTTGCAACTTTTCTTCTAGTATTGACACATCACACTTTTTGGCAAAAGTCATCTTTGATGGAAACTTATAAAAGTTGGAAAAATAAGTGATTTTGTATGGTAAGTTTTTGTGTTTGGTAAATTTTGATGGAGAAAGTTGAAAGTTGATGTTTCTTTGGGATTTTAGTCTCACAGTGAAGGCATTTTTTTTTTTTTAAGAGCTTTGCAATTTGCCATGTAACTCAAGCAAATGAAAACTGAAATGTCAAATTCGTGCCTTAAGCTGTTATTTGAGCAGAATCAGACTAAATGTACACTTGAAAGTTAAAGTGGGTAAATCAATCAATGAAAATTGCTACTGGCATGCATATAATCCACAAGCTTTATACACATGCATTAAACCTTACATATAGCATTATATCAGCGGTTACCTTTTCGTTCTCTAAACAAATGGAAAACTAATGTAGTTCCATGAAAATATATCCCCGGTAGGGAAGACAACATACCAAAAATAGTAATATTAACAAAACACGTTTGGGGGGAGAAGGGGGAAAAAGAGAGAGAGAGAGAGATAGAGGCTTCCTAGCAATCTTAAAAAAGACATTTAACAAGAACAATCACAAACGAACCTCATCAATTCGACAAAGAAACAGTAAACTAAAATTACAATCCTGAACTCCTAATGTCAGTTCACTATAGCCAAACGACTTGCCTTTTGATAATAGGCAGTGATAAAAATCCTTCCCTTCTGGATTGTCACCACTGCCAGTTGGATGGTGCATTTAAGTCCAAATATTAAATTGGATCACCGATGCCTCCATTAGCTATAAGCTTCAATCAAGGAGATTTCACAATGATATGTGAACGCAGCAGTTCCCTGTATCACAATAGAGATTTTCAGGGCAAGTAAGCAAATAAAGACATGATGCTAAAATATATATAAAATCATATTTAAATTTCCTCAAACCAAAAGTAAACCTAAATTTCCATCCAGACAAGTTCATGAAGAGGTATATAGAGATAAGGGGGAGTACCAGTTGTAGTGTTAAAGCCCTCACTTCCTTGGGACCAGAAGCTTTCAAAGCCATCAGTGTTTTCTGAGTCATAGTAGTACTTATAGCGTTCATAATTCTGTGATCAACTCAAGAAAAAAAAATCATAAATAAATTAATAGAAAGAAGCTAAAGCCAATAAAGGCAATAAAGGTAAGAATCCAATCAACCAGCTGAATATAAATCTGAGCTTTGAGCATCGGAAATGGACAAACCTTATCACACCTCCCAATCTCAGCTGAATCTGCTTCATCATCCACCTGCATATGATTGTGATTGGTGAACCATTATAGGAAGCTCAAATTTTGAATAAAGGTCCATTAGACAACTTGAGTGTTGTGAATCAATGTAATGTACAAGTTCAGGAAATATCATATGTAGAAGACAACAGGGCATGGTAGCAAATCCTGGATTACATGATTGTCGAATACCAGGAATCAATTGAACGCAAATAAACTACGGAACAAATGAGAATAAGGAGAGCATACTAGATAAATATGGCTAGGGAGGTGATCAAGTAATACCAAGATTACATTTTATTTTACCGCTGAATACACAAGGTGTGAAAAATTAGACAAGCATTTTGCTCCCTGTTATTAAGGCCTGGGAAAAATATAGAAAATTTTATCACCATATCCGCCCACTGGCCACATACACACCAAAATCTCAGCAGTGCTTTTTCAATGTATTACAAAATACAAATAGTATGAGATGACAACATTAATTGCTGTGAATCACATCACTGCAATAGCAAGAAAAATTCATCAAGTTATCTTTCCCTTCAGTTCTAGTCAACTATCAATATTGCAACAGAAAAAAAAAAAAAAAAAAGAGGAGCCCAAACTAGATTCAAATACACGAATTCAATTCATGGCAAGTTGCATTATATTCTAAGGTGATTACCAATGGCATATCCTCAACCTCTTGAAGCAAAGCTTTCACATACGCTGAGTTCACCTTTTCAGCTTGAAGGACGTAAATTTGTCTCTCCTGAAACCATGAATTACATAAATAAAATCAGAGATAACAAGGCAAAGGCACAGATGCATTTACAATTAGCCAAGGCATTATGTGAAATCCTTGAAAAACAATCACCTGGTTTGTCATGCTCCTCCATGTTTCAAACCCTTTTCTATCCAGTTCAATTTGATCTCTAGCCTTACATGTCTTGGCAAAACTTTCCCTATTAAAAGGCACCAAATAAAATTAAAAGGGGGGGGGGGGTGCGAGTGACTTCAAATAGACAACTTTGAAATTCCAAAATTTTCATTAGACAAACACCGTGGTTGGCTATGACATATATAGCTACACCTAAACTACCCGTCCCAAATCTTCAATAAATGTAAATAAAATAATGGGTTAATTGACTTTATACTAAAAGATAAATATCAGTAATATTTTTAATCTCAAAAATAAACCTTTACACCTCTTATAATTCAGACAAAAGTGAAAGTATTGAAAAAATGTCTTAAAAAGATGCATTTACATCCATATGCTTCACAATCACTGCGCTTAGGCCCTGATTCAGTTTGACTTTCAATGCTTTCCACTACGGCTATTCACGACTTCACTTTATTAGAGTACTAAGGTTATAACCTTAGGTTTTAAATGTCCATGGATGAAGTCGGTTAACCCTATAAATCATTCATAGGTTGTAGAAAAGCAACCACACCCATGGACACAGATCAACTCTATATATGTTTTTCATGCAGCCCGAACCCATAAAAATGCATTCAAACATTGTGGTAAAAAAAAAAAAAAAAAAAACAGTGAAGAAACTGAGGAAGAAGAATGTACATGAAGAAGTGAAAAGGCGATCTAGGCTGGTCTTGAAAGCTCTGTTTTGAAATGTTTTGACTTGTGCATTGGGCTTTGATCTTCACACGCTTTCGGCGGGGCTCGCACTCGTGCATGTCGGCGAGAGCAATCGCCACCGAAACGCCACAGTTCTGACTGAAAACAAATAGATTCAAAGTGAAAACCCATCGGAGGAAACATGAGAGAGAGAGAGAGAGAGGGTTTACCATTTCAGAAAGGCGCTTCCATCAGGACCGCGACGAACTGCGTGGACCCTCTTCCGGGTTCTCGACGGATTCGCCATTGAAGGCAACACTTAAAGCTCTACAACTTCTATTAAATATATATATATACACAAGAAGTTACGATCGCATATACTCTGCAAAAGCACAATGGCATGTCATTTAATTCTCACTCATTAAACGAGGTGTCCAATGCTAAGTTACGCCTGAACGTACAATCACCAGCTGGAATGCCAGGTCACTTCTCTTCAACACTACCAATCAAAACAAAATCAAATGTCAGTGCGTGTTAGGCGATGTGGCTAATTTGCGCCTGAAGAAATTTCATTTTTCTTTCTGGCGCCGGAGGGCAGTAAAGAGTTTCCCGCGGTAACTCAAAAAGTTGAAAAATGTGTAGTGGACTAATAAGAGAGCAACACAAAGCTCTTATACATATATATATATTAGTGGGACACGTGTCTTAAATTGTTTGGATTAGGAGACACCGATTAAGTGATTACGCTATTTTTTGGGTGGCAAAGCGACGGGTCCGCCCGATAAGGAGAAGGTAACATTTTAGGTAAAAGACTAAAATATCCTTAGAATAGGACTGGAGGTGATGTGAAATTTGTGGAGGTGAAGCAACATTGCATGAGTTTGACCCAAACAAGAAAATTTTCGTAGAAAGTTTGGGATTGAGTCACTTCATTTGGTAATGCTTGCGATTTTGGCGCTTGGCATATAGGCGGAATCTTGGAAAAATGAAAGGGATGAATCCGTTTGGCTTGCACAAATTTACTGAAAATCTCCAAAAATCTCTATAAATCTCTGTTAACTTTATATCAAATCAACTTTTTTCTCTCACTGCACGCATTACGAACTCCCCCAAACCACAATTTATCTCAATTTATCTCATTTTTTTTATTCCAAACAAACCCAAGAGAGATTGATTTTTCCTCTCTTAAAATAAAAAATAAAAAAAATTTATGCTATTTTTCTGTTTACATTTATATATTTATACTTTTTATTTTTTATTATCATTTTTTCTGAAATAAAAACTGAAAAATATAATTTTATTTACAATTATTAATTTTTTATTTTCATAAAATATTTAATTTTATTAGTTTTTAACAAATTAATTGAATTTAATAAATATATTTCATACTAATTTTATTTAATTATATTATTTATTAAAAACAATTGAATAAATTATAAATATCATATCATTTAATCCAGTAAATATAAGATATATTAATTATAATTTGATTATATTATTTGATAAAAATAATTGAATAAACTATATTTCTATAATAATTTAAATAATTTTATTATGATATTTATTAAACATAATTTAGTAAAATATATTTCATATCAAATTAATTAATTAATTAAATTAATTTAACTTAATTATGTTATTTATTAAAAATAATTTAATAAAATATATTTATATTAATTAAATTATTTATTAAATTAAATTAATATATTTTATTTTATTATTTATTAAAAATAATTTAATAATATATATTTCTGATTAATTAAATCAACTAATTCAATTTAATTATTTATCAAAAATAAATTAATAATATATATTACATATTAATTTAATTAATTTAATTTAATTATATTATTTATTAAAAATAATTTTAGTTTTAATAAAATATTTAAATAAAGTAATTTATTTTAACATGATATAAAAAAATGGACAAAGTATTAGAATTAACAAAATGTTTGCAATAGAAAAAAATAAAATGAAAACACTTTTTTTTGTTTACATTTTTCCGTTTAAATTTTTATATTTTTGGAAACAAGAAAACGTAAATAGATTTAACAAAAATGTTTTTATCGTCATTTTACAAAATTCTGAAAGTATAAATAGAAAAAATAGAAAATAAAAATGTTATTAAACAAAACCTTAGTTAAAAGAAAAAAAAATTAAATAGTAATATGAACTTATGTATTTCATAATTTAACATTTATTAAAAAAATAATTTTAAAAAGTACAATATTCTCGCTTAATTCTTAATGAAACGATAAAGACAACTTTACTTAATTACGTCTCTCCTCCCTCTTCTTTTTTTTTTTTTTTCTTTCTTATCTCAAGAGGAGAGAGGGAGAATGTCACACTAGTAATTAAAGACGGACTTAAACTTTGTAATTAGTGAAGGGTAAAATTATTTTTAAAACTAAACATAGACAAAATTAAAAAGATAACGAAATAAAATTTAATAATAATAGAACAAAAATAAAATTTATAAGTCAAAAAGAATAAAATCAATATAAATTTTGTGTAATTTTTCAAATCAACTTTTGCTTAATCCGCTATATCGGTAATGGGTTTTGAGGAGAGAGGATAGAGGGAGGTGAGTGCTGAGGTGTTGGGGGAGAGAGGGAGGAGAGAAAAGAGATGGAGGATGGGATGAGGTTAATTTTATCATTTTTGTTTGACAAAAATGGTAACGGAGTTATAGGAAGTCATCGAAAATATCACCACCCTTTTAAAAAAATTAAGTAAGACTAACATTTTAATTTTTCTATCCTATTCTCTTTACTCTTTCTTTCTTTACTTTCCCTTTTCTTCTTCTCCCATTTTTTGGAAGGAAAATAAACTCACCAGCTTTACACAATTTTTTCTCCATTTTTCCTTTTAAACTGAACGCCAAAAAAAAAAAAAAATTCCTTTATTCACTCCCTTTTTATTTTCTTTGGATTTTCCTTCCAACCAAACACATACTTAATTTTGTCACTCGGGTGATCTTTACTCTTTCTTTCTTTACTTTCCCTTTTCTTCTTCTCCCATTTTTTGGAAGGAAAATAAACTCACCAGCTTTACACAATTTTTTCTCCATTTTTCCTTTTAAACTGAAACGCCAAAAAAAAAAAAAAAATTCCTTCATTCACTCCCTTTTTATTTTCTTTGGATTTTCCTTCCAACCAAACACATACTTAGTTTTGTCACTCGGGTGATCGGCCCTAATAAGCTAAAAAAAGTTGGAGAAGTTTTTAGAAAAATATTTTGAAGTTTTGTTATTTCTTGAACAGATTTTAAACTTCTAATGGAGCCAATGGCAAATAGATTTTTTTTTCATAAACTTTAAAAACCCGTTCGAATTTAAAGGGATTCCAAAGGATTGGATTTCAATTAAGTTTTATTTTATGTACATGCATATAAGCAGGGCTGGACAGGGACTCACAAGTTGATTAACCTTGTCCATGTCTGCTAAGTAAGGCTCAGTTTGGAATTCTAAAATCTTAATAAATTTTTTATAAAATTTAAATTCTTAACTCACTGTACGTATTATAAAACTACAATTTCTATTAATTTATACTAACTTGTTTCACTCCAAACACCTTTACACCTTTATTGCTTGAATTTGTGCATAAAAATAATTAAGATGAGTTTGATAAAAAAATAAATAAATCCAATTTTAAAATCTAGCCCGGAATGGGAATGTCGATGTGCAGCCTGAGGCCTGCCCCCGCCAAAACAATTTAAAATATAAATTTAAATAAATATTTTATTATTTTAACATATTATTATTATTATTATAAGATAAATATATATATCTATATATAAAAGAACATGAAAGACAAAATCTTTGATGTAGAAAGTGAATGCATGCATGGAAGATAAAGAATACTGAAAAACCGATGTCATTAACACGTAGAAAAACCCTGCCAATTCTATTCCTTTCTTCACCTATTCATATGCTATTCAAAGACACGTCTGCACATTAATTATTGCTTACAAGCTAGTACAATCATACAAACTTTATTGGCGCACCGGCTTCAAACTTTTCCAAGTCTGTCATGAACAGCTGCTCCAGAAACACACAAGATTTTAGGCATAGAAGTGGACTTTGTTAGAGCTCCAAGTACCCAGATATGTTCAATTTTCAACTGCTTTCTCACCACAGTTGTCTTAGTTTCCACGCGTGTTGCAAACGCAATCAGAATTCTTTCGGGCATTCTGGGTGTAGAAATCAGTATATATGGTATATATATATATATAATATATAGATCACCAAACACTAGTACAAGGAAAATCATATAGAAACCAGATCCCAAGCCATAAACAACACAAGGCAAACATTAACACACCACAACAAGTAGGGAAAAAATGTTAGTTCGAGAGCAAAAACTATCCATCTATATATCAACCAAGCGGATCACCTCATGTTTAAAGCCTGCGCCTTTTTCTTACTCTGCTTCGTCAGGGGGAGAGATATGTCAATGAATCCAAACTTCTTCCTCTGCGTGAAGAATTGCTTGTGAACAACTCCGTCCTTTACTCCCTTTTTGGGTTCTAATATAAGTCCACTTGCTCGCGAAGCATTGACCTTAAGGACACTTGTTGTCTTCGGTGTGCCCTTCCACATGATTTCCCACCATAAAATCATCCTGCAGAATCAACTTCCTGCTCAGTACGTCCCCCAATCGAAATCGTTGACCTCAGAACAGGGCACTGTTTTTTCTTTGATCGGGTTGGATTCATTTCCATCAGGAAGCTGAGAATCCCGATGACCATACGATGGATAAGAATTCTTGAACTGGAACAAATTATGCCCTGAGTGTCTCGTTTCATCATGCTCCATTCTTCCTCCGAAGAAGGCCTCTTCTTTTCCCAATAGCTTCTTCATCTTGGGAAATTTTACCGTGTTTGACTTCCTTGGTTGTTTCGTCTGGCTCTTTATGATAGCCACTTCGGAGACATGGTTGGATTCAGCAATACGACGGATGGCATTCCTAGCTCCCTTCTTAGACAGTTCCTCAGCTTTTTGAGCTTTTTGGGTCAGAGAAGAATACTCTTCGAACGAAAGAGTTACTCCCTGAGGCTTTCGCATGAGAGCCCCCGATGAACAATCACGAGCCTTCATTTCAGCAAAGGCAACAGCTTCGACCGCTCTAGCTGCCTCCTCCATCTTTCTGGCTGCCACCAATCTCATTTCAAACCATGTTAATACTTGTCCTTGTTTGCTCGATCTCTGACATTGCCTTCATCACCTCGTATTTTGCAGCTTCTGCTATTTTTTTGAATTGCTCGGCCTCAAAAATTAAATTGATGGAGCTGAATGTTTGATGAATTCTTGCAACCAACTATATTGCTTTCTGCCTCATTGGCTAGCTGCAGCTTCACCCTTGCCCTATCGAGCTTCTCCTCCATGGAGAGGACTCCCGCAGCAGAACTTGGTATTTGCCTCTCGGGAGGCTTTTCCACAGAAACTTTTTCTTTCCTCATTTTATGATTCAGAAACTCGACCGAAGTTCGAATCGTTGCAAGATCATTTGTACTTTTGCTCAGGTTCAGTTTTGCTTGATTCAACTCCATTAAAATTAAACCAGGAGACGGAGCCGGGCAGAGACTCAAACTACCCATTGAATTGAGCTCGGGGGGATGGGATACACTCGGACACTTCTTTCACTAACTTCAGCTTTAACCCTTCGACGAATCTTTTTGTGGCTTCGAGTTCCTTCAAGACACCGAGTGTTTCCCTTTCTTTCGCAAGAAGATGCTTCTCCAACTCCAGTGCTTGCTCTTCCATTTTCCCCAATCGTACTCCTCAAGGCCATGCTGCTCGCAATGAAGTTATAAATTTTAAGTGTTAATAGAAAAGATCATAACGTGCATTCGTCACTTCAACTACGAATCTGAACATAATCCTCGTTGAATTAATGTGGATGAATGGGATAATAAACATGAACTCAGAATGATCTTTCCTACCCATCTCAAGGGAAAGGAGGAAGCCGAAAGGGATTTGGTGGGATGAACTCAAGAGGGAAAAGAGTCTGGGATCATTATGGGAATCATCAGTGAAATTCCCTTTATGTTGGTGGCAGAAATTCACACCATCAAATTGGGATTGAGGACAATTGGGACAAAGATGAACTGCAACTCTAAATCCGAGGATTGAATTTCAAAACCCTACTACTAGATATCACTAATTATAAGTTTATATAAATCTGATGTTGAACAACAACAGGAAAGAACATTTCAGTTTTACTTCAAATTTTTGCCTTCGGTATACAAATTTTTTTTTTTGTTGGGGGGGGGGGGGGGGGGTGGGTGTTAGGTAAGAGAGCATTTGGAGCAATGGGATAAGTCTTTCACAAAATCTAGAGGGTATAACAACATGTACTATGCAACATGTACATCATATACAAGTCAGCATTGAAATTAGATGAGGGAGCTTACAGTGACCAGCAATGCGGAGCAGGTGTTGGGGGACCCAAGAGCCGCTGCCACCAAAACGGGTCACCGCCTCTTTAACCGACCCGAACGGCGGTGACGTGTCGATTTCGGCCCTGGGATTGACGACCCTCTTTGTCCTCGGAGTTAGGTTCCGCCACCGGCGATGGCTGCGGAGTTTCGGCCATGTTATCCGGCGAAGAAGGGCGGAAGGGCTCAGAAGTCTAGGAGAAAATGTGGGTTTTGAGAATATCTGTGACTGGACCTTGTACTCTCCTTGAACTTTTTAAATAGGAGGGGAGGGACAGAGAGAGGAATAGAGAGAGAGAGAGAGAGTGTGTGTGTGTGTGTGTGTGTGTGAGTGAGTGTGAAAGAGAACTTTTTCACTTTTGGGTGAAGGGATGATGATAGGAGGAGGGGGAGGGTAACAAACGACAATGATGATGTTGGGTTGGGGGTGTGCTTTAGTCTGGAAAGAAAAAGAATGCTCTGCAACGCATTACCCACCCATGGAAGATCAGAGCAACGGTGACGATGGCGATGCCTTTTTTAGCAGTGGATCGCAATGTGTGTGGTGTGGATGGACAAGTGAAAGTTCGGTGGGCGTATCTGCACAGCTACGCTTTGCCGTATGAGCCTAGTGTAAATCGGAGGTGCAGGGGCGGAAGAAAATAAGATTAATGTAAAGTTCAGCAATTCGTGCTGACTCGCCATCCGCACCCTTCCAAAAAAATCAAAAGTCATTTACGTACATGCACGGTCCTTGGAAATTACACATAGAAATGATGAACAATAAGTTACAACAACGGGTAATATAGTAAAATTAATTTAAAAAAATAGTCACATTAAATTTATTTTATAGAAAGGTCCGTTATTTTCAAAAGTTGCTATTATAATTAAAGTATAATAAAAATTTATGTATTTAAAATTTTAAGATTCTAATCCAAATTATATAATTTTTATATTATGAATACGCATTAAAAATATTATTTGAATTTCTAAACATTAATTATTTTAAAGTTATACAAAAAGGGTAAGAAAATAGCTCTCATAATAGTTAGGTAATTGTGTTCCTTTTGTTTTCATTAAATTTTTACTAAGAAATTAAATATATATATATATATATATAGATATATATATATATATTTTTAATCTTTCAGGCTGGGTCCATGCAAGCATACTCAAAAAAATTCTTAAGCCTACAAAAAAAGGACAAGTTTGGAGCGTTGATCTTAAAATGCCCAGCTTAACTAATGTAAAAGTAAGGCTGACTAATAGGCGGGCTCGGGCTAGGGCTAGAAGTTAAAAAATAATAAATCAAAATTCTCTCATGTAAATTCATTTATTTTTAAAATAAATTTAAAATTATAAAAATAATTACTTTAGTATTAAAATAATTAATTTTTTAATTTTTAATATAAAAATTAATTTTTTTATAAAAAAATAAAATTATATGTAAACATATAAATATATGTTTTAAATATTTTTTTTGTTGGGTTAGGGCTCAATTACAAACCAACTCCCACAGATAAGGACTTGCTTGACAAAACGTTCACTTTTATCATTTTTGTGTTCAATTTTTGGATATAGTTTTCATTTTCATAGTTTAAAAAAAATAAAAAATTTACAAACAAAGTTGGTATCAATAATTGTTAGTTAGTAGTAATAGTGTAAGAGAGTGGTTGGCAATGATAAGGGTGGGCGGCGACCATGGTGATCAAAGATGGATGATGGCCGATGACAAAGGTGGTAATTGAAGATGAGTGGTGAGCTATAACGACAGTGATAAGAGGTGAGGGTGGGGTGGTAGCCGATGGTGAAAACAGTGACAGGCGACAAAGGTGGTAATTAACTAGTTGTGTTCAGAGGTTGATGGTGGTTGACAGTATATAGTGAAAATGGCAGATGTGGAATTGTAGAGATAGTGAGTGGCGGCACGTGACAGAAGTGACGGTCTAGTGATAATAGGTGATGGTTATGTTTTTTAAAATAAAAATTTAAGAAAAAAAACTTTAAAAAATATATTTTTTATCTCTTCATAATTTTAAAAATAATTGTAATTCAAACTCGAAATTAACTGATTGAGCTCGAACAGACCTGACAAATCCGCTTAAAATATCAACCCCTACGAGTATCCTCAAACAACTGGCCTGGAAGCCTTTTGTTTTTGTACAACAGATAAGGAACTAACAAATAACAATGATGGCGTAAAAGAAAAATGGTGGGGAAGAACAATTAGCTGAATTTTTTTTGTTCTTTTTTGGATGGAACAGAAAAAATGATAAGAAATTGAATAGATATTTATTAAGAAAATTATTTTTATATTGATTAAATATGTAAAAATAACATTTTACTTTCATTTTTTCTTTTTTCTTTTTTTTTTTGTAATTTCACGTTTTTAAAATAACTTAAAAAAAAAAGAAAAGAAAAAGAGAATGTTGGCCGTGGACCAAAAAAAAAAAAAAATCCCCTTTTTTTAACTTTATGGAAAGGGGTTGCGGAAAACTACTCATGCTTTTTAAAGGCAACGAGGAAGGTTTGACCACAAAGGAAAAGCCCCCCCCCCCCCCCCCCCCAAAGGAAAAAAAAAAATTCACTTTTACAAGCACACTCACCGAAGTAGTTGGGGGGCACAATTGATTGATTCCCAATTTTTTCTGCGTAATTGCAGGAGAAAAGTGCAATTAACACCTTTTTTTTTTGGGAGGGTTGATATAATTGGATGTGTTTGGAGTTTTATAAATTGTATAAATTTATAAAAATTAGTGTCGCGTGTTTTGTGTACTGAGTAGATAATTTAACTTTAACAGTCTCGTAATTCGTATTTGTAAAGGTTTATAAAGTTTTGTATTTTTTTATAACTCCAACCGATGCTAATATGCTAATTGCTACTTTGTCCCAAATTAAGAGCGCGTTTAAAAGCATTAAAAAAAATGTGTGATTGTCACTTACTTTTTATGTTTTGTTGGCACAATTCAAAAGTTTTGACTAGACTTGTTCGAACACAATTTTACATATTCGTTTGAACAATTTTGTTCAAAAAATTTGTCAGTTAGCTATAATTAAAAAAAGATAAAAATTAATAAAATTTTATAAAATTTAGAGTTTTAAAATAAATATACCAAAAATAAAATGACCAAAAGTTAAAAAAATTAATAAAAATTACAAAATTGATAATTATTTAACTTCCAAACAACCCCTAAATTAGTCATAATAGTTGATTTTTACTTTTTCTTTTGGATGATAAAGGGGTTTGTACGTAGTAATCGTCTGATTGAGACTTGGCTCCACGCTTCATAGGGTTGCTTTCAGTGCTGCTTTCCCTTTCATACGGTGGGTGATCCATGGGATTTAGTGCTTCTCGGGGGGTCCTCTTGTGGGATGCCATTTTTCCTTATTCATGGGCTAAACACTTTCTTTATTGGAAAGTTTTTACTTACTTAAAAAAATAAATATCATAAAAAAATGAAAGGTGACATTATATATGATAAATAAAACTTTTAATTAATATCCACTTTAATAATTTTTATTTCAATTCTAAATGGTAGTTCAATTAGTATGAGACTAAATTTACTCTTCAGTGATCATTAATTTGAAAATTCTCAGACTTATTTGGCCATTAATTTCAAAATCTTCAAGAATTAATTATGAAATGCGTGTAAATTAGTCTGTACATCTTGAATTATTAAAAAAAAAGAAAACTTTTATTTTAAAATGATGACAGAGCTCTTGATAATATTTTTTTGGATTTATAACATTAAGTCATTGATAGTGCTGTTTGTTTTATTCGTGATTTTATAATTTACTATGATTACGTAAGTAAATAAGTAAGTAAGAATTATGATTTTTCACTTGAATTACATGTCCATAATTTGCAATTATAGTTTCAGTTTTTTTGCAATGAGTGATGCATGTGCTATTGTCCCTTTTTCTCATAGATACATGATATGTATATATATATATATATATATATATATATATATATATATATATATATATATATATATAAACTACATTCATGTGTGTATATATATTGTCACTTAATTGTCAGCTCAAATATAAAGTCATACTAACCAAATGTACATAAATCCAATTATATATATTTTGTGTTGACAACGACAAGAAGATTAAGGGTTCATTTGGCATGATAAAAACTACGAAAGATAACGAAAATGTAATTGGACAAATTTTTAACGTTTGGTGCATACATCTCAAATAACATTTTTTAGAGATGAACAATGGGATTTCCATTCCAATGAATGGAATTTTTGTTTGGACGGTTTCAAAATTTTGTTTCAGTCACGACTTCTTTGCAAACTAAACTAGACTCGAAATGCTACTGGTGTCGGAATGATTTACGGTGGTCTCCTTTGGACAGAAATTAGCAATGCCAAACCGTTTGGACAATATTGAACTATTACGCTTTATACTTTATCCTTCCATGAAAGCGTCCAAACGGTTTCTATAATTCGTCAGAATGACTCCGAAAAAATTAGTCACAATAGGTGTCATTGGTAGTTTAAAAATCTGTAGTGAGAATAGCAAAACAATTTTTGTTATTTGATTAACCGAACTCAGTTATCAACTTTTTTTTAAAAGATATTGAACTTTTTCGAGTTTCGAGAAAGTAGAAAGTATAAAAATATAATAGAGATTCTCAAGAGTTTTCAGAAAATTTTAGCAAATTTTATTACACAAACGGGCCCTAATTCAACGCTAGATAGAGGCCCTTCTGACCTTTGGGGCCCTCCAACAAAAGATGAATGTTGTTCAGGCCCAACTTTAAAGCGGTCCAAGCCCTTAAAGCAAGAAACAGGGCTGAGCCCAGAATAGAGGGTCCAATCCAACGTCTTAATTAATTAATTGTGCTCCTCTGCAATTATTCTCAGAATTGGATTAAATTTTTCTACGTATATTTATTATAATAGGGAAATACAATATAGGGTGCGTTTGACATATTGAAAAACGCTGAAAATTCTTAAAAATCTCTAAAAGTTATTCACCTTTTATCTCACTGCACAAATTACAAACTCACAAATTATCTCAAATTATCTTATTTTATCTCATTTTTCGCACTCTAAATGCTTCCAAATGGTTTGTTTGGAGTTAGGAATCAGGGAATGTGATTTGAATGCAGTTACCTTGTACTTAATGAATGTTGGAGCACATTATATATGTTTACATTAAAAAAAAAAATCATCTAACTAACAGAGAGAAAAGAATGAAACCCAATACAATTTTGAGCCCATTTGGCTATTACAAAAATTTAATAACTCTTATCAATTATCAATTTTTACTAATTTTCTCTACTAAAATTTATCAAATACATTTTTAATTTTTACTAGCTTTTTCTTTAATTTTTACCGGCTGTCTTCAATTTTCTCAAATGTTTCTTAATTTTCTCCAATTTCTTTTAAATTTTATAAATTTTTACCAAACATACAATTTTTTTCAAAAGTCACTTAACAACACTAGAACAAAAGTTACCAAAAAAAAAAAAAAAAAAAAATCACTTTTTTATATTCACCAGAAGCAACCCTTTTTATACATAAATTTTATCTAGAAAAATATAGCACTACTAAGTACAAATATATATGCCCATAAAAGTTATGTTATTTTGCCAAAGAAGAAGAAACAATATGCAATAACGGATCTTGACCAATGACCTTCGAAAGAATTCTTTACATTCACCAAACCTTCACAGCCATTAAATAAGGCCGCAAAATTTGCGCAGACCGTGTTTGTTTTATTTTTTTTTCCCTCCCTTCAACATAAGTTTGGACAACTATTAACATCCATAACATATACACATACACACAGTAGTGCTATACTATTAGAATATTTGACAAAAAAAGTTAATGGATCGAATACATATTTAAAAAAAATTAACAGAATGATATGACAATTTTAAATGTTTATCGATTTACAAATAATAATCTATTAAAAAAAACTTTTTATTACAGAATTATTATTTTTTACATCATTTTGTTGGCATCTTTTAATAAAAATTCTTGTAGAAAAACATTTTAATAAAAGTAAGGTTTCATCTAAGAGCATATATATTTATTTTAAAATAATGTACAACAATCAATGTAGGCAACAAAAATAGAAATTATTCAGGTGGTATCGTTTACATAATAGTCAATTAATATGCAGCAATCAACTGTTATTGTCCTCCAAAGCAATCATCATAATGAACACTAGCTGACAAGTAGTAATTAAAACCAGTGCTGAGCTGATTGCATGGCACCAACCCAAAGAGGGCTATTAACTGCAGATTGAGTAGATCTGGTGCATCGGATCGTTTGGTACATTACAGATCGTCGGATCACTCATAATATACTGTACGATGTATTGTACAGGTGATTCGACGGTCCACGGTACATCGGACCTACCTTTTCCCATTAATGCTGCCCACTTTTTATATCTTGGGCGATTTATGGGTTGTTCATTGTAGCATATTCTTTATTTCTCACCACACTTCAATAACCTAGTTTTGCAAGCTTTGAATTTCCCCTGTGAATTTATTTATTTGTTTATTATTATTATTATTATTTTGTCCATCATGCATAATTGCATATTCTCACCTGCCAATCAACCCTTCCCTTTGGAGGGTAAAATTGTTATTTAGGCCCGAGTTGATTTACACTTCTATCTATCTCCACCTTTTCTCTGCAAAATTAGTCTTTAATTATTAAGGTGCTATTTGGTACCATCAAAATTTACAAAAAATTATAAATTTTTTCAACTTTATTCAATTAAATTTTATTACTTGTTACTTTTACACTAATTTTTATTTAATTTTTTTTATTCAAACACCACCTAATATATAAATGTGTATATTTATAGATTGATTTTTGGGGGGGGGGGGGTATTAAAGAAGAATTCATGAGAGTGCTAAGTTAATTGTATATAGGTACGTTGATGGGGCCGGGAACTGCCATCGATCATCAAAATCAGACCAAGGAACCAAAATTTAGGTGGCGCGTGTTTGCCCTAGCATATATGTGAGGTGTAGTACATCCTACAGCCTCATTAATTTGCATATATTTATTCCTCTTCTGAACAGTTAGAGAAAATTCAGAAGGCATAAATTTGTGGGACATCAATTTCTTACACCCAGTAAGGGCGTACAGTCAGTCATGGGGGTGGTTGGACACGGTTGATTACCCAATTTAAGTGCACCCCCACCCCCCTCCCCCTCCCCGCTCCCAGCTAATTAATCAGCCCCACGCACTTCGGAACGAAAGCATAAAGCATATAGGGCGGTTCAAGAAAGCTGCTAATTTTTAATTTTTTTTGTTTAGTTTTTATATGTTATTTTCAGTTTTAAGTTTTAATTTTATAGTAAAAAATAAAATTAAATTTAAAAACTTGTTAGTAACAATATTTGATAGTTATAGTTAGACTTATCAATGAGATTAGATTTTGTCTAAATCTGACGCAAACCAAATTCAGTGGATTAAATCGATGATTCAACAAATCTAGATCCCTTAAAGTTAATAATCCTATGAATCTGGATTTGAAATCGATTTACCTAAATCCATTATTTTGAATATAAAATATTAAAAATAAAAAATAAAATTTTAAAAATGTTTAATAATAAAAAATTTATATTCAAATAAAATTAAGCATTTTGACTATTTTACTTTGCTATTATTTTTGCCTGCATGTTGATATTTTTATTTTAAATAATTTTAAAAGATTTTTAAGTGATACGATAATTAATCATAATATGACTTGGTGAAAAAAGAACACACATAAGCAAAAATATACTTATATTCATTAAAAGACCTGTTAATTTATATATTAATATATTTTTTATTTATTAAAACGCTTCCTCTATTTTTTTTCACCATATTAAAATGAATTATTTAATTTAAATATTTTATTAAAATAAAATAATATTAATAAATAATACAAAATAAATTAAATACTTAATTAATTAATTTAATAATTATGTGAGATATATTTTATTAAATTATTTTTAACAATAATATTATTAAATTGTATTAATTTAATTTAATTAATATGAAATATATTTTATTAAATAATTATAATAAATAAATATAATTAACTTGTATTAATTTATTTAATTAAATTAATTTACAAATTAATTTTTTTAATTATATTATTTATTAAAAATCATTTAATAAAATATAATTTATATAATTAGTTAATTTAATAAAATATAGTGGCCAGTGGTTGATTGTGTTTGGAGATGGCAACAAGTCAGTGACAATGGCGACTACTAATGGTTGGTGTGGGTAGGGGTGGGTGGTGGTAGCGGGCTGCAAACAATGATAGTTGGAGGTGGGCGAGGTAGATAAATTTGTTGGTGGTGACCGAACGTGGGCAGGAGGAGGCAATAAAGGAAAATGGTCAGATATGGTAGGAAGCAGTGGCTAAATATTGACCGTGGTTGGCAGATGATGGGAGTTGATGTGAGTGGTGGTTATGAAAAAAAAAAATGAAAATTGAAAAAAAAAAAACATAAGAAATACTTTTCTATATTTCATAATTTTTAAAAATTTTGAAAACTGTTTTATTTTTTTAAACTAAAACTTGAAAATAAATTTATCCAGTGAGTTTTGATGTTTCTAAAAATTTGTTATACACGGCCTTACCTTCTTTCCCTATTTATTTAAGGCTCATTTGGTTCACCAAAAAGTAAAAAAATTTTAATTTTTATCACTTTTTTCCAACTTTCTTTACAAAATATAAAATTAACTTTTATCAAATTTCTCTATTTTCACTAATTTTTTCTAAAGTTTACAAATTTTTACTAAACACCAACTAACTATTAAAGTGTCATGTATTAGCCTGTGGGATAAAATTACATTTTTTTTTTTTTTTTGAGATCTTTAATATTGCCAAACGGCCTCTTAGGGACTCACTTTAAGTATACGGCTCTCACGTTTTCAAGATAAAATTCAAACAAACATAAATATTGGAAAGATATTTTGAACACCATATATTTGCGTAGTAACTATTTTTTATGTAAAAAAAAAAAAAAAAATCTAACAAACAGGTAAAAGGTAGCAATTTTTACACAAAAATAATAGAGGAAGTGATGATAAAAAAATTAATATTTTTCTTTTAAGAGACTTTGGTTCACCCATGCATAAAATAATCATAAATAATAAAAAAAAAAACCCACACAATTTGTTATACAGTGTTTGGTTACGTTTTAGCTTTTAACTTTTTTTTCTGTTAATATTTTTTGTCTTATATGATTTTTTCACAAAAATTTAATTTTTTTAGAAGATGTATTATTTAAGTATGTTAATCGTATTCGTGAAAAATAAAAAAATTAACTTTTTTAACACTTTTTTACTTAAATGGATAGTTTTTGTCAAAATGAATGTTAATTTTTTATTTTTTTTACGAATTTTATTAACACCCTTTAAAAGTTACACCTTATAAAAAATTAAATTTTGTGGGAAAAACTGCAACTTATAAAAAAAATTAATTTAATGAAAAAGTCAGAAACGAGAAAAAAATCTAAAGAAAAGCTGAAAGCTTACAGTGAAACCAAATCGAGGACCACAACATTTATTATACTTGTTCACCGGTTATCAAATACGCTCACCTCTCAACCGCTCTCAGTGTCAATATTAATCTTCACATTTCTAAAAAAGAAGAGCAATGTCAATCCACTCATCTATATCTCATATTCACGCAAACACTAAATATATATATATATATATATATATATTAGATGTGTTTAAGGTAATAAAAAATGAGATAAAATGAGATAAATTATAAATACAATAAGATAAAAAGTGAATAATTTTAAAAATTTTTAAGAATTTATAACCAATCAATGAAATCATTATATAAATATCAGGAGCTAGGTACCTAACGGACCTATCTGGAACATTTATTGTTTGAAACCTCCCTAGATATTATAAGAGTTTTTAGTGGTTATGAAATCTAGCCTGGACAACTAAGTAATTTAATCGAGCAAATGCATACCCACCAATCATGTGATGTCCTTGCATGGAAGTGATACTTGATTAAATCTAAACATGGGTCAATTAATAAACAAATTGACAGAAAAAAGCTGAAACCAACAGTAACATTAATAGTATGTGCTTGTTTTTGTGCTATATGTGTATATATATGTATATATATATTAGGGTTGCTCTTCACTGTCCAGCACAGAACCTTAAATTAATACGTTCCCTTCATATCCACGCTTTTACAGAGAAGGGAAGCTCTTTCTAACAAAAATGGTCAGTAGCACTGGAGGCACGGATCAAGTGTTCCTCCAAATAAAGGGAGAGGACAAGTTCTTCTCCAGGCTTTCGTCCAAGAAGAGTAGGTCCGATTCCCAGTTTGAAGCCTCTTTCAGAGTCCTCTACTATGGCGGAGCCCCTGGTTCGGTGCCTTTCTTGTGGGAGTCAAGTCCAGGGACCCCTAAACGCCCTTCTTCTGACTCCTCTCTCCCTCCTCTCACTCCTCCACCATCTTACCAACTCACTCATGGTCCCAAAACCAAATCCAAACAAAAACATTCGAAACGAATTTTAATCTATTCACTTCCTTAATTCCCAGGATCTCGTCCACGAAGAACCATGTTGCACCAGCACTGTCGTCCTCTTCTATATCATCATCATCCTGCTCATCATCTATCTCGTACTCTTCTTCTAGGTGCTGTCTATCGCGTTCAAGATCAAATGTTCGTTCTTTTAGCGAGGATGATTACGAGCAGGCTGACGACGACGACGATGATCGTCAGTCCCCTACCTCAATTTTCTGCTTTGGTTCTAGAAATGGATTTCCCTGCAGAGATTCTCGAGGCAGACAATCCAAAGCTGTGAAGGTGAAGTAAGCACCCAATATTGTAAATCATTCATGCACGGTGCCGGATTGGAAGTTCAAGGGTGATATGGACGTTGATATTTGGACATCATTTGTCATTAATTATAGTATAGTTTAGTTAGGGCCGTACGTGAAATTAATGTTTGGTAATGGTAGGTGTTGGTTAAATGTGCTCTAGATCAGCAAATGCTTTCTAAGATAAAGTCGATCTTTTGCCAGTGTAAATCCAATCCTTGTATTCACAAGTACTTTTCCAGAGATAGATGTATATCCTAATCAGTAATTGTTATATATATATTTACAAGGCTTCTGCTGAAGTCTGATAAGGTGTATTTGGTGCACTATCTAACTTTTGGTGCTTGGCAAATTTTGTTACTTTTCAAAGTTTCTAATATCTCCATCGAACATATAACAGCGTTATGAAGGTGCATTGAAATAACAGCAGCTTCGGCACTCTCGTAGCATCGATGGATGGAAGATGGAAAGAAAGTTATGAGGGAATATACAAGTGTTTATTGTGAAGATATTCATCCTTGTTTATATATATATATATATATATACACATAATATACATACATTTATATACATATAGTAGCAATAATTTGTACTTATGACATCCAGTATTAAGTTTCTCATATAGTTGAAACTTTGAACATAAAGTTAAAATCGAAAAAATTATAATAATTTATGATTTTATTTTTTTTCAAAGCTGTATACCTTAACAGATACTATATGTGTTTTGATTTCTCTTTCTAATTAATTTTTGATAAGTACTATAAAAGAAAACACAAATTATGTTACTTTAATTTAGAAGATTTAACTCCCTAAAACGTATAATTGGGTAAAATTTAAGTTGACAGTTTTGATTAGTTTGCATATGATCTTTATTAAAATTTATGAGATAGATCTAGTAGGGTTCGTAAAATAAGAATTGAGCGGGAAGTTAAAATATAAAAATAATTTTAATTATTGAATGATAGAAAAAATAATTTTTAACCGTTGAACTTAGTTTGTGAGAGTGATATTTGCAAAAATCGTCCTATTTTATTATATGTATACCCTTCAATAATTGTTTTTTAACAAATAGCCTTTATAGCTCATAAAATACACAATTGTTTTTGTTTAGTAATAAAAAAACTGCCAGAACTATTCGTCACATCAACTAATAAAACTGAATTCAAGCTTGCAGAGCACAACGAAACAAGGTTATGGCCGAAGAGGGCCCTCGACCAGAAAACCCTCCGATGGTAAAGTTAGAAAATGGCTTGATTAAATTGTAAAGAAAAAGGTAATGCGATTGGTTGACAATAATGAGCGTACCTTAATTCTGAGGTTAAGTCTTCTATTTATAGTAAGACAATATAAATAAATTAATACATAAATAATTAAATTGTAATAATTTTGTGTCTCGTATGTATACCATAAAGTACCCAGTATTTTTACTTTTTCTTAAATGCCTTTCATTTCTCATTTAATACCCCATTTTACATTAAATGCCCATGAAAGGGTGGGCAACAGGACACAAATATTGAGAAATATTTAAATGTCACATCTGTCTGTTGTTTATAAAGGGATTACTAAGTAAGTTAATTTTAAGTTAATAAATTCAGTTCATTTATTACCATTTTGCATTTATGGTTAGAATCATACTAGTATAGTTTCACAATGTGGTGGGACCCAGCCACAGTGGTTTACTGTTCATTAAATTTATGCCAAGCACATTCCTAATTGCTTGCCACGTCAGTAAAACTAAACTTAAGCCTGCAGAGCACAAGAAAATAGAGGTTATGGTCAGAAAGAGTCTCCAATTGGAAAACCCTCTAATGGTAAAGTCAGAAAATAGTTTAGGTAAATTATAAAGTAAAGAGTAATGCGATTGGTTGACAATAGTAAATGTACCTGAATTCTGAGACTAAGTTTTCTATTTATAGTAAGATAGTGTAAATAAATTAATATATAGATTATATTATAATAGTGAGCGTACCTGGACCCTCTCCTGTTATAACCTCTATTTCCTTATATTCTGCAGGCTTGAGTTCGATTTCGCTGGTTAATGTGACGAGTAGTTCTAACAGTACTTTTTAATTGCTGAGCAGTTTCCTAATCAACATACATGTCATAAATTAAAACTTGATAGAGAAGGTTACTAAATTTAATTAAAGCTAACCAACGTAGCTGGCCATCTTTTAGCAAGAGGGCTTACAAACTTTTAATCCCGAAAATCTTAGTGGTTTAATTGTCATGTTCTGGTCCCCCAGACCTGTACGTGCGCAGTCTAATAAACGTCCCACAAGTATATGGTGATTACATATGTAAATGTAGGCAGAAGAAATTGAATTACCTGCTGAAATCTTATAATATAAAAATATTTCAATGCACTCAAAATTAATCCTGCTGCACTAATATGTCCCGGTATCAATCAATCGAGTAGTTTAATTAATTTTTGTTTAAAATATAGTAAATTAATATTATTATTATATATATATATTATTTGATTAAGTCTGCTTGTTGAAATTTTGAATTAAATATTCTAAACTCGAGTTGAATTTTAAATCAACTATATTTTATACAAAAATTAATGATCATCTTTTCTTGAGATTTATGGCACAACCCAACATTCCAAATCAAAAAGGTTGGAGTGAAGGTTGGGATTTAAACACACATCCATACACCCAACCCCTGTCAACGTGGGATAGTTAACTAATGATCATGTATGTGATAGGTGTTGACTCAATCGGAAGTAATAAATCCCAATCTTCAATAAAAAATTAGAGAGAAAAATCTATTAACAAAGTCCAAAAATTTAACAAAATAGAAAAAAATGTTGAAGAACAACTAAAATGAAGGTTTTAAAACTAAAAACGGCCTCAACTGGGTAAATCCCAATTGCCACGTCGTTGGTTTCTGCAAGAGTTTTTCGAAAATATGTGGTGGACGGCGTAACCCTTTGCAGATCAAAAGTTATACTTAAAGCACTATTTATCAGTAAAACTCTAAACTCATTAATTTTTACGATTTTTCTTAAGTTTTTAGCGCTCCAATTGGCCCAAAGACTCATTTGTAGCTATGTCCATATGAGTTTTTTTTTTTAATATATATATATATATATATATTTTTATATACACTTTAACACCGCACAGATTGAAAATTGTTGATATAATGCAAATCAAAACTTTACCACTGCGCGGGGCATTGTCATATTCATGACCTTAACCATGAGTAGTGTAGTCTTTTCCTGTAGTGCAAGCTCCCCCTCTCTCCCCCTCACCCCCCCCCCCCTTTTTGTGTAAAGTAAGATATATTTAGCCTAAACAGAAGAAAAATTATAATGTTAACAGAGTATACTCTCGCTAGTGCAAGTTCTCTTTGCAGATTTGAGATACTAACATTACAATACTATGATCAGTTCGATGACTTGTGATCACAACCGTTAAATTTTAAATCAAAATTTTATTTTAATTGGTTGCTACTTAAATACCTTTGACTATTTGCGGCCCTTTTATCATTTTTTTATAATTTTTATTTATTGAAAATGAAAAATTAACAGAAAATCACAGTGTCCACTTTTAGTTTCTGTGCGCGCGCGCGTGTGATTCATATATTCTTTTCCTTGATGGGTTGGATGGCAACGAAATGTACCATATATTTTTTTCAAAACTGGGCCCAAAAATGCTGTTATTGAAACCCAATATCTAAAGCAAACATAATAATGAGTTTTGTATGATTTTTGGTCATATGACTCGAGGGTTATGCTCACCTTCCCCATACATGGAACTCAACTGGGAAAGTTTCATTTCAACTAGGCATCACAAATCTCAATCATCATAAAACTTAAACAACCGACTATATTAAGAATACTATACTAACAATTCAACAACTTCAAACAAACGAAACGGTCAAGACCCTCAATTAGTTAATCTTCCTGCAGTTCTTCCTGATCTCTCCGTTTGATCCGGTGAGAGGACTAATGTCGCCCATCTTGATCATGGCCGCGACGAAGTCGGAGTTGAAGGTGCCCTGGCTGCCGCCGTACGTTCTGACAATAGAGTCGGTGGAGCCGCCGTTGAAGAGCTGCTGGTCGGAGTGGAGGAGACCCCTTCGGTTGAGGAGGTTCTTGTAGTAGTTGTTGTCGAAAGATGTCGGAGTCTGGAGATCAAGCGGTGCCAAACTGTTGTCCCCTGAGCCAGCGGTGCTGGGGCAGCTACTTTGCCTTGTTCGAGCAAATGAGGCGTCTATGTTGGTTTCGTTGTACACTCTTGCCCTGAAGTTTGTGCACCTTGCTTGTCCAATTGTGTGAGAGCCTGCAGGTAATAATTTAATTATTTATCAAGCGTGCGTTGAAATATTATATATATATATATATATATATATCTATATACACCTGTATTGAAATATTTTATTATTAATTTTTAATATGTAACTAATTTTATTTTGAGATGTAAGTTCACAACCACATATATTTATATTATATTGTAAATCCTGTTCAAAAGTCTCTTCTTAATCTTTATAATATACACAGATAAGACTGTAAAATTTAAAAAAAGAAAAATATCTCATAACGTAATATATAATATTTCAACAAAGTAAAGAAATGCAACGAAATATAGTTTAAGTAATATCCCAATTCAGAATTGGGACATAGTTTTTAGAGAACTACTTACTTTTTATTCTCTAAAAATTAGAATAAGAACATTTTACAAGTGGTCGTGTGTGTATGTAGTGCGTACAAAAAATAGAATAAGAACATTTTACAAGTGATCGTGTGTGTGTGTGTGTGTGTACAAAGCGTGAGAGCATAAATATTATATACATACCAGAAAGAGCAACCATGTCCCTAGTAGAAAGGCCAAGAGAATTGAATCTTGAAATCAGATTATTAAGGTTGGAAGTTGGAGGAGGAATGCTGTTATTGGCAGCAGCCTGGCTGGCTGTCTTAGCATCTCTTCTTCCGAGTTTTACATTCCAGTTAGGCCCTCCCAGCTGCAATATTGTTATTTCAGCATCAAAATTAATGCAAAGAAACCGCACACGTCCAACAAACTTAAATTATAATTAAAACTCAACACGATTAATTAATACTATTACTTCCTTGAATTGGAATTGTGCCATTTCGATTGGCTTAATTAGCTGTGTAACTAAAGATATACTTACAGCAACAACAGAGTCTCTAGCGGTAATAGCCAGTATATCAGCACAAGAGACTACACCGGGGCACACTTTCTCCACGGCAGACTTTACGTTGTCAACAACATCAAATCCTCTGGCAGAGTTGAAATTTGGAGCTGCCCTCTTCTCTCCTGTAAAGGAAGATGTGTCGTCGAGTAGGATTGATCCATCACATCCCTGTTTTTGTAAATTCCAATTAGAAATCAAGACAAGGTTTAAGAATTAAAATGTTCTAATTAGAAAACCAAACAAAAAAAAAAAAAAAACAAACATTAGGGGTTCATAGGGAACAACAATTCTCCGTGGTCAAACCTAGAATTTGATAATGGATGGTTAGGCAGCGCGTGGCAAAAACATACTATAATTAATAGATTTGGTGTGACATTTATTCCATGGTCAGCTAGCTCCCTTAATTTTAATGGTTGGGCTTACATGTTTGACACGTAGAGTATTACTAGAAGAAACAATTATTATTATTTGAACTTATAATAAAAAATGACAAAAAAACAATGGAAATAATAAAGAAGTAATTATAATGGAAATGACAAGTTTAGGTAATTAATCTACTTATAAAAACCAACCGGAAGCTTTGCTTTCTAGCTAGGAAGTGATGAAATAAAGTGAGTAAAATTACGTTGACAAAGCAGTCGTGGAAGAACAGGCGAAGAAGAGAAGCACCCATTCGGGCTTCCTTCGATACCGCAGACTGCACTGCAGATTTCACAGTGGGAAGAAGGTTCGGACAAGTTTTGGAGTAGAAAGTAGTTGAAAGTTGAGCTGAAGAGCTTCCTATGAAAAGCACAAGGAAAGCCAAACCCACAATCGCAATGAAAGTAGAAGAAGAAGAATAAAGAAATGAATTAGCCATTTGTGGTTGTGTTTCAGAACTTCAATTGTAGTGTGAAGAGGTGTGTTATCTGCTGTATATATATAGAGAAACTCTGCTGTATATATATAAAGAAAGCTCTGGTGTGTTATCTGTCAAAGTGGTGGCCGGCCCTTTGGCAGGTGACCAAACTCAAAGACTTTCTTTCGCATGGCATTTAATTTAAATGTTCTGCGTTTGAATGAATGAAATATAAAATTAATAAAGAATTGACTGCTCATTCTGATTGTTTAAACTAGATGTATATATGTAGCATGAAGGTAGAAACGCGGAATGCTTGAAAACATGTTTAGCAAAGGAGTGACACATAAGGTCACATGTATATATATATATATATATATATATGTATATGTGAGTGTGTGTGTGTTAACTATTTGTCAAAAGAGGAACCTAGCTAATAAAGTAATATTTAGATAGTCTGATATATGTTGAATTTTATAATGATTTTGCTGATGATTTGGTGAAGACTGAAGAGATCATGAATTTAATAAAGGCAGAAAGTGGACTTCTCTCAATGCATGCAAAAGGAAGGATAAAAACTTTTGACTTGTTATCGATCGGAACTATCGTTGTCGGGTACGTGAAAGAAGATGCGTAAATCTTGATCTGATTAGGACGGACAGAGGTTACTTAAGTACCTGGCTACATAATTTCATCGCGAAGAAATAAGGGTAGAACTAGAAATTTTTTTACCCTGAGGTATGCACTCTGCATTAAATTGGATTAAATTTTTTTCTCCCCAAATTTTGGGTTAAATATTAAATTAGATTATGGCTAAATATTAAATTTTATTACAAATAATTGAGTTATGGAGTTATATATTATTGGTATTAGAAAAATTTTTGAATTAAAATTTTACTAGAATTATAACCCATTACAACTCATAAGTATTTCCACAAGTGGAGAAAAGAATCAGGATTCTTTAGTAGATAAAGTTACTAATGTATATACATATACTCCTTTTTGTTTTTGTTCTTTAATTATGATGAAATTGTGTTTCTTCATAATTAAGGTCTTATAAAAAATTCAATTTGACTAAATGAGACTCATAAAATAGTTGCCCGATCTTAATTCTTTTTTCTTTCAATTAATTTTTTTTATAACTTAGAGTATTGGAGTAAATTTGTGCGCATCTTAACTAATTGCTAGAGGTTTTGAAGTTAACAATCAGGTAAATCTTCTAATAATTTTAAAAAGACTCGAACTAATAATTTCTAAAAAAATCTTTAAATTAATTAGTAACAAATTGATCAGGGATTTAAATGATCCTTCAACCTGAATAAAATTATTTAGATGTTTAGCTTTTGTGCATGTCAATTGGTTATTCACCCCCAAAATGGTGGTCAATTAATTTGAAGTGTGAAATTGATGGTAATTCAATTATTCCAGCCATAGAAGAATATCCTTAGCTAGATTCGCCTTACATTGCCTTTTCCTCAATATTCAAGCAACGTGTACATACTCTTTACGGCTAATTGCCATGTTATGGGCCGGTACTATAATCAATTAAGCTGATGGGTGCATAATCATATATATATATATATATAAATTATGTGGAGAGTCCCGTTAGGTAACTAGTTGAATTCTTTTTTTTTTTTTTTAATTTTATGACAAATATAACCCAGAGAAAGGGGGGAGCATGGCTGCTTGATTTAAGAAGTCAATTTAATTGGGAAGATCAAGAGTTAGTATGTTAGCCTAATGATTCAGATATTAAAGTCAATTTATCGGGTTGGTTTAGTTTGTTATAAATTTTTAAAATTTTTAAAAAAATTTTAAAAATTATTATTTTTTATGAATTACGAACCCACAGCTTATCTTACTTTTTATCACTCCAAACACACCTATTGTATTTTAATAATGATAACTACAACTAGGTCAGGTCAAAATCAAAATATTAGAAAAAAAGAATTTAAATTAATTATATAAATATAATATTATAAAATCCAAAGATATTAGATAGGTTACTGCATTTCAATATAATAATAATAATAATAATGATAAAACAAAATATGTATATATACATAAATCAATCGTCAAAGGAAGTGTTACCTAAACATTTGAAGTTTCTCGAAAATGTCAGCCTTTACGGCCACTGTCTTTTGCTGGGTGTTTATTATTATTATTATTATTATTATTATTATTATTATTAGTAGTAGTAGTAGGATGATGATAATGTCAAAGGTAATGGTAGACCTTATTTAATACTCTTTTATATGTTCATAATTCTATCCTTATTTAGTTATACAAGAATAATATTTATTATCTATTAAATAAAATAACTTTTTTAACTTTCTCACAAAATTAGATCTATGTTTTTTATTTTTTTAAAATATATTAATATAATAATAGTAATCAAAATAAAAAGACATGATAATTTGAATAATTAATTCTAAACTTTAAATTTTATAGATTTATTTCTTAATCATAAAATTTGCTTTAATAATAAATTTTATTTATTGATTTACTAATTAACAAAGTTTAGATAATTAATTTTAAAATTAAAATTTTGTATATTTATCTTTTAGTCTTGAAAATTTAATATAATAAATTTCACTAATTGATTTACCAATTAACAGAGTAGTTTGGTTAATTAGTTCTAAAATAGAATTTTATATATTTATCTTTTAGTCATAAAGATAAGTTTAATAAAAAATTTTATTAAATAATGGAAACATTAGTTTGGATAATTAATTATTAAAATTAAAATTTTATAAATTTAACTTTTAGTCATAAAAGTGATTTAGTAAAAATTTTACTAATTAGCAGAAACATTAGTTTAGATAATTAACTATAAAATTTAAAATTTTTATATTTATCTTTTAATCAAAAAAATTAATTTAATCTGATGAGTTAACGAAGTAATTATTCATTAGTTTTTGTTATTTAATAAAATTTTTTATTAAATTAATTTTTATGACTAAAAGATAAATATATAAACTTTAATTTTAGAACTAATTATATAAACTACTCATGTTTCTGTTAATTAGTAAATCAATTAGTAAAATTTATTATATCAAAAATTTAAGATTAAAAGATAAATATAAAATAATTTTAAATTTTAAAATTAATTATCCAAACTCTCTTAGTTACTAAATCAACCAATGAAATTTATTATTAAAACAAATTTTATGACTAAAAATTAAATTTGTTATATTTAAATTTTAGAATTAATTATTCAAATTACTCATGTTTTTACATTATTATTATTATTATTATTATTATTATTATTATTATTATATTAATATTTTTAAAAAATAAAATAAAAAAATAAGATCTAATTTTGTGAGAAAATAGAAAAAGTAAAATAAATACTAATTTAAAAGTTAGTTCATTTAATAAATAATAAATTGAAAGTCCCAGAATCACAAGATAGTATCCAATCAATTAGTAGAACCTTAATCACACAATCAACAATGAATAAAATGAGAAACCAAAATCAATAAACATCCAAAGAGACACAATGATTTGTAGATGAGGGTAAAAACTCCTTTGAATTCAAATGAGAAAATAACTCCATATTCTTAAGTGAATCAGATTAAAAATTATTTACTATGAAAAGAGAGGTTACAAGTACAGAGAAATGATTTATAAGTTTCTCCAATCAACTACCTCTTGATCTACTTGTTTAGGACCTATCCCAACCTTATTTGCTAGATTTCCTACAATAAACCTCAACCTATGAAGAAGATGATCTTGAATACTTGAAGAAGCTCTCCCAATCCAATGCAAACCAACAAATCTGAGCACCAACTTGATAGATCTTTGCTAAATAAGGTAAATGAGGTCATAAACCTAAGATTCCTTAAGCCACCATCATCTTTTTTGGTATATTACCTTGAAAAGGTATGGATGAGAGGCGTGAGATCCAAAAGTTAAGGCTGAGAAAAAGATATTTTCCTTTTATATCAAAAGAAAGGATTAAAAAGTCATTTGGATAGATTTAAAAAAAAAAAAACAATTAGACGTCGTCGCAGGCAGTTCGTGAGCACAGGTTGCTCCTAAGCTGCTTGTGAGACACCCTTATACGCTGGTAAAAAATTCTAAGGTATCACGGGCAACTCGCAAATGCGAATTACTCTTAAACTGCTTGTGAGACACACTTACTTTTTGGATAGTATTTTCAATTCCAAATGGAATGTTCGTGGGCACAGAGAGATGCTGAACTAATAACAAATTTTCTTTTTTCTTCAAAGCTTTTCTCAACCATCAACAAAAAAGATACTTAAACACTTTTTGGCATGTACTTAAGCATCAAAACACCTAACTTATGATTTTACTAAATCTAGAGAAAACAATTACAATCAAAGTGTTTTCTCGTACATTACTAGTACAAAACTTACTTATTTGACACTTACATAAATATTACCTCAAATTCTCCATATAATTAAAAAAAGACAAAATTGTCAACTTGCAAAAAAAGCATTAAATTTGTTCTGACATTAACAAAGGTTACTCTGACATTGTCATCACCTTCTTCTTCTTCTTATTATTATGTACTTGTGAACCCATAGAACTTCTCTCCCTCTTAAATAACTTATCCACGTAAATGGAAAGCGCTGACCGTATTCTTAACCGTCAAGTTCAAGTTAACAATTAACTGGCTCTCGTTGTATCAGAAATTTTGGTTAATTAGGGAACTATGGTGTTATATATCTATTTGAATTCCCTTTGAAAATTTTCTTTTTAATTTTTACACAAGTTTTGAGATTTGAGGTGGTTATATACCCTCTGTATGAAATACAGAAATATTAAGAAAATAGCTGTAGAATATATATATATATATATATATATATATATATATATATATATATATATATATATATATATATATATATATATATATATATATATAAAAGATAAGAAGTAATTAGCCTTAATTTACGAAACGATTATATTTGAAACTTTTCTTCAACTGCTCGATACAGCCTATATGGAGATAAACATTGATTTTGAATTGTCATGAAGGTTACTACTCTCCATCTTTTTTATTCTTGGTGTCACCCATCTTAGTAATTCAATAAAATCCAACTCACAAGAAACCCAGTTTTTATGGATTTAATTTCTGAAAACAGAAGAATTTATTTATTTATTTTTTTCAGTCCATAGGGAAAAAAATTAAAAAAAAAAAAGAAAGAATTGAAAAGAGGCTAAAAATTTTTCTTTTGGTTCGGTAAACGACTGCCGAAATTGTGTGCCAAGACGACAATTTCATGTGTCATTGTCTCTTTAATGATTTAGGAAATTTTGGCAGTCAAAACGAGAGGTTTGGCATATTGTCAGCCGTCCCTAGCTGGGCTATACCTCAATTCACACCAATAATTTCATAAATTATTATGACTTCGATTCCTTCTTAATTAATGCTCTCGGTTGGGCCATTGATCAACCATATATATAATATTAAAATTTATTGCCATCACACAAAAAATTTCATGAAAAACATGAGTTATAGCAGAAAGTAGAGATATGATGTAGTAGCTCAAGGGAATCTACATATGTAGTATACAATTCAATTTCTTCAATATATATAAATATATCTTTTGAGGATAAATTACATTTATTCTCCCTTAATATTTAAATAGCTATATTTAGTATTTACAATATATTTAAAAATTACGCTTACCCCCCTTAGTTTAAAATATTATTAACATTGACTTCATTTCGATAAAATCAACTGTTAAAATTTAACTTAAAATGTTAAAATAACTAAAATTTTAGATTTTTTTTATTTTATCATTCTCTTTCTCACATTTTTCTTGATTTTCTTTACAAAATTTCTCAAAAATAAGTAAAAACAAAAGTTTTTTTAGGATATTTGTAAAGCAAATTGACAAGATGTGAGAGTGGGATGGATAAAATAAAAAAATACTTAAATTTTTAGTTAGCTTGACATTTTATGTTAAGTTTTAATAACTGATTTTATCGAAAGGGGATCAATGTTAATAACATTTTAAAATAAAAAGAACAAGTATAACTTTTAAATGTTGTAGATGTTAAGTACAATTAATCAAATGTTAAAGGAGATACGTGTAATTTACCCATCTTTTTATAGAGATGAAAGTATTTAAAGTAAAAATAGGATATATGCATTATTTTTATTTTACAAAAAATAGTAATTTTTAGGATGTAGAGAAATATTATAACATTCTCTATTATAGAAAATGGTGTAGAAAATTTGATACAAAATACTATTAAATAGAGAATCAATATATTGAGAGAAGTTAATGTGGATATGCTAAAAATATTAATGATTTGCCATTCCAACACTTTATATTGTAGCGTAAAATATTTATAACTTATTAACAATATTATTTTACTTTTAAATAAAAGCATGGATATAAAAAAGAAAAAAAAATTTAAAAATCGACCACTTTTTCACCTAAATTGTCTTGCAATACTGGGAGCGCTTTATGGATATGGGCTCCAAGGATTGGGGCCACAGAATAGAGGCCCATATCACAGATGGACTGACTCGCTAACTAATGGGCTTATAGGTGTGCTTTAAGAAGGGGGGGGGGATGGATTAGTTTGTGGCGGAGCACTTCAATATTTATATAATTTGATTTATTGCGCCACTTATATTTTCCACCATTCAAAAGATAAATATTAGAAAGACAGAATTGTCCCCAAATATATATATATATATATATATATATTACTTTCAACGTGTTTGAGAAAAATGTTTCCACAGAGTTTGCAAACAGCATAGTTTAATTTTGATACAGTATCAGGGTAAGAAAATTTTATTAATGTATTTTAGGATATGTTATAAATTTATAATTATTATTTTTCATATTTTATTAAATTATAAAATAATTATGTATTATTTTGAGATGTGCTGCTCGCGTAAAACATTTTCACGCTGACAATGTATTATTACATGAAATTTATAAAATATAAATACAATAGTAATTTCTTTCCTTTTTTTTTTTTTCTAAAATTTGTATATTTTAAATTTAACCAACAATTGTAATAAGTATAGTTGCATAAGATAATCTGTTGACCATTATGACGGTGGAAAAGTTAAATATATTAAAAAAAGATCAAGCTATTAGGGACAAAAACTTGCCAAACTCACCCTAACAACTTCAAAATACCACACTTAAAAAATCATAGTGCTTATTCTACGTGCGTGCATGTAGGTTCTCCCATCATCATCCTCCAACTCTTTTCTCATACTTGTAACCCTAAAGGAGTTGCATCCAAGGTTTTGCCTTCCATCTGAACACACCCTTCCTTCACTTCAGTGGATTCTCTCTTGTATATATACACACTTGACGCCCACAAAAAGGCCCCCAAGTTTAGAGCAGACATAATTAGAAGAAATCCATAGTAGTGATCCAAGTGAGAATCATTCAAATTCTTCCCAATCCAACTCTTGCTCCCATTCCTCCCTGTGACTTTATCCACCATTGTCACCAAGAAACTATTCAGGAAGTTCCCAACACCAATCCCGCTAGTGAAAAATGTTGTCCCCAGACTCTGCATATCTTCTGGAGACTGATCATAGAAGAACTCCAGCAATCCAATTGCATTGAACACATCTGCTATACCCAGAAGAACATACTGAGGCAATAGCCAGAATATGGTCATTGGGACAGGCTCCTTAGGCCCTGTAATGTGGTGCTCTCTTATGACATGCATGCGCTTGACCTCCACAGCATAGGCCATGGCAATGGCTATGATCTGGATCACGAATCCAGTCCCCAGCCTCTGTAGCAATGTGATGCCTCGGGGGTTCCCGGTCCTCCGACGCATGAGGGGCACGAAGTAGCGGTCGTACATCGGCACGGCGAGAAGCATGGAAAGGGTCACAAAGCTCCCCAGGGAGGCTGCTGGAATTTGGAAGCTGGGACCGAGGTGACGGTCCAAGGTGGTGCCTTGCTTCACAAATAGAGTGTTGATTTGTGCCCAAATGGTGCTAGGGACCAGTGTTACTATCCATATCATGGACATTCCCAGAACCAGTTTGGCTCCTTCCACTTGAGTCACTGTGCATGGAGTCCTTGAGGCATTAGGGGTGCCCTCTTTGATTGCAGCCTTGTCCAAGCACCTGAAGACAGATCTACTTGTTAGTTTATATTAATTTTATACACACATACATACATATATATATATAGTACAACTATATGCATACTTATGTAGGATTGGTTAAGAGAGTTCATCAATAAACATATATATCTTCTATAATGGCAAGGATTTATCATCGGATACAGCTGGAAGTGGGTCATATATAGTATCCACTCCAAGGGGACCATAGAAATAGTTAAATGATAGGATCCACTTCTAATCAATCAAGTCTTCAGCTACCTCAAAAGGGTACTATAGTTTTTCAGGAGAGTGCACCAATTTTACCATATTTTTAGTGATCTAAAATTTTCAGCAATTCTATTGTTCAATAACTTTCAATCACAATTTTCCACAAAAAAAAAAAAGGTGAAAAACAGAGCAATGGTTTGTTATCTGAGAGTCTCATTGGAAGCTACAACGTGGGAATCCCGGACCTTATCCAGTGGCGGCAAATATGACAGTACTCTGATTTGTTAAGAGGACCCATCTCATTGATGATGGATTCTTATGTGCCCCAGCTGATAATGATGAGTGTTGGTGACCGCAACCTTGTTTTATAAGTATTTTGTTTGGCTCTGAGAGGAGTGGTGTGGTGAGGGAGGTCCGTTAATCTTTTGTGAGTGTGATATCCCCTGTTCCAGGAGCAACTTGGAGAGACACTGACATTTCACTGAGGCAGACTTGAAAGGAGCACCGTGTGACGTGTGCACATGGGGGGATTTATTGAACCATTGGCTACAAATTTAAGAGCAAAGGGCAGCATTTCTGCTCTCTGCAGGAGGCTTCCCAGCTATGCAGTATATTTGCATATGAAAATTGGGAGGTCCCCTCACCACTATTTTGCACCAAGCCACTTTAATGAAATGACAGTGGCATCTTTCTATGGTCTCACAGGCCATGAAATGACCTTGTAGCTGGCTAGCTAGATACCTGGTCCAAATTCCAATTGAATGGTGCCATACTATATATATATATATATATATATATATATTAAGGTTACTCTACAATCCTACGTACCTTCTTTAGGGTCAATAACAGATCTTAATGGACATAAAAATCAACCTCAATTTCGCCTACCCGGCAAGTAGTACCACTCCAGATGGCAGTAATAGTGCAAACCAGGCAAAGATTGTAAGCCACTAGCTCCATCTAGATTTATGCAATTTCAATCATTGGAGCTTAGAGTAGTTGGGTTCATTTATAGTGTATTGTCACCTTCACTTAATTTTAATCAAAACATTAAAAGATTAAAAAAAAAGAGTTAAAGCTTAATTTCAATCAAAGGAAAATCAAGAAGCTCAATATGGTTAATTGCTATAAATGAGAGTGAAAAACTCTCACCTAAAAGTAGGAGTGTGATAGACCTGCCGTTTTCCGCTATTAATGTAATGTTGGGTCTCAAATTCATGAAGCTCAGATGGGTGGTTAGGGACCTTGAGCTTCCTGTTGACGAAAGCAGCGATAGGGACTCGGAGTAGGTCCCCGGCAGGGCTCTTGGTCTTTCTAACTTTGTGCCTGTACAGTGGGGTTCCCACATAGAAGAGGAGTAGAGATAGTAAAAGACCAACAGTTGGAACACCATACCCTAAGCCCCAGCCCAAGTTCTCTTGGATGCAGACCAAGCCAAGGGTGGCCAATAGAGCTCCTATGAAAGAGCTGAACATCCACCAATTGAAGAAAGACGCCTTGAGCCTTTTCTCCTCGGGATCGAAATCATCAAACTGGTCTGCACCGAAGGTGGAAATGTTGGTTTTGGTTCCTCCGGACCCTACTGCTATGATGTACAGAGCCGAGTAGAACAAGGCAACCTGTGAAGATGAGGCCTTGTTGCAGACTCCATTTACACATGTTGGCTTCGTGAATTTAATTGACACTGACATCGTCAGAAGTACCATTCCCTGTAATTAAGTGTAAATAAATGAGTTTATTACATTTAGCCTAAGAAATTTAGACTAAAGCAAAGAAAATTTAAGCACAGTCGGTGTAATAAATGTTGGATTGAGGCGAAAAAAGAAACAAATAAAAAAATAGAAAATAAAAAATAAAGAGAGAGAGAAAGAGAGAGAACTTTCTAAGTGGTAAGCGAGCTTTGGGAACGTGTCTCATCTGCACGTATGATTTTCTCTCATGTATTCCCGGAAAACATAAGTATGTAGTGAAAAATACCTCCAAAAACTAGGCATTGCAACACTGGATTGTATATATGCAGTAGTCATATATCATAAAAGACAGATTTTTCTTTTTGTTAATGATGGAGACTTAATAATGCATGTCAATGCTTATAAAATACAAGTTCTTTTCCGTAAAAAGGAATTCATTTTCATTCTTTATGAGAACTCAAGCACTAGAAGTTGGGGATTTATGCATATTTAATTGCAAGTAAATGGAATAACTATTGCATCGGCTTGACACAGATGCCAAGTACTTTTTTTTTTTTTTTTGAAGCTAAATGTTAAAGTAGTGTGTGGATAATCTAGTTACAGATCAATTGCAACATCTGCACAGTTGATTGCAACTACAAGGAATAACCGTGTGGACCAAACACAAATATACATCATTTCCATGCAGTAGAGAGTCGGACCCACGAGCAAAAACGAAGAAATTAATTGGCATTCGAGAGTAGGTGAATTGAAATGAAGTCCAACCAATTAATTGGTGCGGTTTGTTTGGCGGATTAAAATGCCGCACCTGGACTTGATCATGTACATGGTTCAATATGAGATTATGCGAATTGAAAATAAAAAGAAAACTTCTTCATCGGACTATGTTTATTTGCAGTAGAAATGAAATGATAAAGAATTAAATTTAACGGAGAGATTACTCATTGGTAACATACCATGACATAAATGAGAGATGACAATGTGAAAGTCCAGAACCGACCCAGGTAAGAATCGGCTATGTAGGCACCAAGAACTGGTGTCAGCCACACCAACCCTGACCAGTTATTCACATTCGTCACCGATGTTACTGTGTCTTCGTGAAGTTGGGTTGTCAAATAAACCACTAAATTTGAAGCTATTCCATAGAAGGCCATCCTCTCAAATGCTTCATACCCTGCACACATAAGCAAAACACCATTTTTTGTATATACCATCATACTGATCGAACTTCATAAAATATGGGGAGTATATATGGAAACTTGCGATTGAGATGACGTTACTTCTTAAAGCACGACTTACTCAAAGGAGGCTGGCTTAATTTGCCTTTTATCTTCGAGGGGATAAGTTGGGAAATCTTGGGTTAGTCTTAATTGTTATATATATGTGTGTGAATCTTATATAAGATAATGGTGTTCACATCTAATAGATTCACAGGACAAGGGTGAGGTGATCTACTTATTGAATTCATATTTCTAAGCCAGCTGTGTATTTCTTTATATAGTGGAAGTACTTCAAAATGATTCATGAATTATTACAGCCAAAAGGCATCCAACAGAAGTATGAAAACGGGGGAGTTGTCCTAAACAAGCTTTTGTTTCTGATCTATGAAGTAAAGGAGAAGAACCCAAAAAAATAAAAAATAAAAAATGATTAAGAGATCATGATTCATGAAGATGCATACCAACAAGAAAAGCACAAGCTTTCCATTTGCCAGTTTTAGAAGCCAGCACAGGTTGGCCACGAAGGTCGACAGTGCCATCTTTAGTGTAGTCTTTGGCTTCTTCCATTGAAGAAGAAGGTGTCAAGAGGTTGATGGGAGTGAGCGAACTAAGCTGAGAGAATATGATTATTTAGACCTCAAAAGCTTTGGTACCTGCAGTGGTTATTAACACTTGCTATAAGTAGGCAGGCAGGCAGGCAGGCTGCTATCACCGGGCTTACCAGCACAGCCGGTTTTAGAACATACTTTATGTATATATGACGTCATATATATACAATTACGGTAAATATGGTTAAATACTTTATATTGAAAACCACTTACAATAGCGAAACCCATCAGACCTAAAACGAAGTGCCGGTATAGCATATTGTTGCATTTCACTCTATATCAGCCAACTTTACCTTTACGAAAGATGCTTCTCTTCGATTTTTTTTCTTTGAAATTATTTTTTTTATTCCCGAAGTTATTTTGAGTAAAAATAGATAAAGACAAAAGTTGCCCAAGTCGTTTTGATTATTATTATTATTATTATTATTACTACTATTATTTTATGGCTTAAAATTTTGAATCAACTTATGTACATTTTAACTAATATCTGAGAATCTTAAAATTAATTGTAAAAAAACTCTAATAATCGTGAAAAAATCTTTGAGATTAGTTTGAGTGACTTGTGGGTATACTCTCCATAGAGACTATATAAGTTCGATTTCTGATTTAAGCGAGATGTGCATGAAGGATAGCGTATATCTCCCTAATTTATCTATCGGTTATACGGTTTGAGGGATGTAATAAATTCACGTAAGTTTCGGATTACCAAAAAAAAAAATTATAATAATCGTGAAAAAACTTAAAATAATAACTACTAGAAAAACAAACTAATAACATAAACTCATCACATTTTGTGTTAAAATTTTAAAGGCCCGCTCGCTAGCTTAGCTTGAACAGTGCAGAAAGTAGCTGCTGCTTTTTTTTTTATTTTTTAAGTAGTGCAGACAGTAGCGCTATATCACAATTTCGAGTGTTTGACTTTAGAGATTTATGTTGACCACAGCGACTGGAAATTTCTAATGTTACACCAGATGACAAATGCCATAAATTGAGCTCTATTCATGCATAATTCATGGCTGTATGTGTGTGTGTGTGTATATTTATGAAATGGTAATAAAAGCTTATATATGCAGTTCTGAATATGTATAAGATTCAGACACTCACTCCTGTTGTTTGACTTTAGGGGGAACCAATGATGGTAGTTAAGGAAGCGCCCAATTGAGGACACCCTAATTGCAACTCAAAGTCATCCCACTCTCCTCTTATGTACGGGTAATAAATTAATAATTTACTGTTAATTAGTCTTTAGAGAAGCTTGAAACATAATCAGCTCGAGCTAATTTAGTTTCCCTTCCTCGAGTCACTCTCGAAGGATTTAAGATTTGTTGCTAATTATTTAAAGAAAATTTCTCAAATATATCTTTTGTCAACCCATTTTAATAGTAGCACTACTATTTAATAATGATTATTAGAAAATTTTTATGTATTATTACATAAATTAATTCGTTCACTTATATTTTAATGTAATTTAATGTTAAATCCATTGATTTAGAATTTCTAATTATCCAACGACAAACGTAATAGCCTAATTGAGTACTTGTCATCTAATTTGGTTTATCTTTCTAACAATATTTTAAGTGATCACTTGGTTCTAAACCAATTAAGGCAACTACTTTTTTTAATTAAGATTTTCAGCATATTCAGAGAGAGAAAAAAAAAAGAATAGAAAAAATTATAGAGAATAAAAGACCAGGCGGGCTGATCATTGCAAAAGAGCTCATGATTTCCTCAGAAAATAATGAAGCATAAGATTCAAAGATTTTTTTTTTTTAATAAAATTTCATGGGTTAATTCTCAATTTCATAATTTGGCAACCTTGCAGGTGGAATACTAAATTCAAGGGCCATAAACCCATTATGGGGACGTTTAACCAAATAAAGTCTCCGAAGAAAACTAATAGAAATACTTATTACTCAAATTAAAATATATAAAAAAAAAAAAAAAATTGGTTTGCAATTTGAAAGTGACCCTAAACAAACTTAAAAAGAATATGTTTTAAGAATACATGATTTTTTTCTTAATGTTATAAGAGAATTTATATAAAAGGTTACGTATTTATTTTTATTAATGGAAAATTTCATGTGCTCGATAAATTAAGACCTGTTTGACAAAATTGTCAGTTTTTAACTTTTGTTTCATAATAGAAAAAAATAACAAAATCTTGAAAACATGTTCGGCAATAATAATTGCTAGTTAATAGTTATAGTGTTAGGAAGGTAGCTGATGGAGATGGTGTGATCGGAGATGAGCATCGGGAGTGACCAAAAGTAAATAGTGACTTGTAATGGAAGTGATTACTGGCTAATCGACGGTAGTCAGGTGTAGATAAGACTGAGAACGAGTAACAATTAGTGTGGTGACTAGAAGTAAGTGACAGCTTACCAGTCGACAATAGTTGAAGATGAATAGTGGCCAACAGTGGTGACTAAAAGTAACGACGGTCAACAACAGTGGCTAGAAGTGATGGCGCCTAGCGGTAAGTAATGATTGTAACCAGTGGTGATGAAAAGAAAAAAAAAAAAACTTGTAAAAACAACCTTTTTTATATTTTTATAAATTTTAAAAATTTTGAAAAATAATTTTTATTTTTTTAGAAATTCAAAATAAAATACAAACTTATCAAACAAGTTTTCATGTTTAATTTTCAAAAATCGAAAATAAAAATTAAAAATTGAAAATTTTTATCAAACATGACAGTAAAATTTTGCAACTCTTGGAAGATAACTAAGCAAGTAGAAATCTTTGGAGAATGTAGTCGAAGTATTCCACTTTCGAGGCCTATATTTGGTGCCTTTGGCTTTATCCACCTACCGTATCCAACTAATTTGCTTTTCAATAAGGGTAATAGTGCCACCCATCAACCCCCTTCCCTTTTACCTTTCCGATACAAAATTCCACTAAACTTCCTGCTTTAGCTCACACTACGGGAGAAGAACAAAATGTCTTTGGCCAGCAACTTCTGATACATACATACATATGGGTCCACCCAAGGGTTTTTAGGTGTTTCTTCTTTTCATTTTCTTAATGTGTTTTTGAGCCATAAAACAATGAAGAGACTTGAACAATTGAGAACCAAACAGACATCACTTGAAAGAGTATATATCTACCGTAACCACATAAGAAAGTGACAGAGAATATGAAATCCAACAGAAAATACAGTCAAATTTACCCGACAAAGAATAAGTCGACAGAAACAAATGTACTGCAATAGTTTCAAAACTAAACTAGTTTACTTCATTTAAACCAATATGTAACTCCGAAGTAATGGACAGGATTTCCAACGTTGCTAAAATGAGAAGTGGAAGCCCTCAACCCCTGAGTTTTCTTCCCAAGCACACGAGAATATATAAATTGACAGTTAATTTTCCAGATGAAAATCAATCACACAAACAAATTCAAAAGTTTATTTTAATTAATTAATTTATTATTATTATTATCTAAAAAAAAAAACTATTAGAATACATAGTACAATGGGCAAAGGAGGAAATTCAACACAAATGCCCAAAAGTATGAAGCAAATGCTAGCCCTGGGCGTGAACCCCCAACCATCACTAGATGAGGGTGGGGAGATGACCATTGGCTTGGTTAAATTCAACAATTTCTCAGCATTATAAATTATAACAAACCTAGTTTGACCAGCCAGACTAGGCTACGATAGTATCGTGCCATCCGCAGAAATACCTCCCCTAACAACATTACCTAAGTTGCCGTTTGGTAAATATACCCCCATAAAATGACAATCACCTATGTCAGAACAAATATGATAACGTGGTCCAAAGGAAAGGTTGACAATGTAATTCCATATCAAGCCAAATATCTCTCTTTTTTTGTGGTCAATAATTTGGCTCAATGAGGCAACTAGGAATCTGTGACCCGCCATTTTAATTGGGTATAGGGACTTCACTATTTCCCCAGAAAGGCCAAAAACAGAGTAAAAAAAATTTAGAGAGAGAGAGAGTGAGCCAGAGCGCAAAGATTTTGATAGAATATCATAAGGTTCAAAGCATCCTTACACGGCATGCTCTGCTCTGCTTTACATCTAAATACAAAGGGCAAGTGAAAAACTCGGTAAAGTTAATAACAAAGTCCAAATACATCTCCAAAACAGTCCAACTTTGTAGGGGTAAGACATGATGACATCTTACATGCTCAAAGCAATAAACTCAGATATTGTAACTTTTCAACACGAATAAGCTCAATCAATCCCTCATATCACAAATTAAGATGAAATATCATTGCCATAAAACTTGCCATTAGACCGACCAGATTGTTTGTATGGTTGATTTCAGGATGGCATCAGCCTATAACTGTATTCTTGAAAATGAAATGGCCGACCTTAGTACAGTTCATTAAACCCTCAAGGTGGTCGGTGGTCGGTGCTAACAGATTCATTCAGAATAAACTCCCTGAATTATTGGCCACACAAAGGACCACAGTCTTCCCAGGACAAGTAGTTGTCCAAAAAAAGCCTAGGGTAAGGCATGGACGAATCATCATCAACATAAATGGGAGATACTAATCATTCTCAAATTATCAAGCAGTCAACTACAGGTTCAATGTAATGCCAATGTCACACCATAATAATTGGAGTCAAGTTGGCCTTGTCTTTAACCTAAAAGTTACAGCTTATATTTTCATTCATCCACAATAACAAAATGTTTAAACAATGCTAGACTTAAATATCTTTGCAAGTGTGAATCTATAACAGAAGTCATTCATTGACAATTAATACATAGGCATATATTTGCACGCCTTTGATCACCACACAAATTATATTCCGTGCAGAAATAAACTATGGCTTGAGAAGAGGTAGCATATTTAGAGTTTATTTGAACCAAACAAATATGTTAACTGTTGCATGGCAAGGAGGGCAATCGCATCAGCAACAACTGAACCTTAGCTCTGCCCAGTCCAGGCCCACATTCTAGACTAGGTCCCAAACCTAGATGTGTTGGATGCCTTCTTCACTAGTCCATAGAAACAGATATTTGTATCCCTAGTCTATACATGTATGTATGTGTAATTATTTGAACTGAGAGAGACAGAGACTGGCCTTAATCCTCTTCATGTTTCATTTGAATGTGAAACAAAACCTTCTTACAAATTAAAGCCCACCATTTGAGACTGTATCCGGTTTCTCAAAAGAGGATGCCCAGTGCAACTGGAGGGTCCATTGGCAGGCCTTTTCTCAGACATTGAAACCAATATTTTGAAGTGGCCAACCTTATCTTGCTTCCTAATAGTCTCCAACTACAGTATTTCCAGAGAAAGCTCAGCAAGAAATAATAGGAATCAGCCTAGTTGTCAAGCTATCAAGCCTTTAGTCAACAGGCCAATGGCATATTCCTTACCTGAGATGCATTTCCACGCTTCGCGAAAATTTTACAGTCAACACCATTGCAAGAGCTATTTGTCGTGCAGCTCTTGGTCTACATGTACATGAAAGCAACCATATGCAATACTGTCTTAGGACAGTCAACTTCAGCATTAACGGTGGACATTAAACATGAAATAAGACAAAGCAATTCGGGAATCTAGCCCTTGATGAAGTCACACAGTTTTATGAAAGTGAATAATAAGAGAGCAAAGACCACTAAAAGAAAATGAGATGCACCTATAGGACAACATTTCGTGTAAAGAATGGGTCTTTAGTTTGGTGCCTATCCACCCTTTGCTTCGAACCAAATTGAAACTGAACTATCAAAAACTGCAATGACAAGTTGCCAAGTTTTGAGCCACACAGCCCTACTTGGGAGCTTTAGCAAGAATAGAGGGCAATTGTTTGAGAAGTCTGAAGTTGACATCAACCGACTAAAGTGCCTCCCAATCTAAGTGGAAAAGAAGATTTTTGGCTGATGGCATTCAATTCCAATGATAGATAATTTAGTTAGAACATGTTCTGATGAGAACAAAGGTAGTTATTGCTACCACCTAGTCCAAAACTTCTTCACAGGTTGAAAACAATTGTGCTAGGAAACTAGATCAATGACTCTCATCAAGGTAAGATGTGGAATCATTTAGGAATCAGTTAATTGATCCTGCAATTCATCTGCACAGACTAGATGTTTGGGAGAGAAGGAGGATTGATGAGAAAGCATATGTTCTTTGTGATTGGAACTTTCCACAGAAGTTGTGCACATGGATGAGTCATGAAAAGGGTATGCATCAAAAGCATACCTAGTAGGATGGTTCATGGTTTTGGTTGGTGTAGCTTCAAGAGACAAGCAATTACAATGGAATTTACCACTTGCATACGTAATTGAAAATGGAGACCAAATCAAGAGGTCAACTTTGAGTGCATAGCTACAGTATGAAAAAATAAAATGCATCAATGGCTGCACATAAATATCATTCAAATGTTATCTTGACAATTTCCTCACAACTTGTATTTCTTATCGCATTCTAACATTTTGTCTCCCACATTGCATATTCTCTAGCTCATCATTGCTGACCATATTGTTAGTGCATAATTGTGGTCCAAGTTATTTATTGGTTTACTTTTCATTTGTTGATAGAAGTTGTGGTTTAATGCTAAATTGAATTCATCAACAAGAAAGTCAAATAGCAAGTCTTAATGTCACAGATGGTATCAGAAGTTACAAATGCATCTAGCTATCTATGTCACCAGTCACCACCACAATTGTGTAACTAGAAAAATGCCACTTTTAAAATGTTCCACCTTTTTACTTATTCCATATCACCAAATTCCTCAATGTCTCTTGTAATTAATCCTCATGTCTTATCTATTGCAATGATACAAACTCTAATTCAATCTAACCTAATGTTACATTTTTGGGGTGAAATATCGTGAACTAGATAGTACGATCAAGCTTGCGAATGGGTCGGATCTAATTTGAACCTTATCCTGACCTGCTCCAATAATATTATATTAGATCGATTAATCCATTGGATCCAAATCCATCGGATCAAACTATTCTTGGATTTGATTCTGGATCGATCCGCCAGACTTGCTTAAAGACCTGACTTGTTTATTTATTTATTTATTTTTTATCTGTAGAATGTATTATATGTATGTATTATATTCCAGTATGAGATGGTGATTTACACCATTCGCATCTCCTTCAAATTAGCTTGGTATTGTCAATGGTGATTTGCTCAACTATATGAATCTGCTAAGTTTATAATACTTATCTCTGCACATTGACAACTCACTTCAAAAGTGTATAAACGTGCTTTTTGAAAAGTTGTGCACATAATTTATTTCCTAGTTTGTTTGTGTATTTTCCGTGTGTATAAAGTTTTATTTGCTTGAAGTAGATATATGAAAGGAAAATATATTGATCGTATTTATGTCCTGCCATTATTTTTTGTGCGCCATGCATGCATATATAGCAATATTGAAATGTTGGCATTTAACTAATTGACTAGGTTTGATGATGATGTGGCTAGTCAATTTTTGATTGCTTTTTAGGAAAAAGCTCAATGGAGGCAAGTGTAGAACACTTCCTAAAAATTCTCATTTTAAGACAACTGCAAATAAACAGATCGGGTTTGACATTCGGGCCTAGGACCTGTTATTACTGGACCAAGTTTGGATCTGACAAATCTTATAAAATTTGGATCTAGAGACTTGATCGGGCATGGACCCATCAAGTCCAATTCAAATCTTGTCGTTAACAGGCCTATGTACAACCATTTAGAAATAATGTTGAGCATTTTTTATAATAGAAATCATCAGAGGTGAAGTGAGAACTAGGGTAGAACATAGAGAAAGATAGCAAGTGATCAAAGTTTTAGCTATGCAAACATACAATCTATTCACAATTGCTAAGGTTGGTATTTAAAGTGGAGAACAGTTCATGAACGCCAGCCCTCATCAGGTACCAAGAACTATAGTCCTAAGGCTAGGTGATTGCGCACCATCTTCTATATGGCCAATGTTGTATGGATAATGCTAATTGGAATATGCCTTTACTAATAATGTCATATAATAGAGAATTCTCGTTTCGATTACTCAAGGGCCAAATCACTCAAAAGAGAAAAGGACGAGCTACCAAGAATAATTGCTAATTCTAGCCACTAATGCACAAATCCCTAATAATTATGAGTAGAAGAAAGACCATGGGACCTGAAGTGGTTCCCATGAAAATAGAACAAGTTGCTCGAAGGCCCTTAAGCCTTGCTCTATGTTCAAGGTAAAAAATAACTTCAAGAATATTGTGTTAGGACTCATGACATTTGGTGGGAAATGCCTACAGGAGGATAACTCTCTCAGTAGGATGCTCTCCTGCTGAAGAATGCCAACAAAAGGAAAGCTCCCTCTATACGAGGCTCTTGCAAGGAAGATCCTTACTCCCTCAATTGACCGCTTCCATATAAATGGGATCCTTTGCATAAGAATTCTTGTGGGAGGAGATCTCCTCTAGTGGGAGGCTCAAGTGAGGAGAAGACTCCTTTAGTTAGACAATGCCTATGAAAGGAGAACTCCTTTGGCCGAAACTCCTAGGGAAAGAGATTTGATTAGTTGGAAGCCCCTTTAACGGGGGAATACTCAGTGATCATTCGTGGTCTAATGTGGCATTCTGTTAGACAAAATGCTACACAATAGAGCTCTAATGATGATGATCTAGTGGTCAAGTGACCCATATCGACATGGAAATCATAACTTGTTTATTAATTTCATTACTGTGAAATAGTGACAAATGAAAATAAAAGGTAGTAGAAACTAAAATGTTTTCAAGTAGCAGAAATGGTAGCTTAGTAGAGAAAATAATCACTGTAGCGATTATACATCTAACATAGTATCACCAACAACTCAAATTCAATGCTACAACCGTGAGATCTAGTAAAAGATGAATGAAATAATTATAACATTGAATCTGGGTTATTAGTGATACCACATCAGATGTATAACTGTTACTTTGAACATTTACTCAGCCTGATGGGGTATCAAAAGTCACACATTCAAAACTATCACCCTAAAAAGCACAACATCACAACCAAAGATGAACACAGATGCATTAACGATGCACATTATTAACATGGATGTCCAATTCATGTTTCCCCATCAAATCTAGATATAGATGATGAATTATGCCTAATATTTTTTCCACATCCATTTATAATTCCAATTTATTGGGCAAGGGAAAAAAGTAAAATACAACGATAGTCGGATGTCAAGCATCTAAATTAGAAAAAAAAAATAAAGAATTTATTAAGAAAGCTGGCAATAACAAAATGCTTCACATTGTCACAATTACAATTTAAAAAGAATTTACCGTCTGCCAGTTAGCATAAAAGCATATATGCTAACAAAATAAGTACAACAAAACTAATGACCAAATATCAATTTGCTCAACTAGTAGAGACAATACTGCAGCTTCATTGTGTACTCATTTGCAATTGTAAAATGTCCTGCATTCCAGAAATGCATTCAATATGGCATCATCCCAAATATGGCCATGGCCATATCTTTCTTAAGTAAGATCAATTTATGCACCTCAAGCTTAGAACACATAATGGAATTAGGTAAAAGGATTATGGAGGACTAAAATTCCTACCATTTGTAGCTTAGAAAGTATTAATTCAGCCACAAGACATAGACATGACATGGATACAGCAACGTGCCAGTTTTGAAAAAAATATCTAGATATGACACCACAACAATAAATTAACAAATAGATATATGTTTACATAGGTGCATATAAAACAAGTATTTACTTATATATTATAAATGCAAAATCTTTAATTAATACCTAGTTTAGAAATTTCTACTCAACAAACACATTAGAAATTTTAGAATTTAAAATTACAGATATATAAAGGAAAAGGAAATAATAAATATGAAATTCAAGTTATTTTATCTTATTATTTGATTCCAATTCTTTTCTTCGAAATTACAATGCATTTCATTTATGCCCAATGCTTTGTTTGGCACATGGTTTTGTATGGGTTCACAAATCCACGGACAAATGGCCAGTATTAGAGCAAATATTTTTCCTTTAATCTTGACCTTCCGACCGTGGGATCGCAAGGACACATTGGCAAGTGTCTAACACAGACAGAACACAAACATTCACCTTTCTAGAAAGTGTTCCATGCTTCTTAGTTTGTAGTAGTTGGATATCTTCATGGAATGTATTCATGAAACCATACAGACAAAATCAACTGGTTAAGGTGCTGCTACCTCATGTCCTGAACGTGATAGCTTCTCTCATTACCCAACTCATTTTCTGATACCTCCTCCTCTAGTAGTTCAAACTCATCGACTTCTTTAAAGTAAAGTTGTCTGCTGCTCAATAAATTCTTGTGGTATGGCATTTCTTGAAACTTCTTGCTCCAATAATGGCCAGCACCTCTTCAGGTTCTTCTGGAAAAACAAAATCTTATAGATTAAACTAGTTTAAAAAAAAAAAAGAACCATCCATACAGAATCTGACAAGGGAACTACATACTACAGCACAGAGGAACCATTCAAACACTGATAGAATTATATGGCACAACCCAAGGTAAGTTGTACGACACCAAACAAATGCAGAAATAAAAACATAATCCAACATATTCAGCCTGCCATCAAAGAAAAATGCAATGCACCATAGAATGCATCTGTAAAATCCAGGTATAAACAGAACACTGCAAGTCAGAAAAACAGTTTGTGGTTACCACATCAAAAATTTTCAGAATAGAGTTTGAAAAGAGTTAAAATAAATTGAAGAAGACGGAACAAACAGAAGGGGGGGTGGAGTGATCAGAAGGACACACTTCCAAAACGAGATAGTAAATTTAGAACATCTGTTTAACATGAAAGAAAGAATGTAAAGACTAGATAATGGACAAGCAAACCTTTTTATGATTTGGATGAACTGTGCACAATTTGGATAGACTAGCGTTTCCATCTTCATTAAACTGATTCCTGCTTGGAGGACAAGGAACACAAGAGACAACATAAGTAAAAATGGCTTCCATGAGCAGGGGGCATACTCTAAAGATGCTAAAAAATCAGTCTTTATTGCCTATAAATTTATAATTTGTTGCATAAACACAGATCCTTAGTGCTAAAACTATATCACCGATAGGCACAAGAAGCAAGGCAGAGATAAAACTAATAAAAATTTATCAGTCATGTATCATATGACCTCAAAAATTGCCCCATCTTGAGGGGGGAGGGGGAATAAGTCTTCATCTTTCTTAGTCTTTATTTCCTACAATTTGCAAGTGTAAATATTCATGCATTTTTATTTATTTAATTTTATTTATTTATTTATTTTTTTGGAGGGGGTAGCTCTTAGATAATATTACACTTGATTAAACATCTATTAGTAAAGTTCTTATTAAAAAAAAATTGAGATCATTTGATTACTGCACTTCAAAACATGAAATTCTGGAGAGGATATTGTGCTTTGAAAACACAGCATTGTATTATTCTCCAATCGCATGCAGAGAAATATAACCGCATATCACCCAGAACCCCTATTACACAATCCAATACCATTGCTAATTCTTTCACAAAATTGCCATTTAACCTTATGAGAGAGAGGGAGCTCAAGTAGAAAAGTTGGCTGAATACAGAAAATACACATCAACAAATTGCTTCATTCAAACAATAAACTTTTGTAGGAATTCAAAATACAAATTTCAACAATGGAGGGCAACCTATGATGAACTGCATATAATAAAAAATACCACTTTTGACTGCCACACGTGAAAAGGTCAACATACTACTGTAATAACTACTAAATAAATCTACCAAAAAGCCAATAGTAATATCATATTAAGCTATTAGTGTACATGATTGCACTAGCTGGCATGTACAAGAGGGTTGCAGTCTCTTCCTGATCCTTGACAAGGGAGGGCAACTAGAAGGCACAGTAATTGCCCTCCGTTTACTCTTTGAACATACCAGAGAATGGAAACTGATAGGCAGAGAAACAGCCTTCCCATTATCATTAGTTTTCCACAGAGAACCAAAAATAAAAGGTGCAGCAACTACCTTTCCTTCCCTTGTTTTCACAGCATAAGAGCAACTTAAAGGCATAACAGCTGCTTTCCCTTTGTTCTCTGCAGAGCGTGACAAGAAACAGGCACACTATAAAACTTTGCATTATCCTTTCTTGTCTGGAGAGGGGAGCAAGTAAAAGGCACAGCAACTGCCTTTGCTTTACTCTTAGTTTTCTCCGTAGTCAGTCCTTCGACTTTAAACAACAAGACTACAAGAGGCTCATCAATCTTGTTACTTAATCCTGTTACCTTTGGAGAAGGAAAACACCAAAATATTAGTCCAGCACATCTATTTCTTTATTGTCTACAAATAAAACAACGGAAATCAAAAATCAATCAGAAATCACAGTACTATACATCTCTATAATTTAGCAGTTCATATAGTAAACTCAATTTCTTAATTACCTAACCTTTTTTTTTTTTTTTTTTTTGATAAGTAACATATTAATTACCTAACTGATCATTAAACTACATTCATTCGGAGTAAGATGCCCAATAAAAATAAACAGGAGGAATGAAAATCAAGCAATCTGGAATTGACAAATAAGGATATAACCACCATTACAAAATGAGCCTTGCAAGTGCTATTACATAAATGATTTTGACCGATGCTCAACTAAGAGGATTAAACCATGAAACCTCAGTTTTAGAAATTCAAAATCAAGCCACTACACGTTCTTACACGCACAACATATACATAATGCAACTACATATATTCAAAATCAAACCAAAGTTGAATACATATCGAACAGAGTCAGAGAGAGATTACCAGGAATGGAACTGGAAACGCAAGGAGGAGCAGAATGGGGGAGTTGAGTACAGGTGCTAGGGTTTGGGGCATTGTTGTTGAAGAAAGATTATCGGTTTTAGGCTTGGAGGAATTCGGGTCTAGTTTGTTTGCTGATGAATTTTGGGGTTTCGAATTTGTTGTCGGCGTCGGAATTGGATTTTGAAATGGGGGTGTGGCGGACGAGAGTTTGCTGAGGATGGTGGAGGAGGGGATGACGAGGTTGGTGCAATCAGAGTCGGGTTTTCTCTCCGTTGACGACGACGGTGCTCTGCTTCTCTCTGTATCAAACCACCATTGTTTTCAAATTCATATCAAACCTCCATTGTTTTCTTCTTTTTTTTTGGTTTTTTTTTTGGGGGGGGGGGGGGGGAGGTACCTCGTAGTTACGCTGTCGAACAAGTAACCGGGTTTTCGGTGGCGGGAAAATTGGTGATATTAAAAGGACAAGCGACATGGAGGTCCGTTTCTGCTCGGACGGAAAAGAGGTCTAGATTGTTGTAGTTTGGACCATTCACTCAAGCCCTAGAGCAAAAATTGTATTAACTGACGAGCCCAGACGATGTTGCGGGCCTAAAACGAAACTGTTCTGGCCTGGTCCATCTTAGCCCACCTCTCCTCTCTCTCTCTCTCTCTCTCTCATTTTTCATGAATGATACGTCAGAGCCTCCTGAACTCTGGTTTAATTTACATGCATGGAGTAATCAGTGAAATAAACCAATGAGTTTGATATAGGGTGCGTTTAGTTTATTAAAAATTATTAAAAATTTTTAAAAGTTATTCTCTTTTTATATTAATACACAAATTACAAACTTACAAATCATCTTATTTTATTTCACTTTTTGTCACTCTAAACGCACCTATAATGGTGTGTGTAAAATTCAATTGGAATTGAAAATTAAATTAAAATTTGAATTGTTGATTAATCATTTCTTAGTTTAGTTTCGTTTATTTTTCAAATTCTAATTAAAATTTGGTTTCATTTCGATTTTTACGTAGGAAAAACTGAAATAACCAAACTAGAAATTAAATGTAAATATATAATAATAGTAATAATAATTTTGTGCGCAAATAAATTAGAAATTATATATTGATATATGAATATAATTTTAAATAATATAATAATGTAAATTTATAAAAAAATTACAATTAATTTTATATATATATAAATAGATTTTCAATTTTAATTGAAATAGTATTGAATAATTTCTGTTAATCCGATTTCAAATGATTGATTTGATTTTATTATTTTTTTAAAAAATTAAAAAAATTCGAGTAATTCAATTTTCCATTTTGAGTTTTACCAGAATTCAAAGCATGCACTAAAACATTTCCTCAAGAGTCAAGAATAACTTTCAGTAGATAACTCTATGATCATCTTTGTATAAATATAATCTCAAACTAGTTTTTAATATTTTATTCGGCAGTGCAACAGTCTACATGGGCCGGTTCGGGCTTAGTCCCTCAGGCTCCTGCCCGAGCATGGTCTGGCCTTGGGTCGGGCGAAATTTGGAAGGTGGACCCAGACCCCACCCAAGGCAGCTTGTGGGATGGGATCGGAGGCTGGAATGCATAAGTCTGTTCCACTTTAAAATATTTTTATTTTAAAAAAATTACTTATAAATTTAATTGACAATGATAAAGAGTACCTCCATGAAAAGTTGTCACAATTATATGTATTTATGATTAATAAAATATTATTAGTATTTTAACTCAATTAAAAAAATACTAAAGCTTTATTCGTTTTATTTTATTTTTTCTTTATCTATTGAGTCGTTGAGAATTTTTGCTCCTAATTGTAAAAATTACAAGATTTATTGTTTTATTTAATTCTTTTTCTTTTCTTTTTTGCTTATTGCCATAATTCTACTTTTAATTTTAATTTTTTTTCTAATTACTAATTAAGAATTTTATATGGATTTTCTTTTCTTTTTTACTTATTGACACAATTTTAATTTTAATTTTTTAATTAGTAATTAAGAATTTTATACGAAAATTAAGCAACCTTTTTTACCAGAGAAAATGACTTGAACTAGCAATTTTGCGTAAGAATGTCCAAATTATTTGTATTCAATGGGTACCCACTTTACCTGTCTTGTTCGGTGAGAATATAGAGATACTATAATAGGGATAGAGATGGGTATAAAGATTATAAATTGTTCCCGAAATAGGTATGGAGAACGGGTGTGATAGTCTCCACCCTATTTCATTCATATTTAAATACATATTTATTAATTATATATATATTTTTAATATTTTTTAATATATAATATTTATAATAAATTTTAATATTTATTATATATATAATTTATAATTATTATTGTGTTTGGCAAGTAAACGAGAATGTGTATGAAAATCTGTTAGCTAACGAAAACATGTATAATAAAAATTTTTTTCTCTAAAATGAGAATAAAAATAGAAACGGGGAAGGATATTATTAAATGGGACGGGCCGGGTGGCATCCTAACTTAGTGTAGGACTTCACTAATTAAAAATTAAACATTCCACCTGCAGGTAGTCAATTAATTTGGCATGTCCCCATTTTAATTCAATGTATTAGTCAATTTGTCGGTGGGGTTTCACTTGTTTATATTATAATATATCTACGCTTAATTGGGATTACCGTAATCCTAGTACGGGAACCTATGTACGAAGCAACAGACCTCAAAATCTTATTGCCATATGAACCCCACAAACACCTGCTACGAGGGAAAATAATAGCAACTATAATCACGGGTGTGTTTAGAGTTATATAAAAGTGTATAAAATAAAATAAAATTGTAAAAGTAAATGTCTCGTAATTCATATAATGAGTGAAGAATTTAAATTTTATTGTCTCGTAATTCGTATTTGTAGAGATTTATAAGATTTTATTTTATTTTATTTAGCTCCAAACGAAACCAATATTATAATAAAGTTCTTAATTAGGATATATAATCTGGGATCTTGGGACGAAATCCAACGGCTCACAGGATGTGAAAGCCCACGGTGGGAAAGTCTAAAACTGAGTGTATTTACCAAAAACCAGCCAAGTGAAGCCTGTGGTTTCACATTAGGTTCCGTCAGTTTAATCAAACTTTCAGTGGTCGAACCAAAAAAAAATAGAGAGAATCAAATCAAAACCAAGGGGCCATAGTTCCCAATCCAACACAAAAGTGCCCTGCCCAATGTCACCACTTTTTCTTTTTTTTTTCTTTTTTTTTTTCAGGAAAATCCAATATCTTCACATACATTCCGCCTATATATATATATATATATACCCGACCCTTCTCTCCATTTCCTTCTACTTCCAACACTGCAACATTTGCATAAACCTTCTCTGTTAGTTCAAGTTCATTGAGTTTGACTGGGAGCAAAAAGAAATGGAGGCCTTGCAATCTTGGGTTTCAAATCACAAGCTCGCTAGCATTGGTCAGTGCTGCCTAATTAATCTCTCCCTTTCTCTTGTATATATATATATATATATATAATACATATAGTATTACAGTTTTGTTAAAAAAAATGATAAGTGTATTTTTTTATTAATTTTTTCACTTCGTATTATTCTTTTTCATTAAAACTGCTATAAAGTAGAGCAAGAAAAATTAATGAAAATCGTCCCTTCGGGGATGGCCGAGTGGAAGTCGGGCTTGTCTTAAGAGCTTGGGTCTCTCGAGGTTCTGGGTTCGACTCTCCCACGGGGGTGGGTTACCGCTGTAATGGCGGGAAGCCTAAAGGCCTCCTCTCGGTCGTGCCGGTCAGCCAAGGCTTGCCTAGGCTGGTTAACTCTCCATGGGCCGTTGCCGGCTCGGGTCCTGGAGCGTGCTTCGCCCTGTGCGCACCCTAATACGGGGTAGCGGCTGCGGACTTCCACGTACCAGAAGAAAAATTAATGAAAAAGAATAAATATCTCTATCTAATTCAACTAGTGCATGCGCACTTGTTGTACGTGCTTAATAATCACATACCTAAAGAATGACAAAATGAAACGGATATACATACATATATATATATATATATATAGGAGCACTCTGGGCATCGGCTATTGGAGCATCACTGGCTTATTCACGAGCAAAGACTTCCCACAAGCCAAGTCTTAGACTCATCCATGCAAGGTACCTCTATATATCTTAATATTTGTTCCTTTTGTCTCACAAAACAGACTTTTTTATGTTGTTAAATTAGTACATAGCATTACCTTATGATCCACAGGCTTAGTTTGTTAGGATGCCATGTCATTGCCACATATTTTGGTACAATTTTTTTGAAAAAAAAAAATTAATTAAAAAAACATTTCCCCTTGCCTAGAAACTATTGTACATGTCTGTATCAAATATTTATGTTAAAAAGAAAAAAGGATCTAATATTAATTTTCATGTTTGATTTGTGTTGGAAAATGATAGAAAAGATAACAAATGATCTGAGAAATTAAAAACACTTCAATCAAAAAGATTCACCCTTGTGTGTACTTATATAGACTGATATATATACTGTATATATATATATATACTGTATACGTCTATGATAAAATTTTCAGTCACCACTTCACTTGATTGCGCATATATTTAGGAGTTTTGAATATTGATGATATATGATACAGCATGCATTTTATGCACAGGATGCATGCGCAGGCCTTGACCCTGGCTGTGTTATCTGGAGCTGCTGTCTACCATTACTACGAGAAGCGTGAAGCCCAGCAAGAACAGAAGAAGGCGGCTAAAAAATGAAATAAAAGTTGCTCTGGCTTATATATATAGGGTTGTCGGCTATATATATATATATTGCCATTCTGTTTTCGGCCGGGGGTTTTATCTATCTGGGAGCTGATCGAGCAGTTTCAGCAGTTATTTTCCTAAGTCCTAGCTACTGAACTTTATCATGTTCTATGTATGATGTGATGGTCATGCAGTACCGTTACAGTAATTAAAGTAAATTAATTAATATATCTTAAAAAATATTGATCAAGGTTGCTTGAATTTAATTTCAACAATAATTTCTCGCACTGTATATATATATATATATAAATCGATCAGTCTTTGGTTAGAACTCAAGTGCTGGCATAGTATAAATAAACTAAGCCATGAATTTAAGTTATCGTGAATATCTATATAACTTTCTCACTTTCTCACTTTAATCTTAAATGTATTTAGAATGATAAAAAGTAAAATAAAATGAGATAAATTGTGAATTTGTAATTCGTGCAATGAGATAAAAAGTAAATAATTTTTAGAGATTTTCAAATAATTATAGCAAACCAAACGCACTCTTTGTTCGGGAAGGTGCGGTAAAATTTGTGCATTTGATTTTACTTTCGTAAATTACCGTGTTTAGAATTAAAATGAGACTTTTGTGGGTTGGATTAATTGATTTTATTTCATGAATTAAGTTTTTAGATTTTTTTTATCGAGTGAAATTTAGTTAAAAATAATAAAATTTAATTATTTAAACATAAAAGTTTAATTTATTTTTTAAATTCAAACATGTATTCTAAACGTGTCGAATCAATTTAATTCAATTTCTAACTTTAAAGTCAAATTAATTCCAAACAAGTATTCAGGTAAGACTCTACTGTCCATTTCAATTTGACCTTTATACTAAGAGGGGTGATCTCATACATTGACCTGTACAATATTACTTGTCTGCTATTCGACTAAAAATTTGCAGTAAGTCATAAATAAATTCGATTTCGAATTGAATTTATTTTTTATTCAATTTTTGAAATATTAGTACAACATCATAATGGTTTAATATACACCGAATCCTTAATGCAAGTTGCATAATGATCAATAGTAGTTAATAATTATAATTCAACAAGTTAATGAATGTATTGCTTGACGATTATTTATTTTGATTCATTTATAAACATTCTTATTCTGCTAACTTAAATATATATGTATGATAAATATTTCAAAAAATTAATGCGTAAAAAATAAGATTAAATATATGTGACTAAATTTATATTTTTATATAATATATATAGACACACTTTGAAGATTTTTTCATTTTCATAATATTTTTTATGAAATAGACTCGTACTCACACTACTACCATCTATCTCCAACCACTGTCACCTATCTCTAACCACCATCGATCGACACCACCTAACTCTAATCATTGCTGGCTACCCCCAAATCAACCATCGCTATTATCGATCGACCACTATTTACTGTTGATCAACTACTACTCATCTTTGTCCACTACAATTAGTTGTTACCATCTTCAATCATCGTCACATATCGACCGGCCCCACCAATTTTGGACCATCTCAGTTAGTCACCACTTTCGTTTTCAGTTGTTACCCACCTCTTACTACACTTCTACTGCCAGTTCTCATCCACCACTTTCGGCCATCGTCCAAAACTATAATTAACAATTAACAATTATTGTTATTAAAATTGTTTTCAGGTTTGTATTATCTTTCTACTAAGAAAATAAAAATTAAAAGTTAAAAATTAAGCATAGAATCTAAAAAATGAATATAAAAATTAAAAATTGATAATTTTGTTAAATGAGCTCGTAGTATGTGACTGACCAATGCTGTATACTCTCCATTCAAGTTTTTCCTTTTATTAAAATAAAATAACGGGAAGATCATCTAAATTGAGAAGAAAAGCGCACATATATGTCATTTAAACAGAACTACGATTACCACTCTCATGGAAAATGCTACTCTATAAATATATATATATTATGTATATATGAAAAATTTATATTAAAATTATGTGATATTGATAAAAATTAATTAATTTAGTATATTATTTTTAAAAAATTATTAAAAATTATATTTGCACAGTATTAATATTACTCGACTCTCAACAGGAATCGATGGCTAACATTTCATTTACTATTATTATTATTATTATTATTATTATTATTATTTGTTTTTTTTGTTGGGGGGGTGCTACAAGCAGGATGGATTTTTGAATTGGGCCGAGTGTTGTTTAAGAAAGAAGAGCAGCAGTGCAGGCCTGCCATTTTGGAAAGAGGACAATTGGATTCAGTCACAGGCCCCTAAACAAACACTTGGAAAGTGAGAGGGAGATGGGCCGGCCGGCTATCCACAAACCTTGGTTCATTAATTTTCTTCATACTTCACTACAACATGCATGTGATAAAACATCATTGTAAGGCCCTTAATTAATTAAGGTTGATATATTATAATCAATCATAACCTATAAGCTCAAATGTTGGTTGGTGCAATCATGTAAACATCGTAGGTTAGGCTGAGTTTTCTTTTATTTATTTATTTATTTATTTTATTTAAAGAATTCTTATATTTGTTTTAGGAGACGTTTGGAATGACAAAAAGTGATAAAAGCTGTGAGTTTGTAATTCGTGTGCTAAGATAAAAAATAATAATTTTTAAAAATTTTTAGTATTTATCAACGATTTTTAAAACTCCAAACAGAGCCTCAATAAATAATACTATAGTTGCAAAAATAAAATATAAAAGAAAGAGTTATCAAAAGATATAAAGACAGGTGAATTTATCAATTTAAATAATAACTTTTTTTTTTTTTTTTAAGGGGAGGGGGAAGACTCGAACTCAAGTCATGAGCGGGCAGGAAAGGCTTTTAACCACTGAGCTAAATAATAACATCTATTGTGATGCACTTTGATTAATTAAAAAATATCATCATTGCATTACATAAATTTTTCATTGCATTATTCTGACAATTTTTTAATACGTTTTTCTAGCCTAAAAAAAAAAAAAGGAAGAAAAATACTATTTCCAATTAAATTGGCAGGGCTGACCTGGAAGAGGGTGGGTATATGTCGTACATTCTTAAGAAAGAGGTTCCTAAGACGTGCTTGCCTTGCAAATATTTGCTGTTACAAGGTTGGAAAGTCCCTTTCCACTTCCTAACTTTCTCGTTCTGGTTCTTTAACAAATCCATACATTAATCATATTATTGTTTAAGACTTGAGACGATATTTCTTTGAAACGCACTCCAAAAAGACACGGCCGACCGAACGCCTTGATTTTATTCTTCTGACTATTCTACCCTCCACTCTCTCCCTCTTCCAATTCTAAAATGTTTTCTTTTCCACTCATGGTTTTGGCTCATTTTTAGCCAGCAATGTCTTCTATTAATTTTGTTTTTTTATTTATTTTATTGACAATAATTGTTCAAAAGATAATTGTGCATCAAGATGGAGATGAACAGACAAACAGAAGTTGTGAATGACAAGTCATGGATTATAACCACAAATCCAAAATGCCCCTTTTGTTTTGAACCTATTCTAATTTAAATGGGATCACGTAACCTCTAAATAAAATAAACACAAATGAAAAAAAAATAAAAAAAAAGTCCAAAAATTTTTTTTTTGGGGGGGGGGAACCCTTTCTCTGTCTCTTCCTTTCTGGTCTACCAACCCCTCTTCTAATGACTAGTTTAGTCATTTCATTTAGTATAGGGAGCGTATGCTTCTTCCAAAAGCAATAATATATATATTATATGCATTGGTTTCTTTCTGAATCAGGAAGGTTCTCAGTTATCATCTCAAATTATATGTATATTTACGCATAAATGAAGCAATTATATTAGCCATGTATTCACCCCTAACCCTTCAATAATTTATTATTATTATTAAAAAAAAAGTTCTAACTAACGAAGCACAATTTAGACCATAAAGGCTGAAAAAGCTTAATTAGAATCATGTGCTAAAGAAGAAAAAAGGCCAGCCAATTCTATCTTTCTTTCTTTCTTCTGCTGCTGCTGCTGCAACAAAAGAATAGAGGAAGAGATGGATTGCTCCATCTGTACAACCATGCCTTTCATTCTAAGGCCACCGAGGAATACGATATGCGCAGCTTGTTACGAGGGAGCCAGAAGCTTGATCACCCTCACTAACAAGCTTGAAAATGACAAATCATCGAGTAATAGTAACACTGCTACTACTGTTGTTTCTTCATCCAAGGTTGGTTTCAATTTTTAATAGATATAAACTCTTCTTTTATATATATATACACACACACACACACGCATATTTGATATATATATATTAGTCCCTTAATTTTGAAGTTCTACTGTTAATTGTTTGTGCTACTGTTAATATTTGATGGCCTTTGATGATCAGTTGGTTCATTCCCAAATGTGAATGGATTAACTTAATTAGGATGGTTTGACATTGTAAATTAAAATCTACAGAACACATGACAGTAAAAATTACAGGAGTTTCATCTTCATCCAGCTAGCCTTTTCATTTCAATCAGAAACTTGAGCGTGCACGGCAATTAGTGTGTCTATATATACAGATTGGTATTGCAAGCCTGCAGGTGATTTATTAGGGCCTTCAAACATTTCAACTCAATAAATTAAACAATTTAAATGTGAGAGAACAAATCAAGCTTGCATATATATATATATATATAGTGATATGTTGTACGGTATATCATATTCCCATAGGATTTTTTTTAATTTTTTATTATTTTTTGGTTATATTTTATTTTATTTTATTATATTTTGTTTCTGGAATGTAGAAAAACTCCTCCCTCTCCCTCATTCATCCGATCCGACTCTCTAATCACCAGAATTGTTAGGAATTACACCTCACAAATATGATGAGATACTATGGGCCGGCCAAACTCTTAGACAACACTGAGGCTCGCACGGCCCAATATTGGACAACTTCTCCTATTAATTCTAAACATTGACCTTAACCCCCTTCGGATGAAAATATTAGTCTCATAGGAAAAAAAATAATATTGACAAATATTAGCGCAATCCGGCCGGAGAAGTACGTACTTGAAAATTTGTAACATAATATTACATCATTTGCAGTTCTAAATCCCCAAACTTGTGATATAGTTAATAATTTGCTTATATATATATATATATATATTAAAGAATGAGATGCTAAACCATGACTGATCAGTTAATTCATTGTTAATTAATTTCCCTCCAGGGATTTGCAAATGCTTTGAAATGGGTAAAAGAAATGAAGGACGTGGAAGAGGAATTGAATGAGAAGTTAACTTTTCTGGGTAGTTTTGTTACTTCCTTCAGAGATCAGATTCACACTGATATTCTAGTCAAGCCTGGCAACAACAATAATATTGGACCTCCTATTCCTGCCCATAGAGCATTATTGGTAACTCTCTATCACTCTCAAACTATATATATATTTTGTAGGGATTTTTTTTTTATCTCTCACGCAATGGCCTCTTTTAAAGGTATTTGTATATATATAAACATTATGCTCCATAATTCTTTAATAAACATAGGTACCATTTGGGAACGTCGGGGTAGCACTTGCCAGCTAATTAGTTTTTTTTTTTTTTTTTTTTTTCTCCACACTGTAGTAGCTAATTGTTAGGTTATTTCTAAGTTATGAAATTATCATTTTCTTAGAGATCGTAGGCATGTGAATTCTTGAACTAACAAATGGAGTTAATCCCATCAAGAAAAATGATCGACTCCTTTTAACAGTAAACATGTAAATTCTTAAACCAACAAATGGGATTGACTCTTTTTCCTAATGGGGTCGATCCTTTCTGGCAGTAGACATGTGAATACCTAGGGACATTTGTATGTTTAAAAATAGTTTTGGAAGTAGTGTGAAGTATCAAGAGCTATAGATATCAATATATAAATTTATTAGAAAAGTTAGAATAAAAAATGTTAACTATCTTAGCTTTTCAAACACCAAAAAAGCCAACTATTTTGGTCGCCAAACCAAAGCCTTACTCGTAGATTTATTTTAAACGCCTCACCTTAGATCCTAAAATACATAAGATTTAAGAGTTGAGGTGTATACCCATATTAACCACCAAATTGGTGGAGCCCAATTCCTAGAATGTGTATCCATACTTTCAAATGGGACAATAAATTTGTAGGACAAAGAAGAAAATCCCATGTGTATATAATGCTGCCGCGAAATCTTGGAACATTTTCTGTCAACATTTTTATGAATAATTGTAAACTCACGAACGAATACAAAAAAAAAATCACACAATGAAAGAAAGTAAGATTTATATAGTTCGATAATTTATGTATATTCACGGGCATTATAAAACTAGTTTTCAATTAAAAAAAAAAAAAAAACTCTATAAAAATTACAAGAGAAATATGAGAGAACTTTAAACAATCATGTCATTTGTTTTCTCTCAACCCTAACATTTAAAAACCTTAACTTGAACTTTAACGATGATGTATAACACATCTTAAAATATATAAGAAAAGAAACTTAATCAGAATTGGAATTAAAAACCTACTAGAATAGAACTGTTAAACTAATAGTTCTGTATTGCAGACTTACTCCCCACAACCCCTAATATTTTACGTGCTCCTCTGAGCTATAACGAGTAACAACTCTAATATAAAAATATCTATTGTTGTCGAATATCTGATATATATACTTTGTGATGATAATTTGTAGGCAGCAAGATCTGATATCTTTAAGAACATGCTAGATTCAGATGGATGCAAGGCCGCACCCAGTGACACCATTACTCTCCCCGAATTGAACCACGAAGAGGTAGAGTCTCTCCTGGAGTTCCTCTACAGTGGAAGCTTGCCCAAAGAGGAAGATCGAAAAGCATGTCTATTCACTTTCGATTGCTGCCGACAAGTATAATATCCCATTCCTTCAGAAGTTTTGTGAGCATCGAATGCTCGGGTCCTTGAGCTCATCAAACGCACTGGATGTTCTAGAGATCTCAGATGTCTGTTCGAACCAGACCTTGAAGGAGACTGCCTTGAACTTCATCGTTAGGAACATGGAGGATGTAGTTTTCTCGGCCAGATTTGATGCGTTCGCTCTCAAGAACCCACATTTGACTGTACAGATTACGAGAGCATCTTTCATGGATATTAAAAATAGAAGAAATGGGGTTTAATTAATTTGAAAGAGAGAGAGAGAGAGAGAGATGCAAACAACATTACCCCAGGCAAAAAATGGGAATCATGACAAGTTGTCATGGAATATTTTTATAAGAAATAAAAATATTGTTAATTTTAATTTTTAAATAAATTAATTATAAATTTAACCTAACATAATTGTCCAATTGATCCCAACACATAAAAGTAGATTAGAGATATACATACGGATGAATAAATTTTATTTATTAATTTCAATTACATTGAATTTCCCAATTTCGAATTTCAATTTACAAAAATAAAAAAATTATAAATGCATAAATTTTATTAATAAAGGCCAATGTCCTTTATATTTCATATTTTAATTTACAAAGTTTATCAAATGAAATTACAAATAGTTATTTTGATCTTAACTTGACATAAATTTTTGCATAATAATTTTCGAATATCATGTATTGAAAAATAAAAGAAGATGATGAATTTTTTTTTTTTTTTTATAATTCAGAACTTCACTAATTTATTATAACACTTAACGAACAAAGAGGATGATGAATTTGATCACCGGTTGCTAAATAAATGAATAAATATAGCTCTTCAACGTGGGTTGAAAAATAAAAAATAATAATTTGAAATGGTCGTTTCGACCACTGAAGCCTCAAGGGGCTGGGGGATCGAATAGGGGTAAGGCTAGTCAGCCGGGTCGAGTCAACGAGGTTGGCAGCGGCGTTCCAATCCTGTACTGGCGATATGGAAGGGGACATTTAAGATCGAAAATTGTTATATTAAAATTATTGGTACAATTGTACTTATATTTTTTTAATAATATAAATATAATTAAATTATTAAATTTTAATTTAACAGTTTTCGACCACAAATTAGTAAATTAATATAATTTACTATATTAATCTGTCAAATTCGTCAAGATACATGTAGTGAAATGATTTTTTACAAACGCTTTGTGTGTAAGAGAGAGAAGAATGTTCATTAATTTTTTTATTTTGTTCTAATTTATTTCATATTTTTTTAAATTGATAAAAATTATTTTTTAAATTAAAACATTTATAACAAATAATAAATAATAACATTTAAGTAAATAGAGAGCAATTTGCGAATATTTAAAAGAAAATACAAAGGTAATGGAATTAAGGTGCATATAAGAACTATGAAGATAAAATTACTTAAATAATTAACTTATATAAATTTTTAAAAAGCGGTACACCTCTTTTTAAGTTGCAGATGGTTGTTGATAATTATAATGTATTAGAAAAAGAAATTAAAAAATTTATTTAGGGTCCATTTGACGACGCTATCATTTTTTTATTGTTATTTATTTGTTGTCGTTTTCTGTTTAATATTTTCTGTTATCGTTTATTTTTTCTGAAATGAAAACAAAAACTATATTTGATAATGTAATTTTGTTTACACAAATTTGTAATCAGAAAACAGAAATTTTGTTTGGTAAATCCACTTTGTATTTCATACATTTTTTAATTTTTTTTTCATTTACAAAACAACCAAAAAAACATTTTTTTGATACAATTTACTTAAAAAATTACATTTATACCTCATTATTTTTGTCTTCATATAATGTAAAAATTACACTTTGAGCTCTATTATTTTTTTGTTTTTATCTCTACTCATTTATAAAAATTGTATTTTTATCTTAATAATTATAAATTAATTTTATAATATTTTTATTTTACAAGCAGGAGCATAACCTTATTAACAGAGAGTATCGAAAGCTCAAAATTCAAGTGTCTATATCATACAAAGGGTAGAAACATGGCAAGACACTTACCCTCCACGCGAACCCAAAAGTTCCGATTGTGGAGGGGATTGTCGCAGAATATCCTGGATTGTCGGATTCGGGGAGAGAGACAGAGAGGTAGAAGATTCGAGGGGGAGAGAGAGGGAAAAGAAGAAGGGGGAGGAGGGATTTTCGCAAAATATCCCAAATCGCCGGATTTCGGGAGAGAGAGAGAGGGGAGGAGCGGCAGTAGATTTGGGGGGAGAGAGAGAGAGAGAGAGAGAGAGAATGAGGAGGAGGAGAAACGATGGAGGGCGAGCATCTGATAACTTGGGAGTTTGCTTTGTCATGACCAGAAGTTGTTTTTATAATCTGTTTTCAGGGAAATAAAAAAAAAACCAACATGAAAACACCTCCTCTCAGAGTGTTTTCATTTTTTGCCCCATTTTGACAATAGTTTTAGTTTTTTTGACAACAAAAAAAGGAAAACATTTTTATCAAATACATTTTTGTTTTTAGTTTTTAAAAATATAAAAATAAAAATAAAAAAATAAAAAATAAAAACGTTACCAAATAGATTCTTAGTAGTTGACTTGGAGAATACTCCTAGTGTGTTTCTAGATAGATACATAAATATATTTATTATTTAATTAAAGGTAATCCTTCAAGTAGAGACAGAACCAAAAATTAATGCAAGATGGGAGATAAAACAAAAATATTATAGCTAAAATTTTAACAAAGGATACTTATATTTTAATTTTGGCAACTAAGCCTGCCATGCCGAAGAACAAAAAAAGGTAACTGCAGGTACACTCCAATTTTGCTCTCAGAGTTCCTTATAACAATTTGATTGGTAAACTAAAAACAACACATATCTCCCCAGAGATATTTGACACATAACTCCCTTCTGGTTTAAAAATTAAAAAAAAAATCTCTTTTTTTAATTTGAATTAAAATGTAAATTTAACAAAACCCTTTAAATTTAGTTAAAAGTGTTTTTTTATGAAAATATCACTTTAACTATCTCTATTTTTTCTATTTCGTTCTCAAACTATTAAACATACATATTACATTCTCAAACTATCCAATTCCGTTTTATTTGGTCCAAACATTAACTCTATTAATCAAAGTTAACAGAAAAATTTATTATATGCAGGTCAAGTGATCTTTTTCACCCCACCCAAAGGCATAATGGTTAGTTCATGTTTAATTAATTTAATTTAATTATTTATTAAAAATAATTTAATAAAATCTACTTCATATTAATTTAATTAATTTAATTATATTATTTATTAAAGTATTAAAAAATATATTACATATTAATTTTGATAATTAAATTAAATTAAATATATTATTTAATAAAAATTAGTTTTAATAAAATAATTCATTTTAATATAATGCAACAAAAATTGATAAATTGTTAAAGTTGAAAAAATATTTACAACAGAAAAAAGGAACAAATCAAAAGCACACTTTTTTTTTTACACGTTTTTGTTTAAGTCTCTATTTTTGAAAAATAGTAAATATAAACGTTACCAAACAAAACTTACATATTTCTCTTAAAAAAATATAATTTATCTCCATTCTTTTTTTTTTCCTATTTCTTTTTTCTAAACCAAATAATTATATTAAATTAATTAGTTAATTTAATTAGACATGGATTGACCATTATACTCCTAGGGTAGATTAAAAAAGGTCACATGATTTGCACATAATAATTTTTCCGTTAACTTTAATGGATGGTGTTATAATCTGAATTTTTATTATTTAATTTATGTTTGGATTATATTTTTATTACATAATTAGTTGAGTTTATCATATTTAAATTATTAATTTATTTGTTTTTAGATATGTATGGACCATTTGATGTTTTAAAGAATTTTTATCAATGATGAAATATGATTGGACACCCATTGTAATTTTAGTGGATGTGGTGGCACTCTAATTATATACAAATGAGGTGGTGTCGTATCCTCTGTATTAAGAGATAGAGAGAAAAGAAGGCTGCATAAGGAGAAGGAAGTTACAAAGGTTAGCATTCATTATTTGGATATTAAATGCTATATTTCGATGAGATGTGTGGATGATTAAGTTTAAAAGCTTGATTCTCAATCTGGATATAATTTTTATTAAAGAGAACTTTTATATATATATATATATATATATATATATATATAATACAGAGAAGGAGAATCTGATGAGAGGATAAATATATGTTAGAAGCAGTGAATAAAAAAAATTGGCGGGTGATTAAAACAAGTACGATGTGTGTAGCCCTTTCGGAGTAACTGGGTTGGTTCGGTCAGCTGTCGTAAGAACCTAGGGCCTGGTATTCAGTTTGATTTTATAGAATTGTGATGAACAATAATTAAATTGTGGTTATTGGAATTGAAATAAAATTCTAAGGGATACTCCTTAGGTGGTGTGACTCTGGTAATTAGGGAACAGGTCCGTAAAAACTATGGTGACCCTAGTTCTCAATGATTGTAAGAATAGACCCATAAAAACCATGATAACCCCAATCGAATTGGTTTAGGGAAGAATCCAAGAGTCAAACCGCGTGACTCTAATTACGATGTTAGATCTAACAAGCATTACTCATCAGAAATTGTTCAGTAGAAGTTATATTTAATTCTCATATGATAATCCACATATTAATATTTATCATCATTGTTGTGATTGATGTGTGATTTATAAATATTATTACGCTACAACGTGCAAGTTTTTAAATTACTATAAGTTATGCATGAAAATTATTGACTTAAAATTTTTATTGGTTAAATTGTTTATTTGAAAATTTATTATTTTCAAATTGCTACTATTACCATTATTATTATTGATTTGGCAATCTATTCATTGGATTTTCAACTCACTCCTCATTTTTTAACATTTTCTGGCAACATGAAAGGATTATAGTCGAGAATTTTGGATTGGGTTAGGATCGTGACATTATGAGTCTGTGAGCTCCTATACGAAGATTTAGTTGTATACTTTGAGTTTGAGAATTTAGGTACTATTTAATTATTTAAATTTTTGTAACTTATTATTGTTGTAAACTAGTTGATTGGTTTTATTTGGAGATTTAGATTTGAAATAATTATTTAGAATTTTATTTTATTACTACTATAAATGTTAGTAGTTTAGACTTGTAAAGGCTTTCGTGCGCTATGGGCTAAGACACTGTGGTTCACAGTCAGTCTCTTCCTTAATTTGGAGTGTAACAGATAGAGTTAATGTTTGAATCAAATAAAACGAAATTCAATAGTACAAGAATATAATAGATACGTTTGATAATTCGAAAGCGAAATAAAAAAAAAAAAGAGAGGGATACTCTGAGGGATATTTATATTAAAAACTCTTAATTAAGTTTATGCTTTAGGATCAAAATTGGATCGATAGAGGAAAAATACGTTTTCACTTTGTTTGAAATATGGTAGATTTGATTTCATTTAGTGAAAATTTCACCAATTTTTATATTTGTAATTAAAATAAAAATTTGTGAGTTTAATTTTATTTTGTTTTAGGACTTAAATTTTGAAATTTCTATATCATTTAAAATCTATCTCAAAACAATAAATTTTAACGAGAATTTATTATTTTTTTAAACTATCTAAGTAAGTGGACAAATTTATCCTTATATATCATATTTTTATTTTTTATTAAGATGGTCAAATTTAATATTTCTCTTAAATGAATTCAATTTAATTCTTAAATTCAAACATATATTCAAACACAAAATATTATTTATCAAATCAAATGAATTCATTTTACATATCTTTTGAATAATTACATATACACATGTAAACCTCCAAAACACGTAAAATATAAATTTAATTAAATTTTATTAATTTTACAAATTAATACAAATCACAAGAGGATGATGTATTAACTTTTAAATTAGAAGAAATTGTGTATTTCTAAATCAAATCCAAGAGAATAACGTATAACTACCTCAAAAACAAACACTCCCACCCATTGACACGGTTTAAGCTCCATACATACGCATGTATTCCTCCAATAATCTTTACCGTCATTGCACGGATAATTTTGTAATCAAGATATATATATATTTTTTGATTTTTTTTGCGAGGGGGATTATATATATAATTTTTTTTAAACTCATATATATATATATATATATATATATACAAAATGTTAATAAGATACAATGAATAGAAGGCAGGGTCAGTGAGATGAAAAGATCTAATCCCCTCCAGCCGGCCAACAGATTTTTCAATTCAAGAAACCTCGACCTTGGATCCTGGTCCCGGAAGAACTTGGCACCACGTGACAAGGGTGCCGTATCCACGACATGTCAACAACAAATGTATATACAGATATTTACGTACGTTACGTTTCTTTTTCCTTCCACCATTAATTAAATATCTCTGTATCCACAATGACTAATTAGGCATCCACCCATTCCCATGCGTGCCCATCAATAATTACGACAGAACAATGCACCCATGCAATTACAAAAATGTAAATAATATATATATATATATAACTTTAATGTCATGCTAAAGGGTTGTTTGGCTACCAAATAAATACCAAAATCTACCAAAAGTTACAAAAAGTTAATACTTTCTTCCAATTAAATTTTACCACATATCACTTTTACATCAAATCTTTGTACTTTTTCTGTATGTTTTTGCTAATTTTTTTCCACCCAAACACCTCTTAATATGCAAAAAAATGGAAAAAAATTAAATTAAATTTAGTTTCAAAATTATTGAAAAGTTCTCTGTTTGGAGTTGTATAAAGTTGTATAAAATTATAAAAATTAATATTTCGTGTAGTGAGTGAAGAATTTAAATTTTATAATTTCATAATTCGTGTTTATAGAGTATTTATAAAATTTTATAAAATTTTATATTTTTTTATATTAACTTCAAACAAGACCAATATCTCCTAAAAGTTCTCAGATTATTCGTTTCTGTGTTCCTGATTTCTGAAAAGCAGACTTAAGAACCCGTTTGGAGGTTAGAAAAAAATTAAAAAAATATCAAAAGTTATATTTTATAATTTTTAGTGTGTTTGGTAGAATCATAATTTTTTTCACTTTTTTACTTTATTACAGTAATTTATTTCACAAAAAATTTTATCAAACACACAAAAATTACTAATTTTCTGCTCTACTACGATAAAATGCTTACCAAACACCTAAAAAAATTTATCAAATACCTAAAAATTATAAAAAATTACTAAAAATTACACTTTGCTCCACTAAACATACCAAAAATTAAAACTAAAACTTTTAACTAAAAATTATTAAAAAATACTAAAATTTACGTCATCAAACGCCCCCTAAACAACAAGACAACTAACGCACTTAATTTCAAGAAGCAAAACCAGGAAACTGTTCATGAAACAATAACCAAAACATGCCTCTTCCATAGTGTAACTTTTGGTTTTGCTGAGGTAATGTTACAGAATTCTTTGTCATTTGCAAGCAAAACTCACCTGAGTTGCAATTTGGGAAAGTACAGAGTCACACGCAAATCCATCAATAAAAACAAAATAATTCAAAGTACAAACTTGAGCCATAACTGCCTTTATTTTGCCCAAGGGAGAGAGAGATCTTTTGGGCAATAAAAAGATATTTATTATGTTATATATAACAATATAACTTAATGATTTGATAGAGATTTTTTGGACAATAAAAAGACATTTATTATGTTATATATAACAATACAACTTAATGATTTGACAAAAATCTTTTGGATAATAAAAAGATATTTATTATGTTATACATAACAATATAACTTAATGATTTGACATATATCTTTAAATTAAGGGATAAAATTTTATTTTATAACTACTAATGATTGAGATTTATTGAAGAGAGAGACAAAACGTTTGATTGTACAAAAGTTTAGTTCAAATTTCAAACTACTATGCAACCAAAAAATGATGATAGCCTAATAATATCATTAAACATATTTGACTTCTATGTAGATATTTCTTTTGACTTTCTCTAAAAATTATTTTATTTATTTTTTGAACTCTTTGTGAGTCGAATCATATTTTGGTACCTTTAGGTATAGGTAATTTCTAGTGTAGATATAGAAAAAATATATAATTATAATTGCTTTTTACTCTTTATACTAAAGGTGAAAATTAGTTACATTCCGAAACCTTAAAAATTTACCTTTGCAACCCTTATACATTAAATTAAAGTGAAAACGTTAAAAAATTCATCAAATAAAACAGTTTTGACTCTAAGTAATTACATTTATATCATCTATAATTTATATTATTTACACTTACACCCCTAATTCTATTTGATCTTAGATGGGTATTTTTATTTTTTAACTTAAAAATTGAACGCCATTCACAACTTTACTTTAATTTAAAGCATAAAAAATGTAAAAGTAAAATTTCAAGGTTCAAGTGTATAAGGAATTTTTACTTTGAAAACTGGAGATAAAAAGGTAATTATTTCAAAAAATAAAGACATACAGACCCAATAAAAAAAAAAAAAGGTAGGACAAACATATTAGTTATACGAGGGCCTGAGGTGACATAACCACAGAGCAGATATTTATGAAATCTGAAATGTAAGTAAAACGATATAAAACAAACAAAGCATTATATCTCAATAACAAGCATTTTCAATCATGTACTATGTAGAATAATTGAAGTATGTTCTTAAACATGAAGCCTCCAAAAATCCTTTCCTGCCATTAGAAGCTTCCTGTTTGCAGATAGTCCTTCCCCACACCTTGTGCAAAGCCAAAGCAACCATTCCCTCTTGACAACTGTGCATCTTTGTCACTTTCTGATGTGGAACAGGCAGCCCTAACCTACTAGAATTGGTTTGAACCTACTTGACACCCAAGAGCATTTTGGTAATTTGCACAGGGCTGACTGTTCTATATCACTTTCTGTGTGCGTATGACTCAAATTATTTGTCACAGCACTTGGGAAAATAAAGTTAGAAAGTACATAAGTTATTAACCCTTTATCAAGCCCGAGGGTCACATCCATCACAGTTACCTATGATAATTTCTGGCAGTATAGATGGCAACATGTCCCTGGCACGAGGAATTCTAAACATGGTTAGCTTATAATTTTCTTCCGGCAGATTAGAAGTATCAAGTTTTATAAGCAGTTACTATGTTTCACATTAGCATAGAAATTACAATCCCAAAAGTTTCTTCTGGTGAAGTAAGGGCTCCCTTGACACAGTTGCTTTACCACAATTAAAGCACAGTTACAAATAGAGAAATAGATGATCACAAAACAGCCAACTAATCAACACTCAGTTTACTCTAAATGGTTTCAAAAGATGCAGTTTTTCACTTTTACTGTATTCGAATTGGTATATTCTCTAAATGTATTCACCAGGAGTCGAGCAACACGTACGTATGAAACCTAGACATGAACATGACTAGTTTCTACCTTTAGTTTATAACCATTTTGACTATTTTAAATTAATCATGCTAATCCCTCATCAATTAGGATTACGCTTTCGTGTCAAACTAATTGGTGAGAATAGCATGTTTCTTTCTGGCTTTCACGCTGGAACTAACCTATATTTTGTGCACCATTGAATCGAATTTATCTGAAGCATATGCTTTTCATTGAAATAAGTCCATGCATCAAAACTCAAATTTTCACCGCGGTCATTGCGTGATGGTGAAGAACAGAATTTATGTGCCTATAAAGAATACAAATAATCCAAATGTAATCTTCTAGATATGGTAACATATTGGCACCACGAAAGAGGTAGAAATTTTTAGTGTACCCACTGATTGAGACAAATAAAATGTGCATATTACGTGAATTCTTTCAAATGTATTATGCACCCCATATCAGATACTTGACATGTGAATAAGGACACTTAGATAACGTTATGATAAATGTCTCTCATATATAATTGGATATTCATATAAACATATTTAGCAATTCAAATTTTGTGTGTGTGTGTGTGTAACCCAGAACACATACCGGTTTATTGTAACTTTCAACGAATCGCGTAATCAATGGGTAAACCGGAGAGATGTACACTACCTCTCACACACATTTCAGTTGAATCAGAATCGAACCCGTGTGGCCTCTGTGGGGAGTAAACCCATGAGCCACTCAGGCTAACCCTAGAAGGCTTTCAATTTTAGCATATAATTATACAAAAAACTTATATCTTATACATGAAATAGTCTACTAATATCTTGTATATACCACATTATCCTATAAAATAAAATAATTATATTAACTATATGAATATTTTTTCTGTGTCCCATTATCTCTGAATAAGAAAATTAATGGATTTGACTTCTGGACACATCTTCTAATCAAACACTCATGTCCAAGATCAAGTAATAGGTGTATATGTGGGTGTTTTGTGTGCAAGGACATTATCATACGACACGAGTGTCCTTGTCCCTTCTTTTCACACGTAAGAGGCACAGCAAAGTCAAAATCCACAAGTAAAACATCCAAACCACACAATGAAACAAGTCAACCTGCTAGGTTGCCAAGGCAAAATTTACGAAGACATTTCGGAAGTGTAGTCAACCGTTAGGTCTATTAATTGATATGTAGATGTAAAGTGCATGAAAGGCAGAGATTGTTGCACTTTGGCTGAATTTCTTGCTTTCACAGCAATATCTATGATCTCACAAAATAAGGAAGGGTTTTGAGTTTGTGGGGTTGAGAAGGGATAGTTTTGGCTTTCTGAAAGTGAATGTTGTCCAAGTTAAGAATAGATTTCAGGTCTCTGTTTGTCTAATACACGAGGCTGCAATGAACACTGGAAAATTATGTTAATGTGATAGTGAGAGAAAGGATAAGGTACCGACTCCTTGTGAAATATCTACTGGCAATATTTGGCATATAAGTTTTCTAATGCTTCACTGACAATGGGATCCTTCAACCATGCCAAAATCTCAATGCAAAATTGTTTCTGGATGATTTGACAGGTGGCAACAACTAGGGGCTATCAGGATATTTGATGAGGAAATCTGTGTGAAAATTCTGAGCTACCATGTTCCCTCAAATAAATCAAGGATGAAAATTTAACTAGGAGGTAAATTGGCGAGTTCAAAAGAAAAGCTTAAGGTTGCGTTTGTATTTATGGATTTGAAATCAATGGATTTGGTACTATTTATCCAACGAAAATTACTCAAATATAACTTTCTTAGTTTAAATTTGGATTTCATCACCAATTTTAGAGGTTTAACATGATAAGTTGTAATGGATTTGAAATCACCACCACAAAAATATATATAGCTAGTGATTTCACTATTTTAGTAGTAATTATTAGAAATCTTCTGTGTTTTTTTACATAAATTAACTATTTCTTTTCTATTTAATACAATTCAATCCTAAATCTACTTATCCGAAATCCATATTTATCTAAATGAAGCCTAAGTGAAGTTCTCTGGTCATCCAAGAGTCTTTAATCTTTAATATTCCATATAAGAAAATTTCCAATGGAATAACGCAAACTCGCAATTACTTATCCCCCCTCCCGGGCCAGTGTATCAGAAACTCCATCCAGATTCTATTAATCTGCCCTTACAAACTTCATGTATTAGTAAAATTGTTGTTATTGAATACAGAAAAGTAGAAGCATTCTTCATCCCTTTTTTTTTTCCCTGAATAGAAGAAATCTTCTTCTCGCTTTCTCCACCCCCCTTCTCTTCTAAATAGTGCCTACTTGTTTCTCAACAATTCATTTATATTTCATTTTTAATTTTCTTCAAACCATTTCTTACCTTTGACTTGCCATTAATCCATCTAAACATACATGGTTCAGTCGGACTCTCAGCAAGCTCCTTTTATAGATTTATTTGTTTCTTGACGGCCCTAATATTTGCTAATTAAATATGGCTTAAATTTATAGTTTTCGATTTACTTAGTCGTCCTTCATTGCATGACATTCTTAAAACTAGTCCATCAATATTTCCTCCCCTAATATAAAATGACAAACTGTGGCACTCATTTTTTCAAAATAATTTAGGCTCTCAATTTGAACTATCAAGAGTCAAGCCACTATCAGATTCAAGTTCTAAATACTGGCTGACAAACTTGTTTGCCTACTTGCTGTTGTGAGCAGTCAGCTCAAATACAGATTGAATTTGGATTAAAAAAAAAAAAATCCAGGCCATTGAAAGATCCAAGACCTAGAAATTCCAGCAATCCAAGGTGCTTGAGCTGGAAAAATCTACACGACTTGCTTGAGATTTTAAATCACTGCTCAAAAGCAAAACATAATTGCTAGTCCACAACCATCAGTGTCATTCCCCTAATTCTTTTACTCTGCCAAATCTTTGTAATTTCAATATCAGGAAAATGAACCGATAGCTACTGGGAACAAATCTCAGACCTCAACCAATTTCCAATTCCATGAGTTACTCAAGCACAAACACATGGTATATAAAGCAGACACTGACATTCTCTACTCTCAGGGCAAAAATTTAAACCAGCAACATGTCCAACTCATCATGCAGTAAATCTAAATTTTCTTGGCTAATTATTGTTTGCATCACTTTCTTACAAGCTATTTGCACCCCCTCTATCATTGCTACATACTCGTCCCTCTTGGAACACCGTATTTGTACATCTCAGGTGCAATTCAACTACCTGGTTGTAGCTTTGCACATTGGAAGGCACTTTGGATGGCTTTCAGGCACTGCAGCTAACTATCTCCCTATGTGGATGATCCTATTTGTTGGGCTGATCTTCCAAGCAGTAGCTTATGGCGTGCAATACTTGCACCTGATAAACAAGGTCCCTTCTCTATCTTACTGGCATGTATTCTTACTAAATGTATTGGCCGGGAACAGCGCTTGTTGGATCAACACTTACTGCCATTTAGTAGCCACTAGAAACTTCAATGATAATCTCACAAGCCACTGTAACTGCACTAACGTCAAGCTATTCAGGGTTGGGTGGAAAGCTATACACTGCGTTAGCTGCAGGAATTACAGGGAAGTATGGTTATCAAAATTCAGGTATCTATCTCCTCTTAAGTTGTTTTGTTCCCACCATAGTTGGGTCAGCTGTAGCACTCTTGCTAAGCTGTCCAAGGCTGATCCCATTTGGAGGACCAGACATATTCCCTATGGTATTTGTGATTGCTTTTGTAACAGGAGCATGTTCTTTATTTGAAAGCATAGCACCACCTTTCAAGTATGCGCCACCACAGCTAAGAATCATGATCTTAGTTTTGGTGATAGTGCTACCATCTGCAGTCCCACCAGCTATACATGCAACCTTCCTCACATTAAGGAAATGGTGCTCACAAGTGAGGCTTGAGATGTGTACTGTGGATACTAACTCAAACTCCCAAACAGTCATTGAGATCAGCAGTGGCGAAGAAAAAAGAGGGGTAATCGAGAAGGCTGGGGTGCAGGTTGAGCAAGTTCGAGGAAAGAAAGGGGATGTTAAGGTGGGAGATGAGCATGGGGTGAAAGATCTAGTGATGAGTCTGGACTTCTGGTTATATTTTTTAGTGAATGCATGTGGGATTACACTAGCAATGGTTTATGGAAACAACTTGGGGAGAATATCTCAATCTCGAGGCAACCATGACGTTTCATTCCTAATAGTGCTATCCTCTCTGTTTGGCTTCTTTGGGAGGATCTTTGCAGTCTCTTTCGATTGGTACACAAGGTATGAACCATGAAAGTTCTCCTGATCCATATTCTTTCGTTATTGTCTAGATTAATCTAGCATTTTAGGGTACTCACTAATACAATTTTGATTTTCCTAGAATCTGAAAGTGCTAAATCCATGCATCTTATAGTCAGCACTAAATAATTATCAGGCCCCATTGTCATATTAGCAACATAAAATGACAATGCAACGGTGAAACAAACATACCTGAGCCAATCATCAGTTCCAATAAAGGCATAAAAACATTGCTTGGTATACTGGCCAATGAGAAGTGGATGCCTTATCACGAATAAACAAACCATGTGAACACTATTCAATCATGGACAGAAACAAGTTCATATAAGTGAATCCATGACAAAACCAAGGTCCATCTAACCAGAACGGTGGTTTAACCCCAACATCTTTACATGCAAATTCATAAGGCCAACAAGGTTGCATGTTTGATGTGTTCGAATTTGTCTTTCCACTGCCTCTTTACTCACTTTTGCACTTTGACTTTAAACTGCAGTGAAGAAGGGGGCTTCCCTTAAGCTCATCATTCAGCTAACCTCAATGCTTGATAATTCTCATGGCCAAAAATCTCAGAAAGACCACATTTTACCTAAAAAATACATTTGATCACTTTTTTCTCCACAAACATATACTTTTGATGTATTCCATACCAGATTAATTTATGATTTACAAAATCTGCTTGTTTCAGGGAAAGGAAAATGTTATCAAGACCAGCACTGATAGCCTTTATAATGATTCCCATGCCAGCATCGTTCTTCTTGCTCACAAGTGACAGCAACACATGTTTGTATGTTACTACATCAATTCTAGGTGCCTGTTCAGGAGCCATAGGTGCCATGGCCACATCTACAACTTCTGAGCTGTTTGGCCATGACAAGGCCGTCATTAACCTGAACATTGTGCTAACGAGCATTCCCGTGGGTTCCCTTATTTTTGGCCATTTGGCTGCTCTCAATTATGACAGAGACGGAGGCAGCACTTATGGAGCATGCACATGGTCCAATTGTCATCAGAAAACTTTCGTGATCTGGGGAATAATTTGCTCAGTGGGAACAATTCTAAGCTCCATTCTACATCTTCGAACACAAAAGTTTTACTCCAAGTTATTGTAGTCTGATAACATGAATAGTTTGTTTGTTGAGCTGTCATAATAGATGTTATTCAAACATTTTAATATTTAAATTCTTCTGAGATTACAGAAATTGTAAATCAAACTCTCAACCCCCATCTTTCAAGATATACTGCACATCTGGCAAGAAATCATGGCCTTAATATTCTTCCGTAACTCTTCTAATATGAGATAAATTTGATCTTTTTGTGGGTGTTCTCGGTCTCCTGCATAAAACTTGTGGATTTTACCATTCACGGAAATCCAACTGCACCCTGGTTCCTTCTCCACACCTCGCTCTTTCATTACATTTCTCAAACTAATTCCATCCCTGAAACTCCCAGTTTCCATGTATGTGTTGGACAAAAGAACATAGGTAGCTGAATATTCTGGCCGAACTGAAAGGATCTTCTTGGCAGCAATCTCTCCGATCTCAACATTACCATGGATCCTACATGCTCCTAACAGTGTCTGCCAGACCATATCATTCGGTTCAATTGGCATTTTTTGTATAAACTCCAAGGACTCAGTTAGTCGGCCCACACGACCTAAAAGGTCAACAATACAAGTATAGTGCTCCATCTCTGGAACCACACCATAATTTTCCTCCATCAGCCGGAAATAGTGAAGGCCTTCTTCTACCAAACCGCCATGGCTACAAGCAAACAGAACACACAGCACTGTAACAGCATTAGGTTTAACACCAAGCTGCTCCATCCTCCTGAAAAGCTGAAGGGCGTGACCCACGCAACCATGTTGGGCATAACCTGATATAATAGCAGTCCATGAAACTATGTCAGGGTCTGAAATGCTACTGAAAACTTTCTCAGCATCTATTATGCTGCCACACTTAGCATACATATCAATCAGTGCACTTTCTACACAGTTGTCAGTGTCCAAGCCAGCCTTGTACAGAAGGCCATGGACTTGCCGACCAAATTCGAAGAAACAAAGGCCAGCACAAGCGACAAGCACACTAGAAAAGGTAAATTGATTGGGTGTAAAGCCTTCTTCAGTCATCTGAGAGAAGACAGCCAACGCGTCTTCCCACTCTAAACATTGAGAATTAGCATTCAACATAGTAGTCCAAGAAACTACATCTCTCTCTTCCATTCTGTTAAAGAGCTTCTCTACATCGTCAAGTGACCCACATTTGGAATACGCATCTGCGATTGCATTGTTTACACTTAGCACCATCAAACCATACCCTGATTTAAAAACCATCCCATGAGCTACTCTCCCAAGCTTTACACACCCCAAATCAGCAATTGCATTAAATACGCTACAGTAAGTGTAAACATCAGATTTTACATTGTTTTCGCACATTTTAACATAGAGTTCCAAAGCTTCTAGGCTACACCCACAATGTGAATAGCCAGCAATCATTGCATTCCATGGCATGTTCTGTTTTGAATTCATAAAGTTTGTATCAAAAACAGATCTTGCATCATGTAAAGCCCCACATTTTGAGTACATATCAATGAGTGCAGTTCCAACAATAAAATTAGACCCCATGCCCAATTCAGAAACACACTCGTGAACTTCTTTGCCTTTGTTGACATCACCTAATTCCACAACTGCTTTCAGAATGCTAATAAAGGTGTACTCATTTGGAGTGAATCCTACCTTCTTCATTGCATGAAAATAATCAAATGCTTCTACATGATAACCGTTTGATGCAAAACCTGATATTACTGCATTCCAAGAAACTTCATTATGTTCTGTCATAGTGTTGAACACCTGACATGAATCCTTAACCTTCCCCAATTTCATGTACATGTTAAGGAGACATGTACTAACAAAAACATGTGATACGAAGCCTCTTACAACAATATGGGCATGCACCATCTTACCCAAGTCAACACAATCTAGAGCAATACATAATTGTAGAATTGCAGAGTAAGTGAATCCATCAGGCCATATTCCACAGTCCTGCATCTTACAGAAGTACTTGAACCCATCATGATAGAAGCCATTCTCGGTTGAACCCACAATCATGACCGTCCAAGAGAAAACGTTTTTCTGAGACAATTTATCAAACACTTCACGAGCTGTCCCAAAGTCCAAGCATTTTGAATATGCATGGACTACATGATTCAGCAACACTAACAAATCTTCACCCACAAGATTAGATTTCAACACGCAACCATGAACGGCTTTTGTTTCCATAACCGAATTTTTCTCTGCACAGCGATGCAGAAGATCAGCCAAGGCCTGGGTTTGAGTCTGTTCGAGAGTTTCACTGCCAGCACATGACTTGGACATTTTGCTTCCATAGACTCCATCGATCTTCCTGGCAGCCGGAACAGGAAAAGCCGATCTTGAACATCTAGCCTGCAACTGATTTTGGGTATTGCGATCGAATCGTCAGATTAACACATAAAGTCGAGAATGACTTACCATCCAAGTGGCTAAGAAAGAGAATGTGTGTCTTACTCTGTTTTTTAAAGATGGGTCTGGCAAATCAAGCCGAAGAGTGGGTTGATGAAATCCAAGTTTCACGAAGAAAGTCATTGCCGACTGCCCAGTACCTGCGCTCTGTTTGAGCGTGTAAAAGATAAGAATATGATAATGTTAATTACATGATAGCCCCAGATGAATGACAAATTGGCACATCGCCACTCCCTGCCCACGATGTTTTTCATTCATTATTAGCAATTTTCTGGTTGAGATTTTACGACGATATAAAACCAATCAAGGTTCCGTTTGATTTGTTATAAATTTTTAAAAATTTTTAAAAACTATTCATTTATTATCTCACTGTACAAATTATGAACTCATAACTTATCTTATTATATATCTAATAGAAATGTAAATTGGTCGGGTCGGCCTGCGACCCAGCCCGACAAGACCCTGATTTGACCCCATCCAGACCCGACCCTAGCGTCCGTATAGACCTGGCCCTTTACTTCCCGGTCAAGGCTTGGGTCGCCCTCGACCCGGGCCGAGACCGACCCGACCCGCCCGCCCCGGCCAGCGCCCCCAGCCCCTCTTTCCCTTTTTTTTTGTTTGGCCCGTTCTGCTACAGAAGCAGTTTTTTTTTTTTATATATTAGCTAACTATTGGTGGCAGTGGACCGTTTGGCCCCCTAACGGTCCATTTTGATTTTTTTAATTACAAATAAGCCCCAAAAATTACAAAACCCCCACCCCTTCTATTATAAATATCCCACACTCGCATTCACTCACTCTTACAAAAAATTAACAAAATTTCTCTCTAAATTTCTACACTACCAAACTACCAACACTTAAGTATGCTCTTCCATTGTACTCAAGTGTATTTGATTTTGTCAAATTTGAAGGCAAGATTTCAAGATCAAGTGGTTCAAGGACTAAGGCTTCAAATTATTTCATGTTAGTATTTAATTATTTTTTTTAATTTGCATAATTAAATTTTTTTTATTAAATTATTTTTTTCTAAATGGATCCATAGGACACCCATTTTTTTTATTTGGAGGGTGGAGACTCAATATCATTTCCCCCTCAAGAACAAATGGAACAATTTGCATTATCACAAATACCAACACCTACGAGCACAGCTAGTGATGTTGGTGCATCTTCCCGCCACACCCAATAGCGTGGCATTTCAAAAGTATAGAATTTTTTATTAAAATTCCACGTGATGATGGAATGCATAAGGCTAAATGTGTTATTTGTGGGGATTTATTAGATGGTAAAATACATCTGGAACTAGTCATTTAAAAAGATATTTAAATAGATGGCACTAACAGGATTCCTGCATTAATAGTTTAATTGATTAATATTTTTCATATACGACACAAACTCAATTAGGTAATGAAGAGGTTATTTAAATATTTTTTCTTATGACCCTACAAGAACACAAAATAATTTAGTTAGATATATTGTTAAAGAAGCGTTATTGAGAGAAGACTAAGAAGGATAACAAACGTTTCAGAGAACTAATTTGGTTTCATGCCTGGAAGATCAACTATGGAGGCTATATATCTTTCTCTTGAGGAGGTTAATGGAACAGTATAGAGAAGGTCAAAAAGATTTATATATGGTGTTCATCGATTTAGAGAAGGCATATGATCGGGTTCTTAGGGAGATTCTATGGAGAGTATTGGAAAAGAAAGGAGTGTGTCGCATATATTGAGGCGATAAAGGACATGTATGATAGAGCCATGACATCTATACGGACGACTGGTGGAGAGACTAATGATCTTCCTATCACGATTGGTTTACATCAAGACTCAGCGTTAAGCTCGTACTTGTTTGCTTTAGTTCTGGATGAGATTATAAGACATATTCAGGATGAGGTGCCGTGGTGTATGCTATTTACAGATGATATTGTTTTAGTAGATGAGACGAGAAGTAGTGAATACTAAACTAGAATTGTGGTGGATACGTTAGAGACAAAAGGGTTTAGGCTAAGCCGATGCAAGACGGAATATATGGAATGTAAGTTTAGTCAAAATAGAATAACGGGTAGTATAGAATAAGTTTAGGCACACAAAAGATTGTAGAGAAAGATAAATTTAGGTACCTTGGATTTATGGTGCAACAAGATGGAGGGATTGATACTGATGTAAGTCACAGGATTCAAGCTGGGTGGACCAAATGGAGGAGTGCTTCGGGGGTTTTGTGCGACCGAAAAATCCCCCTCAAGGTGAAAGGAAAGTATTATAAGGTAGCGGTTAGACCAGCGCTGCTATATGGATCAGAGTGTTGGGCAGTAAAGCATAATCATGGTCAGAAGATGGCAGTTGCGGAGATGAGAATGCTAAGGTGGATGTGCGGGATTACAATGAAAGATAGGATTAGGAACGAGGAGATTAGGGGCAAAGTAGGGATAGCACCGATTGAAGATAAATGAGAGAAAACCGATTAAGATGGTTTGGCCATGTTAGAAGGCGTCCAGCAGAGGCGCCTGTTAGAAGGTGTGAAAGTATGGAGATTGCCAGGAGTAGGAGAAGTAGAGGAAGACCCAAGAGAAGCTGGAAAGAAACCATTAAACATGACTTGACCTACCTAGATTTATCGGAGGACATACAGATCTAATTGGCATCAATAAATCTATATAGCCGACCCCACCTAGTAGGAAAAGGCTTGGTTTGGTTTGGTTTATATTGTTAAAGATGAACAATCCTTTACAATGAGTGAAAATCGACATTTTGAAGAATTTATTCGCGATAGTTTTACACCACAATGTCACGATTTTTTAAGAAATACTTCAAAAAATAAAGTTTTACAAGATTTTGAATCAAAAAAAGATGAATTAAAAACTTATTTTAATAATTTTCAAGAAAATGTTTGCTTGACCGCCAATATGTAGAAATCTTGCCAAGAATTTGAATATCTTTGTATAACTGCACATTATATTGATGAAAATTGAAAAATAAAAACGCAATTTTCATTTAAATTAGTTAAATAACCCTTCACTAGATTCGGCGTTGGAGAACTTATTTTGCATGAACTTGTATTGTGGCAATTATGTACAAAAATATTTTCTATTACTTTAGACAATACTTCATATAATGATGTTTGTTTTAATTATTTAGCTAATAATTTGTCTGCAAATGGTCCATTATTTCGTGCTCGTTGTTGTGCCCATATACTTAATTTAATTGTAAAGGACAGATTGGATATTTATGAATCTTCTATTGTAAAAATAAAAAGAACTGTAGTTTGTGCCATGAGTTCTGCAAAAAAGAATTAGTCTATTTGCTAACATATGTAATCAAATTGGTTTAAAACATAGAAAATTACCAATGAAAATTAATATAAGATGGAATTCAACCTTATAATGTTAAAAGTTGCTATTGAATATCACAAAGCAATTGATTTATTTATTTTAAGTAATCAAGCTATTGGATTAGAAAGTATTGAGTCCATTGATTAGGCAAATGTAATTTTTTATAAAGATTTTTTACATGTTTTTGATGTTGTTACTAAAATTTTGTGGAATCTATTATTCTACTTCTTCTACTGTTATTTATCAATTATGGGTTATTGATGAAATTTTTAAAATATAGTGTCCAAGAATATTATGCTCATTTGGTTGTTGTAATGAAGGAAAAAATTTGATAAATATTTTAACCCACTTCCCATATATTTTGGTATTGCTACTATTTTAGACCCTAGGTATAAAGAAGATCTTTTTTTTTTAATTATTAGAGATGATATATAGGCATGAAAATGCCCAAGAACAATTAAAAAAATTAAACAGTAAATGCAAACTCTATTGGGTCAGTATGATAGTAATTGTATAACTGTCCAAACAACTATGGCCACAACGTCCTCTTCTCACCGTGACTTTGGTGGCAATACGTCTTTGGAGAAGAATAACATCTCGACGGACAGATTTTATCAACAAGTACAAGTTCAAATTTATCCAACCTCCAACGTTATCTCGGTGCACCTCCAATAGAAAATGGAGATGATTTCAGTCTTTTAGACTAGTGGAAGAGACAACAATCAAAGTTTTCAATTCTTTCAGCCTTAGCTTGTGATATACTCACATTTTCAGTTTCTACCGTAGCATCCGAGTAAGCATTTAGTGCTAATGGATGCTTAATCAACCAATTCAAGAGTCAATTGGCCCCTCTAACAGTAGAAGCCTTGATATGTTTACGAGATTGGTATCCTACAGAAAATAGACAACAGGAAGATGTCAAAAAAGAGCAACTTACCTTTGATTTTGATATAATCTATTTAGGTGAAAGATAAGAACACACTAGTGGATCTAGTGATGATAATAATTATGTATAAATAAATAATATTTACAAATGATAGTCACTCTTATAGGTGCCAATCTAGTTGGGATGTATAAGACGTGAAGTGATGCACTCTATCATTTGTTTTTGTTTTTTTTATAATCTACATTCATCAATTGTAATTTTAAATTTAATGTTAATTATGTAATTGGGTGTTGTGTAATAAATTTTAATTTTTATCTATAATGATTTTAACATGTTTGTTTGAGTTTTATTTTGTATTTTATTTTCTTTAAAAAAATTAAAAAATATTAAAAATAGGCCGGGTTAGGGGCGGGGTTGTGTGACCCTTGGCCCGACTCGACCCCAAGATTGGCTGGGGCGGCAGGGGCAGGTCGGCTCGATTTCCATACCTAATTCCAAACACACTCCAACTGGTTATAATTCAGTTGGTGTTTGGCCCATTTAAGGTATTGTTTGAGAAACAATGAGTTTCTCAATTTCTAACTACTTAGTTTTTTTTTTTTTTTGAAATTGCTAAATCTATTCTTTTATATTTTAAACTTATTTTAAACCATCAACGACAAAAATGTCAAATTGACAAAAAACTAAAAAGTTAGCTGCTAAAAAGTTAATTTTTTTGTTTAAAAAAAAAACACTTTTCTTAGTAGTTAACTAGAAGTTAGATACCACAAAAAAAAAAATAATAACTTTTTTTTCTTTCCAAACTCACCCTAAAATCTACTCACACCTCAAATCCAAAGTCTAACAGGGAATGATGTTTGGTTGAAAAAAAAAAGTTGACAAAAAAAGTATAGAAAAGAACAAAAATTTGATAAAAAGTGATATGTGATAAAATTTAATTAAAAAAATATAAAAGTTAGTGAGTTTTGGTTAATTTTGTTCAGTTTTAGTCAACCAAATAACTCCAAAATTAGAATATAATGGGGGTAGTGATAATATCAGTGCTCAGAGCTCATTTAACTTTTTTTTTTTTAGCTATTAATAAAATTACCCTCATTTTTCTCTCTCCATTTTTAATTCCTCTCATCTTTATATATTAATTTCGATTTCTTTCTCTCTTTTAATAAAGACTTCTCTATTTCTCTAAAAAAGTCTCTAATTAAATTTAAAGTCGGTTCAATTAAGCCACTCAATTTAAAAACTATTTTTTTACTATTTATCCCATATTTTTTCACAATTTACATAATTAAAATTAACTAAACAAAATTAAAAAATCTAATTAATATTAATAACCTAACAAGAAACATTTATTATTTAATATTTGTGTGCTGTACATTTAATTTCACTTTTATATTTTTTTAGGTTTCAAAATATGTAAATAATAAAATTATATTTTAATGTTTTCATAACATCGAGTCCAAAAATTTACTATACTTATTCTAAATACTATAAAATTAAGCTTAAACTATAATATAATATATATATATATAGATGAACTTGAATCGATCATCAAAAATTTTCTTGATATATTACTAGTGTAATAATTAAAAACGAGTTTAATTTTTAATACAGTAACAATATCATAATGTTTTACACAAATAAATTTTAAAAAATAACATCTGTCTATAATTGTTATTTTTATATTTTATCAAATTATAAAATATGTATAAAAAGATAATATTATTTAAAAATATTATAAAAAGTTTAATGTAGATAATAAAGTAGTAATAACATTCTTATAATAAAAATATGTTTTAATAATTTTTACTCTAAATTATTATGATCAAAACTAAATATAAATCTAAATTTTTAATAATATAAATTTTTCTTTTATACAGTTACAATAAAATTTCATTAATCTATTAAAGAAATTTCATTGAAATAATAAGTGTTTAAATATATTAATAATTTTTATGTTTAAAATAAGAAATTTATTATTCAACCGGAAAGATGTTTTTTGAAGAGAGAAAGGGAGAACAACTAGTATTGTTGAGAGAGATGAGTCTTCAAAAAGAGAAAGAAAGAAATAAATAAGGATGAGAAAATTTAAAAATTGATAGAAAATTCAAGTTTTGTAGCATAGAAGATGATAGTAATTTTGTCAATGATTATAAAGAATATTAAATGATGGGAAAAGAAAAAAAAAGAGAGAGAAAATAGAGAGAATCTAAATTTTGTAGAATAGCAGATGAGTGTAATAAAAAATAAATGCCATGATCAAGGTTAAGTCATAATAAACTGCTCTCGAGTCCAATACTAAGTAAAACTTATATAATACACAACAACCATAATTAGAATATCTAAAAGATCATAAGTATACGTAATGATAATAACAATAATACACACTAAACAATAACTCCAAACACAGTTTAAGTGGCTATGAATTTAAACTTTCAAAATATTAAAATTATTGTATTGAAAAAGAGATGTCAAAGAAAAATTAAATAAATATGAAATAAAATAATAAAAAAAGAAATACATTTAAAAGAAAAAAAACGTTTATTCTCTAATAAGGAGAAGAAATTTTAAATTACTATTTTTTCATTTTTTCTTGACAAATCATTAATTTCCTCAACAAATTATTAATCCAAATACAATTTAAATTAATATAAATTTAAGCTGTCAAAATATTGAAATTGTTATTTCGAAAGAATAATGCGAGTAAGAGAGATAAGAAAATCGATAAACATAGAATAAAATAATAAAAAAAAAATTAAACCACATGCAATAGATTAATATATATCAATTTACATATCTATTTATACTAATATTAAGCAAACATTATGAGTGATGGTGAGCCTTTAAAATTTATGAAACCTTATTTTGGTAATGCTTTTTTTTTCTTTTCCTATAATAAGTTTAAACTTTCTCCAACTATCTACAATTTCAATGATATTAAAAAGTAAATTTTACATAACTATCGCATAATTAAGTAATTTTACTTATTTTATTTTTATTCTCTTTAAGTGCGTTTTAACTATCTACTAATTTTGTAATTTCTATTTTTTTTAATGCTCTTTAATTAGGTATTATTTACTTAAATAAGTTTAACTACTTATTATTTACTATTTGAATTATTTTTATTAAATTTTTGTAATTTCATTTTAATTAAAAATTGAAAAAATCACACACATAAACCTTATTTGGTAACGTTTATATTTACTTTTTTTTGTTATATTATAGATTTTTAAAAACTTGCAATAAAATATGTTTGTTGCCTCGTTTGGCAAAACTTTTAATTTTCAGTTTTCAATTTTTTGAAAACCAAACATGAAAACTTGTTTGCTAAATTTATTTTTAGTTTTCAAACAAATAAAACTATTTTCAAAACGTTTGAAATATAAAAAAAAAAAAGTTTTCTCAATTTTTCATTTTTTTTCACAATTACTATCCTTCACAACCATTATCCACCATCAATTACCATTGTCCACTAATTGTTATCCACATTCGACCACCATTATTGCTACCGCCATTGCCACCCCCACATATCTCTGGTCACCACCAGCCGTTGACGTATTTCACCTACCTCTAACTATTGCTCGCTGACATCATCTCTCACCCACCTCCAGTTTGATGAATAAATTATGGTTGGTGATGGTAAATTTTTTTATTATTTTTATATTAAATAAAATATCTTAAATATAATTTAATTAATAATTAAATTTTATCAATATTTAATTTAATACATTAAACTATATGTTAAATATAATTTAACCAATAATTAATAGTTAACTAAATATTAATTATAATTAAATTTAAGCAAGTAAATTAAATTAAATTATTAAACTTTTTAATAAATAGAATAATTAAATTATATTTAATATATTTCATTTATTAAATTAAATTATATTTCACGTAGTTTACATATTGAATTAAATTACTTTAATAAAAATATAATTAAAATAACTTAATTAATTTATTATAATAATTATGATCAACTAATTAATTTAATTAATTGAAATTGATTAGATTTCATTCATTAATTAAAATATTTTAAATAAAATCTAATTAATAATTAATTTTATCAATTAACTAATTTAATATATTAAATTATATGTTAACTGTAATTTAATTAATAATTAATTAAATTACTTATAATTAAATTTAAGTAATTAAATTAACAAAAATATTTTATGAAATTTTTTTTATTATTATAATTAAATTATAATTAATATATTTATTTATTGAAATAAAATTTTTGAATACAAAGTAAAATTAACAGAATTAAATTTAATTACTTTAATTAAGTTAAAGTATAACCTATGAAATTATTTTTAAAAAGTAATAATAAATTATGTTTAATATATGTTTGAATTAAATTATTTTTAAGAAATAATTTAATTAATATAATTAAATTTAATGAATTTAATTAATTAACAATAATAACATCAACTATCGTTACCGACGCATTTTCAAGTTATTTTTTTATTATGAAAATGAAAAAAAAACTAGTCACAAAAAACTGAAAAAGAGTATAAAAATTAAAAATTGATACTTTTGTCAAATGAATCCTAAACTTGTTTTTATTTTTTTGTTTCTAGAAAAATGAAAACTTAAACAAAAAAAAATATAAATAAATAAAGTGTTTTCACTCTATTTTTTTTCTATTATAAATATTCTACCAATTTTAACACTTTCTCAATTTTTATTATATCATATTAAATTATTTTATTCAAATATTTTATAAAATTAAAATTATTTTGATAAATAATATAATTTAATATAATATAATTATTGTATTCATATTTTATTAAATTATTTTTAATAGATAAAATAATTAAATTATTTAAATTCATATGAAATATTTTATTCAATTATTTTTACTAAATAATAAATTAATTTTATTTTTATATTTTATATTTATTCCATTTTATTATGAAATATATTTAAGTGATTAAATTACTTAAATTAATGTGAAATATATTTATTCAATTATTTTTAATAAATAAATTAATTAAATAGTGTTTAATATATTTGTATTTATTTAATTATATTTAGGAAATATTTTTAATAAATATTAAAATTAAATTATTTAGTTTAAAATTATAATTAATCTTATTTTGTTTAATTAATTTAAATTAATATGAAGTATATTTTATTCAATTAGATTTACTAAATTATATAATAAGTTATATTTAAAATATTTAAGGGTTTTAATGAAAATATCTCTTTTTTTTTTTTCTATTTCATCCTCAAACTATTAAATGCACGTATTATATTCTTAAACTATTCAATTCCATTCTATTTGATCCGATTTCATTAAAGTTAATGGATAAAGTTAGTGTTTAAAGCAAATAGAATGGAATTAAATAGTTCGACTATGTAATAGGTAAGTTTGATAATTTAAGGATAAAATAAAAAAAAATGATAGTTTGATAGAAATTCTCATTAAAAACTCTTGTTAAATTTAAAACTCTTTTGTAATATTTATGTTTTTTTGTTCATCTTCAACAATTTGTTTTTAATTTTTTATTTTCAGTCATTATTTTTTTCTCTAAATTAAAAATAGAAACATGTTTGGTAGTATAATTTTGTTTACGGTAATTAATTTTATTTTAATAAAATATTTGATTTTATTAATTTTTTTATAAAATCAACTAAATTTAACAAAATATATTTAAACTAATTAATTTGAAATTATATATTATTTTTATTAATAATTAATTTTAATAAAATATATTAATAAATAACATAATTTAATAATAAATTAATATTTTATTTATTAAAATTAATTCGACGTAATAAGAATTTTTGATAAAATAAATAATTTTAAGAGGTAATTATTACTTATTAAAAATTTTAATTTAATACAATAAACTATTTTAATAATAAACTATTATTAAAATAATATATATTATTAAAATATTAATAATAAATTAATATTTTTATTTACTAAAATTAATTCGACGTAATAAGAATATTTTAATAAAATAAATAATTTTAAGAGATAATTATTACTTGTTAAAAAATTTTAATTTAATTGGATAAATTATTTTAATAATAAACTATTATTTTAATAGTAATATTAATTTAATAAATAGATATTTTAATATGTAATGATCATTGATTTTAATTTCACTAAAATAATTTATTTGAATATAATTATTATTTATTAAAACATAATTATAATCTAATAAAATAAATTATTTGATTTATAAATTATTATTTGATTTATAATTAATTTAATTTAAATAAAAATAAATATTTTATATGTAGTTATATTTTTTACATAATCATAAATTGTTATTTTAATTAGAATAAAATAAATTATTATAACAATATATTATTTATTAAAAATAATTTTAATCTAATAAAATATTCAAATAAAATAATTCAATTTAATATGATGTAAAAAATAAATAAATTGTTAAAATTGAAAAAATATTTATAAAAGAATGATTTTTTTAATGAAACTGTCTCTCAAACTATCCCTTCCTTTTTTTTTAAATCTCGTTATCAAATTATCAAATATAACTATATTACTTTTCGAGCTATTTAATTTTATTTTATTTGATCCGACAATAGAAAAAAGATGAATAGTTTGAAAGATAGTTTCATAAAAAAAAAAAAAAAAAACTCTATACTTAATATTAGCCGGATTTTTCTCACACAGCGATGCAGGAAGAAAAAAATTATAAACTGGGTTTGAGTCTGTTCGAGAGTTTCATTACCAGCACTTACTTGGACATTTTGGTTCCATAGACTCCATCGCAAAGGTTCTCATAGAGTCTTCGTGTCAGATATATATATATATATATTTGTATTCAAGGGTGTTCGGTAGATCAAAAGTGAAAGAAAAAGTATAATAAAAGTGAAAAGATATGACATAAAGGTGATAAGTAAAAAATTTTGATTAAAGAAAAATATAAAAATTAGTTAAAATTAGTGAGTTTTGGTAAAATTTAGTGTAGTCAAACAAACGATCGGAAAAAATGCTTGAAGCAAACACTAACAAACTAAAGAATAAGCAAACAGGAAAAGACAAGGAACCGCACTTCTATAAGTGGAATAATCGAAGTTCTATTACTACTAGGAGAAAAATGATAAATGAAATAATTGAAGTTCCATTAGTATTAGGAATTCAACTGGATCCGCTCCCCCTCCAACCAAACTGTCTATAAAAAGATGGCCCAACCTTGATCACTGCATTCAGCACTCCATCGATCATAGCTTTCAGTTAGAGATGACGACACCTTCTGTGATGACGATCTCCGAATTGTGCAAAATCAAAAGAATGAAAAATGCTTCTCCCGTGATAACATTTTCTGAGCTCTGCAAAAATAAAAAAATGGAGACTTCTTCCTCTGTGAGGACGTTCTCCGAGCTCCGCAAAAGTAAAAGAATAGAGACTTTTTCCTCTATAACGACGTTCTCGAAACTCTACAAAAGTAAAAGAATGGAGATTCGTTCCTCTGTGACGACATCCTCCGAACTTTGCAAAAATAAAAGAATAGGGACTCTTTCATCTGTGACAACATTCTCAGAACTTTGTAAAAGTAAAAGAATGGAAACTCGTTCCTCTGTACTGACGTTTTCCGAATTCTGTAAAAATAAAAGAATGAAGACTTTTTCATCAGTGATGACGTTCTCTGAACTCTGCAAAATTAAAAGAATGAAGACTCTTTCTGAATGCCGCGACAATGAAAGATTCGAACAAAAAGATGTTCGTTTTTTTATAACTTGTTTTAAGCTTCGATTTTCTTTTTAACTCTTCAATTTTGTGTTTTTTTTTTTTAAATTCAGTTTCAAAAATGGTTTAAAAATATTTCTTAGTTAACATTTTGATATTGATGATCACTTTTTTTTTTTCTCTTTTCAGCCTTTGCAATGACCGTTAGTTCCATTAAGCCTGATGAGTCCGAAGCCTATGTTACTACACCATTTCAGAATTCACCGGAACCTTATGAAGTTCCAATGCCGAAAATTATTCTCTTACCAATCTCAAAACAATATCATCTCACTATAACCACTAGACCCGCCTAAGAACAGTTATCGGAATCATTTTTTTAACCGTCGGAAATGCCTCCTTCGCCTGAACGGATTCGAACATGTTTTTGGAATCACTCCGGAAACCATGCGACTCGCTCTGCACGTGAAGGTAAGGTTTCGTTTGATAAAACTGTCAGTTTTTAATTTTTGTGTTCAGTTTTTATATTCAGTTTTTTAGTTTTTGTGTTCAGTTTTTAATTTTTTATTTTTATTTACATAGTAAGGAAAGAAAACAAAAACTTGAAAATAAATTTGGCAACAATAATTGTTAAATAGTAGTTACAGTTATTAATTAATTAAATTTAATTATTTTAATTATATTAATTATTAAAAATAATTTAAGTTTATAAAAATAAAATATATTAAACATAATTTATTATAATTATTTTTAAAAACAATTTAATATAATATATTTACTGTTAATTAAAGTAATTAATTTAATTAACTTAATTTCATTTAATTTAATTACTTAAATTTAATTGATTTAATTAATTAATTAATTAATTAGATTTAATTATTTTAATTATATTATTTTTTCAAAATAATTTGATTCAATAAAAATAAAATAAAATATATGCAGTATAATTTAATTATATTATCTATTACAAACAATTTATATTAAATTATTTTATATTAATTTAGTTAATTAAATTTAATTATATAATTAATTTAATTTAAATTAATTAAACGTATTTATTTTAATTATATCTTTATTAAAATAATTTAATTCAATAAAAATAAAATATATTAAATATAATTTATTATATTATTAATTAAATATAATTTAATAAAATAATTTTATATTTATTAAAAAATTAAATTCAATTATAATTAATATAATTTGGTTAATTAATATATTTAATATAATTTACGTAATTAATATATTTAATATATAATTTAATATATTAAATTAATTATTGATAAAAGTAATTATTAATTAAATTATATTTAATATATTTTTACATAAATAAAAATAATATATTAATTTTATATATTAATTTAATATTTTTATATTAAATAATAATATATTTCGTGGTGACCAGAGATGAGTGGAAGGTAGTGGCGGCGGTGGCCGGATATTGGTAACAACTAGTGGATGATAGTAATTGATGGTTGTAACTAGTAGTAGTTGTATAAGAAATTGAAAACTGAAAATAAAAACTTGAGAAAACACTTTTTCTATGTTTTCATAATTTTTAAAATTTTTGAAAATAATTTTTCATTTTTTTGAAAACTGAAAACAAATTTACTAAATGCGTTTTCGTGTTTAGTTTTCAAAAAAAATAAAACAAAAACAGAGCTGAAAACGAAATGGTTGCCAAACGGGGCCTAAGTAGTTTTATTTCATTTTTTTCTTTTTGTAATAAAAAATAGTAGACTGTGACACTGTCTCCTTTTAGAGTATATTTATATTTTTTTTTGTTTTAAAAAAATGACATTTCTTTTGAGAGTTTGAAAAATGACAACTGTCCTTTTTTTTTCTTAGGAGGAAGTGTATTTTTCTTTGAAAAAGAATTACAGTTTGGTTTTCTTTACCACAAAATTAAAAAATAATAAAAAATATGAAAAAAGTGGTTCTCTTATTAAAAAAAATAGCAAGCCCAGTGTGCAGTTTTTTTTTTTTTTTTTTTTTTTAATGTGGTTCTTTCCTTTTGTGTTTTGCTTGGAAAAATAACATTTAAAAAAAAAAGGAATTTGGAAGACAATAATTGTCTTTTTTCTTTCTTTTTTTATAGCTATATTTTTCTTTATGTGTTCTCTTTAGAAAAATAAAAATTTTTTTTTCTTGGTGTTTTGCTTTGAAAACGATAAGTTTTTAATTTTTTTAGACTTTGAAAAAAAACTAGTGGTTTTTTAGAAGGTAGTATCTTTTTGTGTTAAAAAAAAATATAATTTGATTTTGAAAGAGAGAAAGTTAGGGTCCGTTTGGCGTGGTGAAAAATAGCGAAAAATGTGATTTGGGAAACATTTTGAGGTTAGTGAAATTTTGAGTTTTTGTCAACTTTTTGGATAAAGAAACCGTTTGAATGGTTTTTTTTAGTTCTGTTGGAACAGTTTTATATCAAAATTTGTTGAAAGTAGTTAAAAAATTTTTGAGATTTGTAAAAAAATTTATTCAGGTTTGTGAAATGTTAGTGGGGTTTGTAAAAAATTTATTAGGATTTGTAAAAATTTATTGAGATATGTAGATGTATATAAATTTATGGAAATTTCACGAAGTACAAATGGTGCAAAAATATGTAACAGAATTTTAAAAGTTTTCAGTTTTTTTCACCTTTTTTGGAGCACCAAACAGGCTCTCAAATTTTTTTTTTTTAATTTTTAAGACTTTGGAAAAGGACAATTGTGTTTTATTTTTATGTGGTAGTAGCTTTTTCTTTTTGTGTTAAAAAAAAATAATTTGGTTTTTGAAAGAGAGTAGTTGTTCCTTTTTTATATAGGCGGTAGTATATTTTTCATTTTAAAAAAAGATTTTTTTTTATTTTTTGGCTTTGAAAAAGAATAACTATTTTTTTTAAATAGTGATTATGTTTGAAAAATGTAATCATAGATCTTGATTTTTGTTATTAGTTATTGCAAATTCTATCATTATATTAGAATTTTGTTATGTTATTAGTTATTAATGTTGGTTTTTTTTTTTTTTAGGTAGATTTTTGTATGAAATAAGGAGAATAGAGAGTTAAAAAAAAAGATATAAGAAAAACCAATGAAGTTGAGAAGAAAATCAACAAAAAACTAAAAAGTATAATTTTCCGTCCGGACGCCCAATCCGCCTTCCAAACAGTAGGAAGGAAGTTTTTCCACACTTAATCAATTTTGGAATTCAGAAATATTATTTCTTCTCTGCCGTCCAGACACCTGATCGTGCTGTCTCAGTGCCGCAATGTTTCCCATAATTTCTAGGCTTTTTATTTTATTTTTGGAGACAATATAAATACTTAATAAGGTAGCAGCCTAGGCAATTCGAAAATGCTTTTAGAGTTCTTTTCGAGAGGTTTTTAGAGTGTTTTTATTTTCAAGATTCGTTATTCAAGATTGTTACAAAGAATACGTTCCCGTTGTTCAATATTATTAGAGTTCATCATCAATGGAGTTTGTTTTCTCCTTTTTATTTTAGTCGCTGTTATTTCCTAGATATAATGATAGGCTAGACTGCTTTGCATTCCAATTTTGCTAGTAACAATATGCATATACATTTATTGTGGAAGAAGTACGAAAAGGCAGAGGGAGATGTAATAAATTCCTAGCTAAATGAAGCAGTTTCAGCTATCGCATAAGCTTTACTTCTTATCCCATAATTTGATACACTACTAGCTTCTTAGGGGTTGAATGATGAAAAAACTATATATAAAAATGCTCTGCTTTACTTGTTGTGACTTGGCAAACATCCTTATCCTTTGTCTCTTTGTCAGTTAGCATCCCATCCGATCACATCTTAGTGCAAATGTTTAATTTCAAGCCTATACGTTGAAGTGTCAGCTAGTAATCTTGTCATTGAAGTTAATATCACATGCACACACACAGGGTCCTCGTGCTCTTCTAGGTTCTGGAAATAATATACCCCAACAACTTTAAGGTACCTTGTGCACTTCTATGATCTTTTAATTGGATTGAGGACCATAAGACTTCGATTTGTGCTTGAAATTGAGTAGCTTGTGATTGAATGTGAAAGTTGTAAATATAATCAAAAAGCAGAAAAAAGAGCATGAGGACTTTTTGAGGGTGCACTTCTGGTTTGTTGAGAGTTTATAAAAACTCCAGAGCATATCTGAAGGGGTTTATATAGACTGGAGGCAATAATCAAATATTAAAAGGACCCGGGCAAAACCAAAAAGCAAAAAGCTTCAAATAAATGTTATTGATGAAAAATTCAAATAATATATAATCTTGTTGAAATCCAAAATTCTGTTTCGTAGCCAGCACTTCAAATCATAATCTTATATATCTAGGCTTTGCGTTTCAATGTATCTTTTGAGGAGTTTTTTTTTTTTGGTGACCATCTTCTGAGGAGGTTACTAATTAAAGAATATCAACTTAATTCGATAAAACCTTAGTCCCAAATTAGTTTAAGTTGGCTAATAGTAATACTCTTCCTTCACTAATTTCTATAATGGGTTATGTTATCTGTTGAATTGCATGAAATTATGCCTTTACTCAATGAGAGGATATGTTATGATAAAATGGCTCCGCAGAGGAACCTTTTGTGTGTCTATGTTGCTGTAAAGTGAAGATCAAAAAATGGAAGCAAAATGAAGATGAAGTTTAGGGATTTGATCATTTGACTGACAAGCCTGCAAAGGATTATAAAGATATATTGGGATTCAATTGTTTTCAGAGGACAATCTAGCTGCATGAGTAGTGCCTTTCTTATAGGAGCACAAGGAGAACATGTTTGACGTGCAGTGAAAAGGCGCTTTTAGGATGATCATGAGATATATTTGGGAAGAGTCTATTTGCAGTTGTCCGGATAATGTCATAGAGGCGGCAGGTTACCAATGTGGAGCCTTGGGTAGAAATAGAAATGCCATAAAATGCAATGCAAGCAAGAAAATCTCATAGGTTTCCTTCCAGGTTCATTCAATATTTTGTTTTCCAAATTACTACCTTCCCCTGACTGACTGACTAAGACGATTGTTGGTCATGGAGGAGGGCGGCGAGAAGAAGCATACCTATTAACATGGGTGTTTTTAGCAATTGAGAGCAACTGACTTTCAAGCCAGATCACAGTAATTCAAGAAGCCAATATTGCAAAAAGCAAAAGAACTTCCAAAATATCAAACAAACAAAGCAATCATGCATTCAACAATTGCCACCGCCACCATCTCCGATCTTTTTACATGCATCAGAATTCATACAAGATGCATGGAAAATAAGAATTCAGTGTCCAGGTTACAAACAGAGTTATCAGTAACACAGATTAACAAACATCAATCCGAAATCGAATGAATACAAATTGAATTGGGCCACCTTTTTGGAAATAAACGACGAATCCTAACAAAATTCGGACTCTAAATTACAATGAAAAAGGATAGATTAGAAGACCGCTGCAATTTGTGAAATGAAAATGTACAGAGATCTAGATCTAGATCTGGGACGGCGTACCTTGGAAGAAAGGGGAGCAAAGGAGGAGGAAAGCTAGAATATAGAAAACCCTAATCCCCGTTTTGTGCGAGAGAGACGAAGAGCGCACCAACGAAGAGGAAAGAGATCAAGCCGGCGCACAGGCATGATTTTAGAAATTATGGGCGCGTTTGTAGTTTCAAAAAAATAATCCAAAAAAAATTATAATTTAAATAATTTTTTGGTGTTTAGAATTTAGTCATCAACCATATTTTCGGATAAATAGTTCACGAATTTCGACAAAAATTTTTTGACTCTTGTGTTAGAATTTTTTGAAATAAATCCATTCGAATGGAATTCAACTTAAATTTTTTGACTTTTTAGTCAAAATTTTTGGAAAATTGTTGAAAAGTTCTTGAAATTTATAAAAATATTATTAAGATTTGTGCAAATATTATTAAGATTTATAAAAATTCATAAGAATATATAGAGATATAAATTTATAAAAATTTTACAAAATATGAGGCAGGAAAATTTGTTAGAAATTTTTAGAGTTTTTAAGAAATTTTTTATTTTTTTAGAACACTAAACAGACCCTAAAAGACAGGTAAAGCAACTGAAGCAGGAGCACAGATACGAGGAGCTTTAGGAGTACATTTGAGAGTCAAGCCTCGACCGGTGAAATGTTCAGATCAAAAAAGCAATATTCTGGTGCAGTTTTCCGGCCTGAGTGACATGAAGGTAAATAGCAAATTGGAAGATCCGATGAAAGACTTGGAAAATTCATTTTGGCTTTTAATGTGATTTGTTTTTTAATTTGGTCAAACGAATACCACTCCAACCTTAATGTTTAATTAAAAATTATCTCTGCTTACGCTGATATTTCTATGTTTGACAATTGAAGTTGTCTGTAACTTCCAATATGTACAGAACCGTTCGATTATCTTCGAGTCCTCTGTAGGAAATCTAATACAAAAATTCCAGCCCACGTATTGCAGCAGAAATTACTTAGAAGGAAAGATAATATACATGATCAAAGAGTGTTTGGTTAGCAAAAGTTCGGCCAAAAAGTACGGTAAAGTATAAAAATTTAATGTAAAAATGATATGTAGTAAAATTTGATTGGAATAAAATACCAGAGTTGACAAAAGTTGGTGGGTTTTGGGAGTGTTTGGTTGACAAAAGTTTAGCAAAAAAGTACAATAAAAGTATAAAAATTTGATGTAAAAGTGATGTACAATAAATTTTGATTGGAAGAAAGTAAAAAAAAGTTAGTAAAAGTTTGTGAGTTTTAGTTTGTTTTTGTCAACCAAACACCTCCCAAAAAAAGGCATTTGTTAACATGCTCACTCCAGGCACTTGTTAAGGACCAATGAAAACATATCATGTAATAATATTTCATATTTTTTCTATGCACAACTTTGTCACAGTGTGAGATATTATTATGTGATATGTATTTATTAGTTCTTAATGAATGACGTTGGGACACTAGAGACTTAAAAAAAAAGGAAAAAGAAGAAGAAGAAATGCAAAACAAAGAAACCTGGCTAAACTACTAATCTGACCTGACGATACCAGTGCTGATTCAAAGAGTTGACTTGAAGGGGCTCTACTTCCAGGAAATGCAGCATGGCTGGCTGTTATAGCCTATTTAAAAAGCTGTCTTATATCTTGTTCTAAAGCCAATAAAATCTTTGTGTATTTATCTGTAATTTGTCCAAATTAACAAGTTATAATTCCTACAGTTTCTTTGGAAGAATTTTTGAAATGGCATCTGCTCCTGCTGCTGAGTGGGTATATGGGGTTCCAAGTACTCCCGCCGTGAGTGTTGCGGGGGATTGCTTCTGTGTCCCTTACCCGGTAGACTTGATCGTGAAGAAGAGGCTTGTTGGGCTTTGCCAGGCACACTTCGATGTTTTGGATGTCAATGGAAGTCTGCTCCTCAAGGTGGACGGCGGTCTCTCCAAACTCCAAAAGAAAAGAGTGCTGCGAGACCCTGCTGGTTTCCCTATCCTCGCTATGCGTGAAAAGGTTCTCTCTCTCTCTCTCTCTCTCCCCCCATTTCTTCTTGTTTAGCTGATTATCCCATGTTTCTGTTTGGTTTTCATTTTAGTTTTCCGGTTTCTTGAAACTGCGTTTGGCAATCTTGTTTTGTCTCATTCTTCAGAAATTTAAGACCATCTAAAAGATGTTTTCGGTAATTTTTGAAACCAAATTTGAGATCGACTTATTTTATCTTGCATTCCAAGGAGCCATTAAATCAACTTTTTTTTAATATTTTATCACCAAACACCTTTTTTTTTTTTAAACCCAATTACAAATTAGTTTTCAGAACCAATTTTCTAATATCAATGCCAAACCAGGCAGTCTAACCTGGAGTTGCTCTCTGACAATCTTCTGAAAGGTGCTTACACTTCACGACCGATGGAAGGTTCACAGAGGGGAGAGCTCAGATGCAAGCAATCTCCTTTTCACCGTGCAGCGATCCCATTCTCTTCAGATCAGAACCGAGCTCTACGTCTACCTAGCGAGCAACGTCAATGAAGGTGTATGCGACTTCCACGTTTCTGGATCTTACCCTGCTCAGTCTTTCAGAGTTTACAAAGGCAATAATCTGCTTGCAGAGGTAATAAGCTTTCCATGCTTTCATTTCTCTTTGATAGTTTTTTTTAAAAAAAAAAAAAAAAAACCCCCGCAGGAGAACAAATTGAATTCTGGTAATATATATCCTCGTTAATTAACGCAGGTTAAAGGCAACTTCAAATTGGGAAGTTTCATCTGCAACGGTAAAGAAAGCTTCGAGGTGAAAGTTTATCCCGGCGTGGATTATGCATTTATTGTGTCGCTTCTTGTAATTCTTAACGAGAATGACATATTTATGTAATTCTAGACTCTACGTGTGGTGGGTGCCCTTGAAAAGTCCCTCCCTGCCGTGCTGTCTGTTTCTGTCAAAGTTGTTTTTTTTTTTTTTTGGGTTGACCATTTGCTGCATATATATATCAATAAAGCCGTCTCTATAAATTGTCTCCTCTACTCTGCTTCTGTAATTAATCCCTTGTAAACCTTTTCTTCTATTAAGTGATTTCTTATATGAAACTATATATGTAATATTCCTCCTGCGTGGTGATTGAACAAATGTTTGGTTTGTTAAAAACTGTTGAAAAATTTTTAAAATTTCTAAAAATTTTTAAAAATTATTCACTTTTTACCTCAATACACAAATTACGAACTCACAAATTATTTTACTTTATTTTATTTTTTATCACTCCAAATACATCCTACATTTCTTATCATTATCTAAATAAGATACGTAGAATTTGTTGGATGGACGATCATGTTCAAGTAAAGGCATGCATCTTTTGAAAGTGTCTGGAATTAGGCAGGGAAAATTTTCTTAATTGAAACTATGTAATTTTTTGAAGGTACAGATATCAGACCATGAGGACTGCACAACAATGCGTACATATGATGGGTGTAATAGAAGAATATTACATGCAACTCTGACTAAACCTTAACCACCAAGCAAAAGATAAAAAATGAAAAGGTAAAACTCTAGGACTTGTTTCCGATTAAATTATATATATTGGTAGTAATTGCGATTGCACTTGTTACCACGGCCAGGACTACCATTATTGCTGCCATGAGCCGGTCCTTTGCTCTAGATATACCATGAACATCTCTGCCAAAAAAAAAAAAAAAAATTGCATATTTTAGGTTGTAGCTCGATTACAAGAGGATACAAATTAATAGAAAATCGGGTGAATGGCCATTTGTATTACTCGAGGTTTTTTTTTGACCATATGCCACTTTAGAGTAAATATCCCATAAAGGGTATGTTTGGCAGGTGGGCTCGCAAACCCACAGGTGGATGGTTCAAAATTAGAGGAAAATCTCGTGAAATCAATTCCCAAGTCCCAAACATACCCTAAACAAAATGGAACGGAGGGTAGACTAAAGACAACCTCTATTCATGCAGCTGTGGATTTGTGAGACACGGAGTACCTGAGAGTAATTGCACCAGGGAAGATGAAGGCAAGGCACACGGCACTAGTTGATCCCATGAACTGAAAGAAATACCAGATATTTGGGATGGCGATTGCTGCGAAATAAGAGAAGACTAGAAGGATCAATGTGAGGGGAACAAATCTTTTTGTGTCCGTTGCCAAAGGAGGCCTCCTAGGGAAGAGGAATTCATCAAGGTTGGCCCTCAAAGAGAAGTTCAAGAGAGGAAACACCAGCATGAGGTGGAGAGCATAGCTCAAGCGAACCATGTCGTTTAGTAATGAGCCCACTGCTGAATCAGAGCTGTGATCAAAATTCACAAGCATGTCGGCCATGATTGAATCCCCAAATAGAAGGTATCCAAAGATACCAACAAGAAAGTAGATGGCCGCACATAGAAGAAGAGAGATTCTCACAGCTCTAGCCATATCAGCTGGCTTGCCAAGCTCCATTCCAATTGGATGAACTGCATACATATACATCCAATCAATTAGTGGCATTCATTCAGTTCAAAAAAAAAAATAGTGGCAATCATATTGTCCCTTTATTTTTAAATAGAAATTCATTCTTTCTAATAAAATAAAATATAAGTTATACGTAGTACTCTTATATTTTATTACGAATTTTACTTTTTAACCAGTACTTTAAATTATATCACTTTGTCCTTTATATTCTGCACCTTCTGTGCCACCTATAATTTAAAAAAAAAATGTGATAAAAAATGTTAAACTTCAAAGTCCTGAAGTACTCAAGTGTAATTCTTGAAATAAGTTCTCTATTTACCATTGAAATGAAATGTGAAAGCAGTTACTATAACTGGGACTGCAGTAAAAAGGTCGAAGAAGGAGGTTTGCTGGTCCAACTGAGGAACCAGTCTTGGGGCCTTTGTTTTCCCTTCCAACAATGCAGAGATTGCCATCACGAAGCACAGGCTAACAAAAACGACAGCAAGAAGAACCGAGACTGCTGAACTGAACCTCAATGACTCTGAAATCATCACCAGCCAAACAAGGCACTAAATTAAAAAGAAACAAATTCCTAATTTTGTATAATTAAAGACTGGGAGAGGGTTGTATTAATATTATACAAACCTACACGGCGAAACAGCAGCAGCGGAAGCATCACGAACACAGCTACAAATAAGAGAGCGAAAGGACGAGTACTCCACCAGTGAAGGCCAAACCATTCCTGCAAAACCCCCATGTGCGCTGACCCTTCAGGCTGGTTTCCAGACAGGACATCCCCTGTAAAAGACAATCAAACAAGACATTTCCTTTGCCGGTATTGGTTTAAAAAAACTAGTTTCAAAAATATAGTTTTCAGAACGCTTTATGAAAATTGGTTTGTAATTCAAATAATTATGTTGGGTGATTACATGAAAAAAAAAATTAAAAAACAAAAAAAAATACAAGTATACAAATAAAGTACAAAATATAAATATATAATTTAATGATAAAGTGCAAAATATAATACATAATTTAATGATACATTGTAATATTAAAAAAAAAAAGTCAATTTTAATCTTACAAGCATAAAAAATATCTTACCTTTCAAAAAAAAATCAAAAATATCTTTTAAATTTCGGATTTTTAGGTTTTTTTTCTTTCTTTTTTTTTCCTAATCAAGGGTGTGTTGGAGTGATAAAAAATATGATAAAGAGAGTGTTTGGTTGGTAAAAGTTTGACAAAAAAATACAGTGAAAGTACAAAGACTTGATGTAAAAATGACATGTAATAAATTTAATTGGAAGAAAGTATAAAAAATTAATAAAAGTTGGTAGGTTTTGATTAGTTTTAACCAACCAAACAATCTCAAAGTAAGATAAGTTGTGGATTCATAATTCGTATAATGAGATAAAAAATAAATAAATTTTAAAAATTTTTAAAGATTTTTGGAAGTTTATAATAAGTTAAACGGAGCCTAAAACGGATATAAAGGAGGACCAAAGTAACAAACCCAATTACCAAAAAAAAAAAAAAAAAAAGTAACAAACCCAATTTCAAATGATCATAGAAGTTATAACCCACTGTAAATATTCCATTTGAGCGTAATTACTGACAAAAAAAGATCTAGCCGTAACTCCAATTCGATCAAAATGCGAGCCTGGCAATTCTCCTTCTCAAAGTCATTTGTTTCACATAACACGTAACTACTACCGGTTTGCCAACTTGACTAAAGGAGTGGTGGTAATTTCTATTTTTCCAAAACCTAATTTCTGATAAATGAGATTAAAAGTATTCCAATTTTCTGTTTCTAAAGGCAAATTAATGGTGCCTTTAAAAGTTTCGGCTTTAATTGGAAATGCTTCCCAAAAGATTACCAAGACATTATTCTATGGTTGGTTACAAGTAAAAAGACGAGTTAAGCTTAAGAAAATTTATTTCCTTGACAAATCTAAAATCCAAACAGAGCATAACATACAAAGATTCACCAGCAAATTGCTTCCATTTAGTACCTCTAGCTGCGGAAAAATTCCACTTCTCAGCAAGCACGTAGCTCTTTTTCATTTTAAATCATTGAAACACAGACACACACATAGATGCACTAAAAGTCAAATAGTTTCAGGAGCTGTTTGGATAACAAAAAGAAAATTATTTGGATGACAAAAAAGAAAAAAAAAAATTGATGTAAAAGTGATTTCTAATAAATTTAATAGAAAGAATTTGGAAAAAGTTTATTGATAATTTTTAGGAACTTTTGATGAAATTTGACCTCTCACCTCAGTCTCGCTTTGAAAATTGGAATGAGCATGTAGTTTTACTGGAAGTCATGTGCTTAACCTTACCGATAATAATCAGATAAATGATCAGCAACCAAGGTTAGTGATCATAACGCAAATCTGCACCGCCACCGATCCTAATCGCCCGAACGACTCATACATCAAGCCGGCGTACGTCGTCGACCCGCCGATGCGTAAACCTCATCATGAACTCCACGGACACGTCGACCATGACCGCCACCATTACAATTGCGACGAACGCCGGAATTACGCCTAGGACCTTGAGAGTCGCTGGAATAGACATGATCCCGGCGCCGATTACGCTAGTCGACACGTTGAACACCGCGCCGACAACGGACGCCGGTTTATCCCGTCGAGGCGAGTTCAGCTTCGGGAGTAGCGGAGCCTTTGCTCCACCGGGGTCATTCCTCGCCTCCGACTTCATCCCGACGGCGACTAATTTTCCAGACGCTGGGGCTAAATAGTACGTTGTCCTCTAGTTCATGATTGTCATGCATTATTGGCTCTTATTATATACAACGATACCAAAGCGTAACTTTCATTATATTTCGGCTGAATTACCAAAATTGCTATTGCAAGTGGCGGAAGATTGCTGTTCAGGCAAGAAAATTGAAGGCCAGTTTCGGTAATTACTATTTGTCTTTGTCAAACAATTCACATTTAAGAGGCTGCTAATGTGTACAAAGGGTGAGGAAATAAAATGAATAATGAATGTGGACGGAGAAGTGGGAGAAGGAGCCGCCGCGAAGGGTTCAATTTGACAAATGTTATTTAAATATATATTAGACATTGAGTTTAATTTTTTTATGGAGTCATTTGTTCGGTTGCTACTATTCGCAGCTTTATTATTATTTTTGTAACTCAGTTAAATTTTTTTCATCTAAAGATAAAAATGTCTTAATACAAAATGACCATCTATCCTCTATATTTATTACACACAACTCACACTCTAAAAAACACTACATAAAATTTCAACAAGAAACTTACTAAAATATTAAATAATATCGACAAACACTTGTTAAAAAAATCAAATATATTAGACAATCATTTGCTGAAACAAATTTGTATAGATAAACGAATATTTTAACAACTGATTACTGAACAAATTAAAAACTTTTCAACAAGTATTTGCTAAAAAAATCAAACAATTTTAATAATTAGTTACTACAAAAATTTAACATTTTCTAAATATTTTTAAAACTTAGGTGCAATCTATTAGTTGCGTAGAGAAATTATTAAGTTGTTTGGGAAAAAAAGCATAAAGTATGAACTAACTAAATTACGTGAAAAAAAAAACAGACTTACGAATAGTAGCACTCTTTTTTTATATATATACAAATGGGATACCGTAAAATGATACATCATATCATTATTTTGTAATTTAAAAAATATAAAATCACGAACTTTTATCTCGTTTTAAAGGAGTCAAAAAATATTTAATTTTTAGTTTTTTAATATAAAATTTTAAAAAAAATATATAAAAATAATAAGAAAGAGTGGGGAAGAGGAGGGGAAGCGTAATCGGGATTAGGACAACTCCTACCAAATTTAAAAAATACATATATAATTACTCAAATTAGAGGACTGATTGATAGATATTTATATGTATTGTGATATTATTTCTGAACCGGGTCCCTCGGCCCAGTCTGGCCGCCTCCCTAGGAGTGAGACCCCAACTGAAAGAAGACGAGAAGAATATCGAGCACCAATGTACCAGAAAGAATGCATTGGTCGGTTAGGCTAATTGATGCGGGTAAAAAATTATATTTCGCAGCACACAAAAAGCAAACATGGATCTTGACCAAAAACCAAAATTGATTTAGGCCCCGCTTGTAGACAAGTAATTAATTACAACAATGAATCCTATCCCTAAAAAAGAAATCACTTGTTTCCAATTGAATTGTACACATTAGAGGAAATAGCAATCAAACTTGTCCCAACAGCCAGAATGATCACCAACATTGCCAGAATCCTGTCCCTTCTAGTTGATATACCATGAACATCTCTGTCCAAAAATACCGAAGAAGCCTTTACTAAAGATGAATTATATTAGGAAAACGCTGCTCGACCAGAAAAATTATACCAAAAAACGAAACAAGAACAATGAAACAAGAACAATGTGACGGTAGTAAAATTATAATTAAAATAGATTTTTATGAGTTTATTGTTTCGAGTGACAGACTCGCAACTATTCTGCCTCATTTTGGTTATTTTTTTTGGGGTAAATTTTTCTAGTTGTGTAGCATTAAATAATTATTTTAGGTATCGTTTGGAAAGCTCTGGTTAATGGGCTTATGGGCTAATTGACTTATGTGCTTATTTGTAAAAGAACCAAATTTATTCTTTTACATTTTAATCTTTTTTTAAACCATCAAGGGCAAAAATATCAAATTAACCAAAATTAAAAGCCACCTAAAAAAGGCCACATTTTTTCCTTTCCAAATACAAAAAAAAACCACCTATTTTTCTTCCCAAACCAAGCCTTATTGTACAAGAAGAGGGAAAGAAAGCGAGGAAGGTTGTACCTTAGAATGATAGCACTTGGGAATATGAACACGAGACACATAACTGTAGTTGTTCCCATGAACTGGAAGAAATACCATATATCTGGAATGGCAACTGCAGCCAAGTAAATAATGTGAGCAGACCACAGGTAAGAGAGACAAATCTGGGGCTGTCGGTGGCTAGAGGACGTTTATCTGGAAAGAATAGCTCGTCCACGTTGCATCTCAACGAGAAGTTCATAACTGGGAAAACCATCATTAGGTGGATTGCATAGCTTAATCGACGATGGCATTGAGTAATGAACCGATTGCTGAATCAGAATTTTGATCAAAGTTGACGAGTATGTCAGACATGATCGAGTCACCAATAGGACGTACCCAAAGAAGCCAACAGCAAAGTATATGACCACGCACAGTACTAGAGAAATCCTGACTGCTGAGCTCATATCGGAAGGTTTAACAAGCTCTGCTCTTACTGGATGAACTGCACGAATTCATAATTCCCACAAGTCCATTCATAAGAAACTTCACAAAATGGTCATGGATTTACAGCATTTTGCCCAAAATATTTTTCATGCAATTTTTTCTGTGCATATTGAGCCATTCAAAGATAAAAAATGATTCGTGAAATCGCGTAGAGATTGAATATCCAAAATGGCATCATCAAAATGAAGTGATCTCACCATTTACATGGCATCCAAAGCCAGTTGCAAAGACTGGAATAGTTGTGAAAAGATCAAAGAAGGAGGACTCCGTTGCAAAGTCCGGTACTAGCTTTAATCTCTGGGTTTTCCCTTGCCACATTGCATAGATTGCCATTGCTGCACATATTGCTACAAACAGCACTGCTAGGAGAATGGATACTGCTGATGCATGCTTTAGTGACTCTGTATTAGCCAAGCAGTAAGAAAGTGACCTAACAAGGAAGAGAAATGCACAAATTTGTAGATTTTCACATGACATGCCCTTTTGAGCCACATCAAGTACTCACAATCTATTCAGTTAGTAAAAGATCACTCCTTTCAAGTTACACATTTTAGTAACCTCAAGTTGTCATCAATAAATAAATAAATAAAAATTCCAATTTGGCTAATCATCAAGTAAAATGCTGTTCTATTGGATTAAAACTGTCAAATTGAAGAGAGGAAATATAGGCCATAAGCAATACAGACATCAGAAGCTTTGGATATATCCTAATGTTGCAAACCATGAACAAGGTCCACTCAAATCCAACTCCAAATGACTTGTGATAACTCTTGGCCAAAAACAAAAAGGACCGACAGTGAAGTACCTATATTCCGCAATAAGAGCAATGGAAGCATTACAAAAAGCACGACAACAAGGAGTGCACATGCACGCGAGTTCCACCAGTGGATGCCAACCATTCTTGTAGAATGCCCATGTGCAATGTTCCTTCAGATTGTTTTCCCGAGAGGACATCATCTAAAAAATTCATGCAAATAATTTCTGTCATACAATTATAGATCATTGATTAAACTCTACTAAAAAATTAATGCAAATAACTCAGTCATACATCGGATCATTGACCAAAGTGTATAAAACCATTTCCTACCACTGCAAAAACTGTCTTTATTCAATTACGTGAGACCCTACCACATGAAGTGGTAAGTCTCGGGCTGGGTTAATTGCCTTCAAACCAATTATCATGGAGGCTCAATATATATTATATATATATATAAAGTGAATTCTGTCTTTTGTGAAATTAGGCAAAAAAAAAAAAAAAAATGAATTTCATATTTCCTTCTCACATATGCACATGCAATTAATTTAAACACAGAAAACACAAAGTTTTGTATCGATAAATCTTTTTATCTACCATTCGTCGGAACAAAAAAGGAACCGACTAGGCACTGACTAAGCCTCACCACATAAAAGGCACTTCGAAACAAACTCAACAAGAGGTATTCTAAGTGTTTGCAGAAATGACGCAACTAGAAGTAATAAATCCTAATTTTTTAGACGGAAGTCAGAGCGAAAAAAATAATCTCAACAAAATCTGTATTTAAACAATAATGAAAAATCTGCTGAAAAACTACAAAAATGAAGGTTTTTAAGGTTGAAAATGACTTCAACTGGGTAAACCTGATTGCCAGGTCGTGTGCCTCGACTAGAGTTTTCGAGAAAGGTGTAATGGCTCGTAACAGATTACGTCCAAAATAATATTTACCAATAAAACTCTAAACTCACTAATTTTACTATTCTTCTTGGGTTTCTGGTGCTTCAAATGACCCAATAATTCATTTGCAACAACTCATCTGCAGCTCTTGAGTGCATAGTAGTGGGGGTTTCCAACTAAAATTAAGGAAATTTTAGGCATCTCAAGCTTTGCATATAAGCTCAGCTTCTAGCAGCGCAATGAACTGACACTTGAATCCGTCTGCCCAACCTTTAGTGCCTAATGGGATATAACCAACAAGTAGTTTATTCTATGCAGTGACAGCAAACCCAATTGTTACCTCAAAATACAAAAGTGATTACATGATCGCCATTGACAATTTGGGTTTATCTCTGCACAAAGAGACCTAGGCAACTGTGGTTGACCAGCAACTTCTTTTTTGCGTCCAAAAAGATGAAGGAAGCAAAACAAGAAATTGGAACTCACCAATTATAATCAAGTAAATAATCAGAGCGCCGAGGTTTGTTATCATCACACAAACTTGAAGCACCACTGATCCAACCCTCCCGAACGACTCCGCCATAAGACCGCCGTATGTGACGGACTCGCCGAAGTTTGTGTACCGCAAAAGGAACTCCACCGTCACATCGACCCAAGAAAGCAACGACCAGGATCACGATGAAGCCCGGGATTATACCCAACACCTTGAAGGTCGCCGGAATCGACATTATTCCGGCGCCAATCATGCTGGTGGAACGTTGAATACTGCACCGGAAATCGATCCGCCGCCGCCGGAATTTCGATCCCCCGCCCCCCGGACCTCGGCAGGAGCGGAGCGGTGGGTCCGACATCCGGGTTTCCGGACTCATCTGCTTCTATCGAGACTCGAGAGGAGAGGATGTTTAGATGCGTCTTGCGACTTTGGCGGGGAAACGTTATATACTGGTGCTGCCTTTGCACGTCTCCTCTTGTGCCAGTTTGTCGATTACGTACACCCACGTGTCACTGACCTTTGAACAGCTACGCCCACCACGATTAGCACATCGGCTCATCGCAACCGTCCCAATGTTTTGGGCCCGTTTGAATCTTTTACAAATTAGAAATTTTTATAGTTGCCGAATAAATTTTTGCAACAAAAATTGTAATTTTTGAATTCAAAATTTACAGAGTAATTTTTTATCACATCTGTAGTTTTTTTTTTTATTCCAAATATCGCAGCCAATATGCGTATAATTCGATTAACTTTTCAGTCTTAAAGTTTATATTAGATATAACGTTTTCACAAACAAATTAAAAGGCTTACCATACCCATCTTAAATAAAAAAAAAAAAACACTTTTGAGTAAATTAAGAGAGTTATTTACTTGAATGTGATTTTTTTACTTTATTAATTAATTTTTTCATTGTAAAAATAAGATATAAAGTAAAAAATTTTTAAATTAATAATTTCTTTTAAAAATAAAATTATTTAATCCCGACTCGAGTCCAACGAGCTAAATTATATTGAGTTCAATATACATGGCATGCATTTGTTTTCAAATAAGTTGAATACATTGATGTTTATATTAATTATGATTCAATCAACTCTGTAAACTGGTCAAATATAACTTATATATATATATATATATGTATATAGTACTTTGAATTTATCTAACTTTTAAAAGTGAATAATATAATATTTGTACCATTAAGGCAAAAAGAAATATTTAGAATTAATAATTATTAGTTATCAATAAATTGATACTCTTGCTAAATTATAGAATCTAGGTGATCTCAAATTATTAATTTAAAGAAGGTTATACTGTATATATATTACTAATTAGATCGTGTTTTACAAATATATATATTCTTATATTAATATTAATTTATAAATTAAGATAGTGTTTTAATATTCATAAAAATAATTGAGCCACTGGATTTTTCCCTGTATGAGTCTTATGGATGAATCAGATCGAATTATCAACCGATCGACTGGATTCCAAACATAAATTAGTTTGGAGTAAGATAAAGTGAGATAAATTTGAAATAAATTGAAAGTTCGTAATGCGTTGCAGTGAAAAGAAAAAAATTGATGTGATATAAATGTTAACAGAAATTTATAAATTTTTTTAAAATTTATTTACAAACTAAACGGAGCCTTTATTTTCAACCATCCAGGATTCCCAACAACCAGCCTGATGGAGATAGGATATGGGAACAACATCCATGCATTCAAACTACGAGTTTTTGCCCAAAAATTGTGTTAAATGCACAATAAATAAATACACAAAAATAAAGCCTTTGGTGGAGCTATTGATCAAACATTCTTCTCATCGCACGATTCATGCAAGAAAGCATATTGCACCTTCACGCATATGCAAGGTTTTATTTATTTTTTATTTATTTATTTTTATTTTTTAAGGAATAAAAAGGTGGGATAATGAATTATGAAGTCAAAAAAAATATTATTTAAAAAATGATAGCAATGAAAGAGTATATATTTTTTAATTTATATATAATAACATAAATTTTCAGTGATTCTGATACAAAACTCAAATGAGCTATTATTAAAAGAGTAAACCTAACGAGTAACTAGTTGAATTAATTCTCAAGGTAGTGACTACTCGAGAGTAAATTCATCGTCTTACTAACTGAGCTAACTCTCAAGATTGAAGATTTAGCTAATTCCAATATTGAAGATAAAAAGTATTAGGTTAGATTTGAATTTGAATTATAAATGTACCAAAATAAAAAAAATAACTAATAATTACTATTTTGCAACTACTTAAAATAGTGGAAATCAGTAATTATAATATATTTCAAATAGCTCCTTTTTTTTTTTGTGACTTCTAATCATCCTAATATATCATATAAACTATTTAAATTCATAATAAAGTTTAACTTTTTAAATTAACAAAGTTATATTTGACTAAGTTTTTTTTTTAATAATAGTGCCGAAACTCTTATTTTAAATTCGTTAACTAAACGCAAACCTCACCTGTCCAAGAAATGAAGAAGACAATGAAACCTTGATGTCCCAAATTAGGCAGCCATTCAAATATTGATCAATTCACAATTGAATCACAAAATGGCAATCACATACGTAACCTTACCGTGATGGGCTGGTTCACACCAAAAAACATTAGGCCATGAAATGAAAGGGGGACTATACGTAGTGCCCGAAATGAAAGGGGCCACGAAATTGAAAGGGGGACTAGGGTGCGTTTGAAACCTCAAAAATTCAAAAATTCCAAGAATCTTCAAAGTTGACACAGTCTCATCTGTCAAAAATATTAGAAAAATTTCAAAGTCGTTGGAACAGGTCAAAATGATGGCGTTCCAACGGATTTTCCCAGAATTCAAAAAAAATGATCTGACATTTGTACAAAAAAATACACAAAATTCTAAAAATTTTCAAAATCCTCTTTTTAACAATTTATATCAAATTAAACATAAAATTCAACAATTATTACACAATAATTACAAAAATTTAATTTTAGAAATTTTAATTTCGTTGGAGCTCCAAACGCCCCCTTAGTATACTCCCTCCGCTCGTTGAAACTGGCAATAGCAATTAGTGCCGTATTTTGATGTCGCCATCCTTCTTCTATTTATCTCCTTTTTTGATCGGGTAGTTTGTCCATTGGGGAGAGATCTTCCACTAACACCTCTGCTGCAAACGGGAGACCTTTCTCGCAACAATGGGCGATCACGTAGCGACGAGGACAAGATTTCGAGAATAGGGCGGAGAAGAAGCTCAGCGGGCTGGGGGCCCCCTTTCTTCGGTCTCCAAGTTCGAAGACGCCGCCGAGTTGTTCGATAAAGCTGCGAATTCCTTCAAGCTCGGCAATATGTGAGTCTTTCGTACGTGATTCGTTTTCCTTTGATCGATCATGGATTCGTGGACGTTGTTTCCATGCGATTTTGAAATGTTGAATTTTATTTTATTTGATTTGGGGTTTATTCCTTGGAATTGTGATTGGAAATTATGAAATCTTCCATTGAATCAGTGGCGGTTGATAATTCAATCATAGTGGATTGGAATAATGCCTGATGGTTTGTGCATCCGGTGTGTGTGTGTGTGTTTTTTTTTTTTTTTCGATTATTTGATTAGGCTTAACGTTTGTTAACGGAATAGTGAGAAATAAAATCTTTTTTTTAATCACAATATAGCTCTAGTTTGGGAAAACTCTGTTCTTTGGCCTAAATAAGAGTTAAGATGTTCATTCCTTCTTCTTTTTTTTTTTTTTTTTGGATAATGCCTTTCACATGGCCTGAGTGGGTTAATTAGATTAGTTACAAGCCTATATTACTTGTGGTCTGGTATCCAGTATCCACAGTAGCCATGCATGGTCCAGGGGTGTACAAGCTTATTGGAAGCCATGTCAACCCTGCCTTCAGGTCCTTCACTGCCATTTAGAGCAGTTAATTATCGACAAATTTGCAGATTGGTACCTTAAAAAAAAAATACACTCTTGATGAGCAGACTTTTCATGGTTGCTGCTTAGGAGTCAGGATGTTAAAAGGAGGCTGTCCTTAATGCTTTGTAATCCTAGCCTTATTTGTTTTCAGAAGGTTTCCAGTCATTTTGGTGCTCAAAGGATCGCCTTCATGATTCATTATCGAACCAGGTATTATTTAAGATTGATATCGTCAGTGATTCAGCATTATGTTCCGGCATATTGAGTTACTAACCTTTTATGACATCTGGATTCTCAGGGGACCAAGCTGGATCAACATATGTCAAATTAGCAAATTGTCATTTAAAGGTGATTGCTTCCCCTTGCAGGATTTTGGTCTATTTATTTTCGGCTTGTATTTCTGCATATCTTATCTTGCTAGAGGCCTTATTGATGCTGTTATTTTTATAGTTGGATAGCAAACATGAAGCTGCTGGTGCTTATGCTGACGCGGCTCATTGCTACAAGAAAACAAATACTAAAGGTATGTCTGGTGTTGACCTCCATGTTTACAGATTAATCCAGAAATTTTACAGATCAATTTTTTTTTTCTTTTAATGGGCGGTATTCTCTAACTATATAATTCACAACTCCCACCCCTCAACCCATGGCAAAGAAAAAAAAAAGGGCTAAAAAGGGCAATGACAGCACAATAAGAATGGAGTTAAAAAAAGATTTTATATCTATTGTAAATTTTCTCTCACTGATTTTCTTGTAGTGGCCTTGGTTACACCCCACCTCTCTTTTTTTTTCTTTTTTTTCTTTCCCCATCTGTATGTAGTTCTTTTAATACTCTTCAGGAAAAAACATTAAAGATTGTACTTCAGTACTATGTTTGAGGACGCACTCTCAATTGATTTATTGATTGGTAAACGTGTAACTTGTAATGGGTTACATATAATTTGTCAAGTAGCTGCTGTTAGTAACTAATGATCGTTGTGTGAGGACACACTCTCATTGATTCATTGACTAGTAAACTAGTGACTTGTAATAGGTTGCATATAATTTGTCGAGTAAGCGGCGATATGACAGAAATATAATCAATCTGTAAAAATTTTTGGACCCTTTAATTTACTTGCCATTGAACTTCAATTTAGCAGCGGCACGTTATAAAATCAATTCTGACAAACATTTGGTTGTGATTCTTGTGATGCTTTGTAAGATCCAGGATGTTCTGATATAAATATATTGTATAGGTGAATCGCCTTAGCAGAAATGGACTCAAATGAGTCCACTGTTTAGTTTACCGATATGTTTGCCTCTTGATGATAATTCATTCTATCACCTCTGTATAAGCCTTAGGTGTGCTTCATGTGGGATTCCAAATTTGTTATTTTTTCCTCTTTACATGCTTGTTATCATTGAAATGCCAGGATTCAACAATCCTTCGAAGGTGATGGAGCCTTGTGGAATTCTTAACTGACCATCTTGATGTTAACTCATAATTAGAAATAATGTTCTCTGTAAGCAAACTAGTGCATATGGCACTTACTATTGTATTGAATATTGTATGCTTTTCAGAGATCGTATCTTGTCTAGAGCAAGCTGTTAATCTTTTTCTGGAGATTGGAAGGCTTAACATGTCTGCAAGATATTACAAGGTACAATCTCAATTATTTTGTTGAAAAGAACTGTTACGACCGGGAGGCATTGTCAAAGATGATTGCTTGCTTATGTTGTAATACATACCTGACCATTGACCTTTGTTTGGAAAAATAAGAAATCACGTAATCATGGGTGCTTTTATCCTGGAGTTGTACCTTTCCAAATATATATATGCTGAAGTTGATGTTTATTTAGAGTAAACATTTAGTATCATGGCTTGTAATGGCTGGTGGTGTTATAAAAGATGCTGACTTGGAACTCCTTCCTTCGCGTGCAGGAAATTGCTGAATTGTATGAGGCTGACCAGAACTTTGAGCAGGCTATTGTTTACTATGATAGAGCTGCCGATCTTTTCCAAAGCGAAGAAGTATCAACTTCTGCAAATCAGTGCAGGCAGAAAATTGCACAATTTTCTGCTCAACTGGAACGGTTAAGGACACTCACTAAATTTATATGTACATCTTTTTGATAAGTAAAATTTTATATACATGTTAGGAGGCTGTAACGTTTCGAAACTTTTATGCTGTGTCATTTAGCCAACACCCAACGGTACATCTGCCCTGTATCTGTTTTTGTCTATCTTCCTCTGCATAGGATTTGATTGCAGAAAATGTATGACATTGTTAATGTTGTTTTCCATGTGGCGGAAATTCCCTTTCACCGTGTAGATCGTAGAACTTCCTACAATTTAACTTATTAGGATATGGATCCACTATTTTTGAATGTAGAGCTAACTGGAGGAAATCAATCTATCTAGCCAATCTCAAGTAATGAGAATGTCTTTTGGAGATGAGTTGAGCAGAGTTGGGCTACCAATTTTTAATGCATTTATATGTGCACATGGACATCTTCCACTCGTATCGCCTGCATTATGCATATTTTTATACATACTTCTGGACACCTAGGTATAGTCATTGGTTGGTTCCTTACATAGGCTTTTCTTGGAGACTACATGAATTTTTCATGTGGGATCAACAAATTTTCGCATCTGTTTGTTTGCTTCTCATTAAATATGTGATAGTTCATAGTTAATTGCAGTGTTTGTTGCTAGCAACTAAAATTGATTTTTTCAACTGTTGGCTTGTTTGGTTTATAGTTTTAGAACTAATTATTTAGCGCAAATCTTGTTTGAAAACGAATGATTATTCATTTTTTTCAATGGTTTAGTTTAGATTTGTTCTAAACATACTGTAAAAGGGTATGAACCCCAAGGTAAATGGTGATACCATGCAAATGAAATCTGGCACTTTCTGCTGGAATCTTATCATTGTCTGGAATGTATGCAAATCATAGGTATGCAGTGATGTAGAATGTTGTGGAAGAATTGAAATTGTGTTGATAGGGATCTAATATGCGCAAAATATTCCTCCAGATACCAAAGAGCGATCGAGATTTACGAAGATATAGCTAAGCAGTCGCTGAACAACAATTTGCTTAAATATGGAGTTAAAGGACATCTTCTTAATGCTGGAATTTGTCAACTCTGTAAAGGAAAGGGGGAGACTGTTGCAATTAACAATGCATTAGAGCTGTATCAGGTTTAAGCATGACTCTTTTCCAGCATATAGACTTGTTACTGTATTGGTTGGTTGTAAGAACATGAATGCATTTGCAGAACTTGATCCAACCTTTTCGGGAACACGAGAGTACAGATTGCGTGCGGTATGTGTTGCTTGTTTATCATATTTATCTCATCACCGTTAACAGAAATTTATCTGAATATGAATGATTTGTTTTCTTATGGCAGGACTTAGCTGATGCGATTGATCAAGAAGATGTTGGAAAGTTCACTAATGCTGTGAGGACATTTGACAGCATGACCCAGCGGGTAAATTGCATTTGGATTGGACTTAAACTAACCATTCCCTTATTTAGTGTTGGGATTTCGTACTGATCGAACTGATGCTGTTGTCTTGAATAGATCAGATATTCTAAATCTATACTTGAAACATGCATTGTGTGGAAATCAATTACTGATCTTGCATTCTTGTATACTTTAATCGAGTAATTTTTTTTTATAATATCTATTCATTTTAGTCTCAATTTTCTAGCTTAAAAAAAAAATACATTCGAGCGCTTTCACTTCGTATTGATTCATACAATTTTCATTCGCTTTTATTTTCCCTCCGCAAATCCATGCTCCAAACATAGCCTAAAAATGTGTTTGGGATCAAGATTTGTAAGGAGAAGAAAAAGGGGATAGGAATTCAAAATCAGTTCACATATTTTGGTTTGTGATAAAAAAAAAAAAAAAAAAACAAGGAAAAACTGTGGAATTTGAGAAATTTAAAATAATTAAATTAGAGAACGAATTAACTAATGAATATCTCTTGCCTTTTTTTTATATATTTTTTAAAATACAAGATGTATGTATTTTTGTCCATTTTTTCTTAACATTTTTCTTTTACTTTTCATCCACAAAATCCTCACTCCAACACATCCTAAGTCTGTCTAATTAGAAAGTATTGCAGTATCTTATGTCGTTTCCACGCATCTTGATCCGACAGATGCTTTGAAGACAACCCTTCTGTTAAGAGTTAAGGAAGCGCTGAAGGAAAAGGAACTAGAGGAGGATGATCTTACTTAAAATTCTACTTTGATCCCATTCCATAGGCCATTTGCCTTTCTTTCTGATGATTGTACTGGGTGGTTGGTTGTGTCTAATTATTCTTATTTACATTGCTTTTTTGTGTGTATTAAATTTGGTGTTAATCTGAACGGATAGCTTTGCTTTTACATACAATTCTTTTACTTAGTAATTTATATATTACACACACGGTTTTCCTTTATAAATAAAGTTGCGTATTGAAGGAGTCGAAAAATTCGCATCTCAAGCATCTTTTCTTTTCCATGTCTTGTTGCATCAAACTTTTTAACTTGATTTTAAGCTATGCGTACAATGAAATTTATATTTATTATTAGTCTGACAGCTTAGAGTATTGTGTTTGGTACAAATGAAGTCTCTTTATTCCTTTATGATGAACGGCCTGTTAGATTTAGATAAGTCGAGAGTGATGAAGAAAGTGAAATTTGGATACCGTTAATATGCATTACTTCAGTCTCCTGTAACGCACCATAAGCGGGTTTCATGGTTAGGCATTTAGAAGAAGAAGAAGAAGAGAGGAAGAAGAGGAGAGAGAGAGAGAGAGAATCCACCAGTTGGTCAAAGGATTAACAACCATGACTCCTTAAACTAGTCGGGTCACCAACCTTATGGGTAACTAAGAAGATTAGTGGTTAATATATAGGAGAATTAATAGCTACAGAGTCACCCCATATATATAAGTAAATAAAAAAAAAATTGAGTGCTTGAATAATTAAGCACCTACTACTATGGAAATGTATTAAAAATGTTTTTATTTTAACTAGAGAGGGAGAGAGAGAGAGTCATTATATACATTTTTTAATTAGTAATATATAACTTAACATTTAAAATTTAATAAAAATATACACACACAACTTGTAATTATAGTGTGATTAGTATTATTATTATTATATATAATCGAGGGTGTCCAGGTCAGTTTACACACATCTCGACTAATCCGTACGGCTTTAAAGTTACAACTATATAAACTCTCTAGTGATGCTGACAAGACTCAAATTAATAAGCATCGGGAGCAAAATCCAATATTTATTAAAATCTTCTAACAACAATAGATTGAGAGAAAATAGTAATTAATTTTAGGAGAGTAGAGTTTATTTTTTCAATACTTGGAATCGATTCTAAAATAAATTCGCTAAGCATGATTAAAAGTTAAATTTTATTTTTACATCTCTACATTAAAAATCAAGCGCCTATTATAATGAAAAGGGTTTTATGATTGTTAATACGTTGTGATCAAAACTAAGAAAAGGTCAAGAACACTACTAAACATTTATTTAAGCGAAATATAAGATTATTAGCGGTGACAACTTAAACGCGAAAAATCCATCGTGCCTCTACCAGCAGGACGTGTTTAAAATTTGTTTGAAAACAGGGGGAGAAAGTGTAATAAAAAATGGTTAACTAATAAAAATTTCAAACTGCCTTGATTAAATAACAATTAACATAAAATTAATAATACATAAATTCAAATTCAGATTGCGGTTGGGCATAACTCACCTGCTGAAGCAACCTCGCGAGAAAGTCGATTGTGAAGGGATTTCAAAAGTCAATTTATGCGACATTATTATTATTTTTTTGGTGTAGAAAACTTTCTATCATCCAGTTATCATAACATAAAAGAAAATTCTTTGAAAAGTATTTATATGACTTGGTAGGAATAAACGTTATCAACTATAGTGTATATATTTTTATAATAAAACATAACACATTTTAAAATATCTTTCTCAAAAATTAAAATTTAAAAACTGACATTGAGTTCTATTCTTAAATGAATGATTAGATCTTTACAAATTAAAATTTTTCTTCAGACTCTCGTCTAAAAATTTAGAGTTAAACGTAATGGTAATATTTGAAGAATTGTAGTGAGAAAAATAAAAATTTTATTTTTTGAAAATAATATAATAAAAATTAATTTATTTTGATTTTTTAAAATAAAAATATATTAACATATTTTAATTTTAAATACATATATATTTAATTTTAATTGAGGAGTGGCAAGGTGTTTTGCTGGTGCCTGTGTACTTAGAAATTTTATATTAATTATCAACACATTTATGTACTCTTTAAAGGCCACGCATTTCAACCGTTGGATTTCCATTTCAATCCTTTTCTAACGGTTGGGCCCTAGCCACAAGCGTGGCCGACCACGAAACGACGTCGATTCCAGAAGGTTTTCAAAAGGTTCTTCGAGACCGGAGTTGACGATCTCCTCTATCCCGAGTCTCCTAGCATTGGGAAGACGGAGAAGCACGAGATCTACTTCTGATTAATCTGCTCATCCGTTTCGTTCTGTTTCAATTCGTGGGTGAGTATGCTTTATCTTAAAGGTTTTGATTTTCCTTGTTCCCAAGTCCCTTTTTTTTTTTTTTTTGAGTGTACACAGATGTAATATGTATGACGATTACTTCCAATTCTTAACTGATTTTTCATCAAATCTCCAATTCCAAGTTTGTAATATTTGCGGGTTTTAGTTTTTTTTTTTTTTTTTTTTTTTAAATTCTGTTTCTTGATTGAATTACAAGAATTTTCAGCTGTGGTGGCTGATCGTTCATAGAGTCTGTTTTTGGGGTTTTGAAAGAGAACAAGGCAATCTTGTGCTGCTGTTTTGTGGTTCTTATTGTCGCCTTTGGGAGATGATAATAACATGTGATTGAAAAAAATGAACAAAACATTCTATTACACTGCTTCTAAGTGATAGAAACTCAACCTTTGTTTTACAGCTTCAGTATTAGATACCCTGATAGAGCTTTGGAATTTTTAACCCCCAAAATAGAAAGAAAAGGAAAAAATCAGAGAAAGCAAGAATGGTTTCAACAGATAATGATGGAAACAGTGGGGGAATTGAGGAATCTAGCGGTCCTATTAGTGTCAAGAGTCAGATTCCTCTTCATATTTCTACATCTCAAAAGGGACTCACAGGTAGTGAAAACCCTGAACATAGGTTTCATGATAGTTTTGCTGCTATGCCCAAAGATTAAGGTTCCTCAAATTAGGTTCTTTGGCTTCTCCATCAGCAAAATTCCAGCGGATTGCTGAGGAGAGGGATGAGTTTTCACGGGCTGTGCCTTCATCAACCAGTCATGCTTTTCGAGAACGATTCAATAGGGTCTTCTCCCGGAAAATTGATTGGGGATCCCTTTGGAACATGGGCAAAGAATGGATTAGGAACCCCGTGAACATGGGGCTTTTCATTTGGATTGTCGGTGTTGCTGTGTCTGGTGCAATTCTGTTTCTTGTCATGACTGGTATGTTGAACGGTGCCCTGCCAAAAAGTCCCAGAGAGATGCTTGGTTTGAAGTCAATAATCAAATTCTCAATGCCCTATTCACTCTAATGTGTCTGTATCAACACCCAAAGCGTATATACCACCTTGTGCTTCTGTTGAGATGGAGACCAGAGGACATTTCCAAGCTCAGAAAGGTTTACTGCAAGAATGGGACTTACAAGCCTCATGAATGGGTACACATGATGGTTGTTATTCTCCTATTAAACATTAATTGCTTTGCACAATATGCTTTATGTGGCCTTAACTTGGGCTACAAGAGAGCAGAGAGACCAGCCATAGGAGTAGGGATAACCATCTCTGTTGCAATTGCCTGCACCTGCAGTTGCTGGTCTTTACTCCATTGTTAGCCCCCTCGGGAAGGACTATGATTCTGAATTGGATGAGGAAGCACAAGTCCCGATTACCACTTCTGAAGCTAGCCAGCCAAACCGATCAAGATTGAAATCACTCGAGAAGAGATTTTCATTTGCATCAAGAGACGAGAGGAGGATTGTTGAGAGCAGACCAAAGTGGAGCGGTGGGGTGCTTGATTTTTGGGATGATATTTCTTCAGCATACCTCTCACTATTTTGTAGTTTTTGTGTTTTCGGGTGGAATATGGAGAGACTTGGGTTCGGGAACATGTATGTCCATATTGCGACTTTTCTTCTGTTTTGCATGGCCCCTTTCTGGATTTTCAATTTGGCTGCGATTAATATCAACAATGAGACTGTCAGGGAGGCATTGGGGGTTACAGGAATATTTCTTTGCATGTTTGGTTTACTTTATGGTGGTTTTGGAGGATTCAGATGAGAAAGAGATTCAACTTGCCACCATATAATTCTTGTTGTGGTAAACCCGATGTCACTGATTGTGCACTGTGGCTTTTTGCTGTTGGTGTTCTCTTGCTCAGGAAGTGCGAACGGGGAATTCCTATGATATCGTGGAAGATAAATTTTGCAGAAAACAACGGGATGAACATGGCCAATTGCCAATCTCACCTTTGCCTCGTGAAGACGGTGACTTCCAATATAGGTCTGGCCCTAGTTCTCCACTCGGCAACAGTTCTTCTCCATCTCAGATTACAAAAGTTAATTCTCCAAGTCCCAGCAGACTTTCTAAGGGATATTATAGTCCAGATAGGCATCTTCCACTGGGGAAGGAGGAATCTCATACAAGAGGTAAGGATGAAACTATGACACCGCCTGCTATTTCACTTATACAAAGAGAAGCCAATTAGCATAAAACCATTGCGTATTGTAACATTTTGATTTGTACTTTTGAATGCTGAGGACTAGTTCATAGGATATACATACATATATATATTTTGAATATTTCCAAATGCATTTTTCTTGTAAATGATCTTTCTTACTACTATATCTCTTTGAGGTATCTTTTGTTTAACTTGGCGTGTTAATGTAGTTTCGATTCTTAGTTTATCTCTGAGCAAATACTCTATGCAAAGCAAGTAATGCAGAAGGAATCTGGCTTAGATGTTTTCATCAGAATCAAAACAAGGGCTGTTCTTATTTTTGCCAGTGAGTTTGTTGAGGTGGCAAGAATCTCTTGATTTTTTTTTCCCTGGTTAGTATAATCTCTCAATTTACAACCGGTTTTGATTGATCTTTGTGAAGCTTCAAGACATCAGAAAAGTTTCACAATATTTTGGAACCCCAGGACGAGATGTTGGTCCGAATCTTTTGGAGGTCCTGAGTAAATCATTAATCAAAACATGGCTCCGAAGAAGGGGGGGGGGGAAGAAGTCTCATAATTGGCATATGACAGTCGATTTTTTTTTTTTTGGGCGAACCCATAACCCTCTTCGGTTTATTGCAGCTCTCAACGATCCGTGTAACGGATGGATAAACCACCAAAGATACGTACGTGCCCCTCATGCACACTCTGCTTGAGATGACAATCCATCTTGGTAGTTAGAAACTTTCAAATTAGTTGCTACTTGGTCATGATAGTGGAAAAAAAACTGATTGATTCACTTGAATTAGGGGAACCGGTTTCGATTATTATTCTTTATTTTTGATGATGTGGGCCTACCCCTAGGTTTATAGAGTCATCAGAGACCGGCAAATGCCCCACTCCACCTGGGCAAAAAGCTTCCTTGGTTCTAGATTTCCATTTATTGTCCACTTCTCCGTTTATAGGAAATACTAACCCTGAAAGTTTGTTGCTTGATTGCCCTCTCTATAATTGTGTATGAAGAAAACTAGGAAATCTTCTCTTCTCAAGGATTCATGGTTTTGTTGGTCAAGCATATAATATTATATATGCTGGAAAGTTCCTTACCTTTTCTGAACTGGAGCTGAGGAACACACGACATTCCTGACATATCAGCTTTGCAATTTGCAAAGGGGATGGGTATTTCTGTTTCCATTTAAATGATTGCATCATTAATTTGAAGAAGTTTCTGCTGCATTTCTAATGAATTATTTTACGGAATAGGCGATCCTTTCGTTACAGCGAGACATATGGGTCTTTTTCCCATTCTGCTTGCGCTTATTTTATTATAGTCATGTACTAGGTAGTAACGTTAGTTTCCTTTCCTGGTATGCTTATGGTCATCCATTAGGTACATTAATTGAGGAGAGGGAGAGAGAGAGAGAGATATCTAACCTTGAATTTTCATACCTCAACTTTTCTCCACAAACAAACGCACTTGCATGATATTATTTATTTATTTATTTATTTTTGTGATTAAGACAATGGAGTTGTTAAGTTGGCGCCCATCGCAATTAATGGGGTTGACTACTTTCGGTAGCACCCTAGTTTTTTCCTGTAGCAATAATTAGTTTTTTTTTCCCCCTCTATTATTTATTTAACGCATAAAGATGCTATTATTTACACTTAACCCACTACACTAAGTATTCATTGATAGGACACATACGTATTATATATATATATATATATATGTTCTCGAAATATTAAATAAACTTTTTCTAGTATGGATGTTTTTTTTTTTTTTTGGTAATTTCTAGTATGGATGTTAGTATCTTTGTTTAGCATGTATTGAGTTTACAAATTTTCTGAAGACACCAAAATACATATTGGATGACATATTTCCATTATTTTATCACTTTTTATTTAACTATGTGATTGTGATAAGGTTAGATTCAAGGAGGTGAAATCTTTAAAGTTAATGAAATTCTCTCTCATAGTATTTAGTTATAAATGACGAATTATGTATTAGTTATTAAATCAATTTTCGTGTGAATGTTATATATATATATATATATATAGCTAATATATAAAAAATTATATATTTTTATCGTATCTCTGTCACATCTTTGTTAGTTTTTTTTTTAAATAAGTTGTATATATGTCTGTATTAATGGTATATATATGGCGATAATTTCAAACAAACCAAGCGAATATGGAAGTTACGTAGCCTTTAAGTTTTAAAGAATTTTCAAAATTTTTTGTATTTTTATATGCCGTATGAATTACAAGACTGTATTTTATATCAATTGGTGGAGTTCCAAACAAAACTTTGGAATAAGCTAGTTTTTTACCTATTCAAAAATCCTAAGTTGGGACTTAATAAAAATACTATTAATCGATCAATGCTCAAATCGACGATCAATTAATCATTGAATTATTTAAGGATTCGTCCTTTTTCTTCATCATCGTCATCATCACCATCAATTGGTGGCTGTGCTTCAATGCAAAAGATCTCACCGGCCCATTTCGTATGTGGGTTGGAAATTGTGATGCAAATGGACCCCTGCTGATTCCCCTAGCGGTGAGCATGCTGACAAAGACAGACGGTTTTGACGACTCTCTCATGCATCATATGGGCTTTTTCCATTCTGGCCCATTGGCTGTTTCCTATGTATTATTTTATTAATATATATATATTTTTAATGGTGCTGGATGATGATGAAACGGGCCGGGCATACAGGCTGGCTTCTGCGTGAGACAAATGGAAGATCTTTGCGGCTCCACGCGTTAGGCGTCCCCCCTTAATATATTAAAATATTTTTTTCGGCTGCTTATATGATTATATTATAGTGAATAAATATTAAATTGTTATTTTAATAACCATTTGAGCCTGTCATTATTTGTAGAATACTCAATCTCATAATGTGTAGCGCACAAAGTGTTGAAATGATCTGAAAGTCTAACCTATCTCAATCTCGGTTAATCGGACTTGGGTCCAATTTTGGAATTCAAAAATCACTAACTCGGTGATCATGGACCCACTGAGGCTCCGTTGGGAAAGAAAATAGTTAATTTATTTTTAACTAATTAGTAATTGATTAAAAATAGGTAAACTATTTTTGTGTTCGAGAAAGAAAAAAATGACTTTTTTTAAGTAAATTTTTACTTTTAGTTAATTTGATATTTTTGACCTTGAAAGTTTAAAGGTTAAAATATAAGAGAATAAATTTAATTGGTTACTATAACAGCTACTAACTAAAATATAATTTGACATTTTTGGCTTTAAAAGTTTAAAGGTTAAAATATAAGAGAATAAATTTAATTAGTTATTGGAACAACTACTAACTAAAAGTTACTACTGTAGCAGTTAGTTGTTTGGGTTGTTAAACTAAGCCTGAGTAGGAGTTAAGTGGAAATAATTACCTTCATTTATTTGGTAAATTATATTAAAATTTTATTGATTTTAATTTTATTTATTTATAAATTTTAATTTTATTCTCATTATTTTTTTTCTTTTCTTTACTTTTGCATCTAATTACTCTAAAAATATAATTTTATTTTTAATAATTATAAATTTTGAATTGGTCCTGACCAATAATTATGACTTTATCTGCCATGCAATTAATTTGGATTTTCTCATTTGGTTTGGCAAAAAAAAAAAGGGAGGGGGGGATTTAAATACGGTCAATGAAAAACTTTGAATAAACCCGCAAAGTATTATGACCGTTTACGACTCCCCCGATAGAAAATGATTGAGGGGGGCCTGAAGTTGCTTTTAAATTTTAGAGACTTAAAGTTAAATCTTAACCGCTCAATTAATATGAATTTGATCTGATCCTTCGATTTTAAAATTTATTTTTTACCTTTAAAGTGGGGCAAAATAGTCAATTGAAAAAAATATTAAATGATCAATTAAATGGAAGAAAGAGAAACTTTTAAATGATGAAAGAGAAAAGAAAAAAAAAAGAAAAACTAAACATAAATAAAGATAATAGTTAAATATTTATCTTTAGTTGCTATATCCTTATTTATTTTGAATTTGTAACAGTAAAAATATGATAAAAAATAATAAAAATAACAATAAAATATAAATAAAAATAATAAATTTTAATTATTTTTACTTTTAAAAATATGTAAATTTATATTAAAAATAAATAAAAATATAATAAATTTTTTGTTACACTAGATTTACAACTGAATTATGTCATTATTTACTTTGAATTTGTAATAGTAAGAATATGGAAAATAAAGACAAATAAAGATAACAACTAAAATAATAAAAAATAATAAATTTTAATTATTTTTACTTTTTAAAAATATGTTAATTTATATTAAAGATAATAGAGATATAATAAATTTTTGTCAGACTAAGATTTGCAACTGAACAACTAAATAAAGATAATAACTAAAGATAAATAAATAATTAAAATTTTAAATTAATATACATAAATTTCAATATACCTTTAAAAAAATACTTAAAAAATTACTATATTTTATTTATCTTTAATATAAATTTAATTATTTTTAAAAAAAATTAAAATTTTACTATATCTTTATTTATATTTAGTTATTATCTCTATTTATGTTTAGTTTTTCTTTTTTTCTTTTCTCTTTATCATTTAAAATTTTTTCTTTTTTCCATTCAATTTATTATTTAATATTTTCTCAATTGACTGTTTTACCTCATTTTAAAAGTGAAAATAAATTTTAAAACTGGTGAGTCAAATCAAATTATATTAATTAAACGACTGAAATTTAGGGTCCGTTTGGTTTGTAATAATTTGTTGAAAATTTTCAAAAAATCTCTATAAATCTCTGTTAACTTTATATTACATCAATTTTTTCTCTCACAGCACGCATTACGAACTCTCTCCAAACTATAATTTATCTCAATTTATCTCATTTTTCTTATTCCAAAACAAATCCTTAATTTTAAATTCTTAATATTTCAAAGTAACTTCAACCCCTCCATCCGATAGAGAAACACGCTCTGCTCGTCTCCGTTAATATTCAATATTTTACTCACAGGAGACAGAGAGGGTGACGGTCAAAAGAAGCTGGCTTGACCTCATCGATGCGCGAACTTTTCTGTGCTTTCTAGGTCCCACAATACCCCCGGTGGGCCCATTCTGACAGTGTCCAAAACTACTTCCGTCCTTGGTATAAAAATAATAATAAAATATAAAAAGACTAATTGGCCCCTCCCTCTATCTATTTAACGCCCTTCCTTCCTTACCCCTCATCCCCATCAATCTCCTCAGCTTCCTCTCTTTCTCCTTTCTGTGTCTCTTTTTAAATTCATTCTCTCCGTTCTCTCTCTACAGTTTCTCTCTCTAGAGCTTTTTTTTGCCAGAACTGGCTAACTTACAGGAAGTCTGGAGGAGTCAAGCAGTAGTAAGAGGGTGGTACACGCCCTGTATGACGCGCTGAGCACCCGAGACGTCGACACAGTCCACAAGCTCTTGGCCTCCGACCTCGAGTGGTGGTTCCATGGCCCTCCCTCCCACCAGTTTATGATGCGCCTTCTCACCGGCACTTCCAGCACCAACGTCGATTCCTTCGAATTCGTCCCCATCTCCATCGCCTCCTTCGGATCAACGGTCCTCGTCGAGGGCTGCGATCACGCCCGCTCCATCTCTTGGATCCACGCCTGGACCGTCACTGATGGGATAATTACCCAGGGTCAGGGAGTACTTCAACACCTCTCTCACTGTTACCCGCCTCGGCAACAACACTCGCCAGTCCCCGCCGTCCGATTTCTCGTCCACGTCCTCCTCCATCACTCCCCTCCACTGCCCCTCCGTTTGGGAGAGCAGCCTCTCGAATCGGGCCGGGAAATCTGTCCCGGGTCTCGTACTGGCAATATAAATTACAACCCGGCCTTTCTGATCAGCTGCAGCTGGGAGTATTGTAATATCGTAGTGCATGGGTTGAACCACCGTCTCTTGTGCGTGCTGCAATGTGAGGACGTACGGGCGTGATTAGAAATTGGGACAACCTTTTGTTTGGCTTGCTTGCTTGTTTTGTGCGTTTTCTCCTTAGGGAGCGTTTGGTGGTTGTGTTCTGTGATTTTTAGTTTCAAGGGAAGTGAACCAACCATGATGTTTTGGTCCTTTCCCAATGTTTCTGTAATACGGTTTGTTGGTTATGCAGTAAAAATATTTCCTTTGCTTATAAAACGATTTTATTAAGACCCTTAATAAAATCGCTTACATAACCCCAAAAATTAAAAAAAAAAAACTATCTTTATAAGAATAATAAAGATTAGAAAAAAATTACTTCAAATCATACGATACCTTGAACAGTTATTATTTTAAGAATAATAATTCATTAAAGAGCTCCGTTTATTTTCTTAAAAATTTATAATTTCATTCTTCATCAAATTCTAACTCTGTTATCACCGCTAATGAATTTCTGTGTCTTGAGTAAAAAAATGGAATTACCGAAACATTCCTGTTGGAATAATTACATTAAATTAACATCAACATTGCATATATTAGAAAATCCGATAGGTGAGCCTTACCTTTGTTCACTAAATATTATATATATACATATCACGTCATAAGCATGAGAACCAAATGCTTAATTACTTTTTGTTATAATTAATAGAAGTTCCCATATTTTTTGTCTGATTAAACAAGAGCAAAAAGGTTGGAATTACTTGGAATTACTGTTAACAGTTAGAATAATTATAAGCATGTGATTGGGGGCGAATCTTGAATTTTCAGCAAGGGAGGCACTGAAACATCTAAGACAGGGATAATAAGTTATCTTCGGATTAAAGTAGGAGAGAAACAATGTTATTTTTAAGAAAATATAAAATTATTCTTGAACATTAAATCATTGATTATACTTTTTTTAGTTTAATGGTTCAATTGGTTATTTTAACAGTATCTGAGATTTAATAGGATGTCTCTCATTACTAAATATATATATATATATATATATATAATTATTATTAAGTTTTATTATTTATAGAATTTATTATGTTTTATATTATATTGTTTGATATTATACACAAAATATTGAATAGTGTAATAAGACAATATATTTTATTTTATAAAAAAATACTTAAGTTTAATTTTTATAAGTTCTTTCTATGTTAGAAAAAAATTTAAATATACAGTAGTTTTTAAATAAGATCTATATAAACTTAACTTTGAATTAATTTATTTTTTTAATTAAAAATAAAATATTAAAAATATTTTTATAATTTAATATCTAAAATTCAGGGGTCACTCCCCCCGGGGGCGGGGAATGTGGCTCCGCCCGTGCGTGTGATTAAGCCAACGGAGATGCCCATCACAGACTCCTACCATTCGTTCGTATATTGTTATGGACAAATTTGCTTTTCACGTTGGAGATAATATCACAAGTATAATAATAATAATAATAATAAAGGCTTATCAATTGGTGCAATTATAAGCGACAAAAACTTAAGATGAATTCATATACTCTGCATATATGCACATTTAGGACCGATAATTGGTTTTAAGTTTGGGTTACTCGAACCGGATGGATTGTATACCTTTTTTTTAGATGACGTGGGAGAATCACTGAAAGCATTATCTTTTAAACTCACCTTAAAAATGTAAATTCTCCTGCAGATCGGTAAACACCCCAATTCTTAATCTCAGGTAAATCACAAGACTACTCAAAACCATCACATTATTAGAATTTGCTAAAAGGTCAAACTATAAATATGGACTAGTTTTATTTTTAAATTTCGAACTCTTAACCAGGATAGACTGAGAAATTTTATTGAGTGGAGATAAAATTAAATAAAAATAAATATTATAAATTTTTAAACAATAACAAAAATAAGACAAATAAAAGTTATATACTTTTAAAAATATAATATCCTTATAAGCAGCTCCTATGATTTTTCATCATTTTAAAATGGTGAATAAAAATAAAAATTTCTAATCTTTTTTATTAAAAAAAAGATGTTAAACCATAATTCAAATACATATCAGTAAAATTTTAAACCTAAAATAAATAAATCAATAATTTTTCAAATAACACGAGTAATAACAAGACAACTGATTTAAATAACCAATTGTCATAAAATATAGACAACGCAAACTATATAATTTCATAAAAATTTATATTATTAAACTAAATATGAATAATATGTGTAATAAAATAAAATATTAAATTAGAATCAAACCATAATTTGTAAATAAAATATCTTAGTTGTTTTTTTGAAGAGATGATATTGAACATTAATTTTTAAGATAAATATTTTGCAAGTTGAAGATGGAGTTTTAACATATATTAAAAGGAGGTCTTACTTGAGAGAGGATGGGTGTTTGAGAAAATGAAAAGAGTAGATTGAGAAAGAGTGAATGAGAGGAAGATTCGGCTAAAAGAGGAGATAAATAAAGAGAGAGATTGTGGCTCAAAAAAATAAAAGTTGTTGTAAATTAGCTTTAACGAGAGAGGGAGAGGGGGGAGGGGGTAAAAAAATAAAATGAGCAGCTTTGGTTTAGAGAAAGAGAATGGAGTGAAAAAAATAAAAGAAGCTACTTAAATTTAAAGTGTGTGAGAGAGAGAGAGAGAGAGAGAGAGATTGATTGAAAGATGAAGAAGATCAGAGATATTAAAGGTGTGTTTGAAATATTAAAAAGTGAGATAAAATGAAATAAAATAAGATAAGTTATAATTTTGTAATTTGTGTAGTTAGATAAAAATGAATAATTTTTAAATTTTTTATATTTTTTAATTTTTTAGAATTTTTTTGTTACTTCAAATGAAGATAAATGATGTGTAATTAATTTAAAAGAGAAGAAAAAGTAAAAAAAAAAAAAAAAAAAGGTACTATGAAAGTATGAAATTAATTTTTAGTTGATTTGACATAAAAAAATTACCAAACATATCTAAAGAGATAAATTTTAAACCTAGGGGGACTATTTATACATCAAGTATTAAAAAATTAAAAATTTACATATAAAATTAATATATATGAGAATCTCGAAATCACCTCATGACGTATATTTGGTTTTAGGTCATAGAACCGGTATCTGTCCTATCTGAGTTAACACGCGGGGGGCGAAATACACTTTAAAAAAAATAATTTAACTCATGAAGGATATCAGTCGAAGCTAATCTTAAACAGAAAATTTGCCATTTTGAATATGGCTACATATTCAGAAAGAGACTTATGAACGGAAATCATTATTGGCCTTGAAATTAAATTAAGAAAGAAGATCTAATTAATCAACCATTAAATAACTCAAATGAGACTATAAGGATGTTTGGAACTCTAAAATTTACTCTAAAAAATATTAAATTTTTTTTAAAAAATTATATAATTTTGTAGTCTCATTATATAAATTATGAAAAGTATACTCTTAAAAGTTTTTGTCAATTTTGTTGTCATTACAAATGCATGATCATTGTATGCTAATTATACCGATAACTTTCAAAGCGACCAAGGCATCGTTAAGGGAGTGTTTGGTTAAAAACAGTATAATAAAAATGTAAAGATTTGATGCAAAAACGATATATGATGAAGTTTGATCGAAAAAAATTGATAAATATTGATAAATTTTGGTGAATTTTGATTTTTTTTTTGGGTATACTAAACACGGCCTAAAATGACGGAATATGGATAAGAAATTGGATCGAGTTTGAGCTTAACAAACTCTGAATTTGAATCATTAGGTGCGGTCTTAGAGTTGTTTCGTTGATAAAATTTAATAAAAAATATAATAAAATAAAAATTTAATGTAAAAGTAATAAACCAAATCAAACCAAACCAAGCCTTTTCCCATTAGGTGGGGTCGGCTATCTGGATTTGTCGACGTCAATTAGATCTGTTTAGGGGCATGTCCTCTGATAAATCAGAGGTAGGTCAAGTCATGTTTAATGGTTTTCTTTCCAAGTTTCTCTTGGGTCTTCCTCTATCTCTTCTACTCCTGACAATCTCTATACTTTCACACCTTCTAACAGGTGCCTCTGCTGAACGCCTTCTAACATGACCAAACCATCTTAATCGATTTTCTCTCATTTTATCTTCAATCGGTATTATTTTAATGTAAAAGTAATATATGATAAAATTTGATAACAAAATAAAAAATAAAGTTTAATAATTTTGATCAATTAAACACCTCCGCATAACACGTTGCATTAATTTCCCTTTTGACCGGAAAGAAGATAAGATCGCGTTCACATCAGGACTGCACCCAAACAGGGCCTCATCGTACTGGCATAAACTGTCAGTTTATGAAGCCGGGGGGGGCAGCCAGCAAAAAACATAGGAAGGAAAAAGACAGCCCGAGAGAATCTTAATACGGGGCTGATAATTGCATTTTTTTTTGTCCGAATAAACTCTCTCTCTAATGTCCTGAAGAGGCTTGAATTAGGTAGTTCTGCGAAGTAAATTTAAGGTCGTATCTGTTAAACTAATTCTCATAATTGCGTTTGGTATAATAAATTTTGAGACGAAGATCTCTTAAAATTTTGAAATTTTTATAAAATTTTACATATTTGGAAATTTTTTAAAATTCAAAAAACGTTTAATATATTTAAAAAAAATCGATAACTAAAATTCGGTTAAGTAAAAATTTTTTCATTATGCTTACCATGAACTCCCAATCTATCAAATGACACCCACTTGACTATTTTTTATGGCGTTTTTAAAATCGTTCAAACGAATTGTAAAAATTATTCTGATGGAATCGCGCGACCAACTTTCGTCAAAACGGTTTCTACAATTCGTTTTGTTTGGACTGATTTGTAGGTGTAAAGAAGTCAGATCTGCCTAAAATTTGAATCCGTCCAAACAGAAATCTAATCCGTTAGAACGAAATCTTACTATTCATCTCCAAAAAAGTGGTTTGAGCTGTGTGCACCAAACACAAAAAATTTCATTAAATTATGTTTATTTATTTTATCTCACTTTTTATGCGTCAAACGTAACCCAAGTATTACATCTCCCACCTTTAACAAACATGAAAATTTTAGCACAAAATATCCATTTTAATATTTAAGGGATTAGGTGCACGGACTAAGTATTTTAGGTAAGCGCGTGTGAAAATTATATACTCTATACAAGAAAATGAGGATTTTTTATAAAAAAAAATAATTAATAATAATTATAATAATAACAAATTTTGTAAGTATAATTTAAAGAATAATTACTTTTTTAACAAAATTGTTAATGTTGCAAGTGAATTAGTTTATATTTGTACATCGTACCAGAGATAGGCCACCTAGATGATTAGGGCACCATTTGAAAGTTAAATTTAATTTTTTTTTTGTTAATAGTGTTAGTTGTAATTTTGATACGTTTGATAAAAATAAATATTAATTTTACTAATTTCTAGTAACTTTTCGTAATTTTAAATAAGATACAGTAATTAAGAAAAAGTGATAAATTTAATATTTTGTTAAACATTCAAGTTGCAAAATTTAATATTTCACTGAAAATTGAGTTGTTAAACAGTGAGTAGCTCATGACGAGATCAAATTAATCTTTATATTCTGTTGATCTAACTCGCATTTTCTGTGTCTACTTTTCTCTTATCTCTCGCTCTATTTATTGTTTGGCCAGAGGTGGAAAAAAAAGGCAACTAAAAAAAAAAAGTAAAGAAATGAAAAATGGGTAATCTATTTTCAGGTTCCAAACATGACTCTAGATTTACCCGTTAAAGGAAAAAAAAAATGACACTATCAAATGATTAAATCTTAATTTCAATAAATTAAATAGTCCGCAATCTTCAGTGAAGGCTCAAAAATAAATACTGAATATTAAAGAAATGCCAGTAGACAATTGTAGAACTCTGACAGTTGACTCGACTAGTAAAATTTTAAATGTATATTCAAGTGATCACTAGTTCGTTCTTCTTAGTCATCACTTGTTTGATTTTTTTTTAGGTCATGATCAAATTTACTAGATCGTTAACTTTAAGATCCAGGCATAACCAAGGTATATGAAAAAAAAAATATTTATAACTATCAGTGAGCTAAGATTTATTAAAGAGAAAGCATTTTGTTTGGTTCAAATTAAAACTCAACCCGACATTGATTCAAAATTCAAAATAAATTCTTTTAAGCACGAGTAATTTTTATTATTATATATAATAGGCAGCCATAGAGGCATTTCTGCTTTAGGATGGACACGGATTTTTGGGAGGCCTCATCTCATCTCATCTCATCCATCCCATCCCATCCCATCCTCACGTATTTGTTAAATAAAAGACAAGATTTACACAAACAACGCACAGGTCCTGTGGCCCTGCCAACTAGTTGGCTTGTTATCACTATCCCCAGTCCCAAAATTGTTAAAAATTTTGACAAAGAATTATTTTTTATTTAATTAATTTCCTCATCATTGTCCTTGTATAAGAACAGGAACAGTGACACCAGCGCGGCATCATTGGTCATATCAACAATTATAACAAGTTCAGGAAAATGTTTTATTCATCCTACGAGCGTGTTTAATTTATTAAAAATTATTAAAAAATTTTAAAATTTATAAAAATTAATTACGTTTTATTTTATTACATAAATTATTAACTTATAAATTATTTTATTTTATTTTATTTATATCACTTTTTACCACTTTAAACCTTCTCTTAGTTGAAATTCAACATTATTATACTCAATTTTGCTTCTGCATTCACTCTCAATGGGCATAGTGGGCCGGGTCAACGATATAATAATTCTTTGTCCTAACGTCACAAACCGAATTTGTTTTTTTTTTTTTAAATAAAAATAAAAATAAAAATAAATAAATGATATCAGAAATTTCTAATGTCCATGAAAATGTGTTCAAGGTGTTTTGTTTTTTAATCAATTTTGAATAAAAATTAGTGCCAAAAAAAATGACAATAACTTCATGTGAGAGAGAAAAAGAGAGAGAATGTTTGTAAATATTCAATATTTGGGTAATATTCTTACTGGTTTCACTTGAATTGATGGGCAAAGGAAACGGGATCAAGATCAGAGGAATGTTGGCTCAAGTTGGAGAATCCCCAGTTTCAATTGTTCTAGGCATTTATCAATATTCCCTAAGAGAATACTCGTAATAAATAATACTTCAATTCCACGAATAAATGTGATTCTAAATTTCAGTGGCAACATATAATTTCAACACTGATAAGCAGCACTTGAGAAAAGAGGGGAAGGTGGATAGTGGAATATTGTTATTCCCAGTGGGATTGGGATTGGGATTGGGATTTCTTATCCCAAGAATTTCCATGAAAGTTTGATCGGTCTATCCTTTTCATAATTGGATTGCGACTTTCATTTGGGAGAAAAATTTGATAAGAAAACTCATCTGTATAGGAGGAATGCAATAAAGTGGGAATCCCGGGGAGTGACTTATTTGGCACCACTCTGGAAAATGGAGCTTGATTTGAGATGCTGATGAGTCATTTTGATCCTTCTTTTCAAATACCATTTTTTTTCTTGTAATGTCATAATTTATTTCAAAAAGGTGACAATTTATCTACAAAAAGAGTGTGATGGTGATTTGGAATCACATTCAACCAAAAATAAAAAATAAAAAACCAATAATTATAAATCAGGTTACAATCAGTCATTAGGTTCACTCACTAGATAGACAATCGAGAGAGATTGATGGATTCGTACTTCCCACTGTGGATAATGAAATATAAGTAAACTTATAAGATGATATATGAGATTAGATGTAACATACGTTTAATTTTTTTATATAAATTATTTATTTTTTAGTATTTTAATTGATGGGATATAAAATGAAATAAAAGATATAATTTGATATAAGATGTGAAAAAAATAATTTGACCCGAAAAAAAAATTGAAATAGGAGATATATAATACCACTAACCCCATGGGATTACTTATCTTCATTTTAGGGAGTAAATAATGTAGTCCTGAAGTTCTAATACTGCAAACTAGAAACGGACTAAAATCACTTGATCAAAAGGAGGCCCCATGGTATTACTTATCTTCATTTGGGGAATAAGTAGTATAGTCTAGAGTTTTAATGCTCCAAACCAGAAACAAGGACTAAAATCAACTTGATCAAAAATAGTAAACTATTAATCCAATTCTCCCAAAATAATCAAGCAACCAAACATTGCCTTAGTGTGGAACCATAGAAAGCTCCTTACATATTTTAACATATTTTAGTTTACGAATGAATAGGTAAAGATTTGTGGAATTTGTTTACCTAATTTTTTTTTATAGATATGTAGAAGAAATATTAAAAAATGAGAACAAGCTATAAGATTCGAAAGATTATATATATATATATATATATATATATTATTTTTAGTCTACATTATTGAAAAATATTTTTCACTGAAATCTAAATTTAACATAACAGATTGCAAATACAAAATTATGAGAAGGGTAACAAACATAGAACTCACATATTTTATTGTCATGACTAATTATAAATCAGTTACTCTAAAAATTTAACCCACTCTTATAAATTTCATATTATAAAAACGTGATCGTTACTTCATTTTCACCTTAATTGTATAAACTCTGGTATGCTATCATTTCTCTTCTAAACAAATATACACAATTAATAATGATGAGATTGGGCAGACTCACCCTTCGGGGTGGCTGAGTGGAGTTTGGGAGCGGCTGATGGACTCGGTCCTTAAGGTTCTGAGTTCGAATCTCTCTTTAGTGGGACAGCCTTCCGTTTTATTATGGCGGGCTTTAACAGCTCCCCTCGGTCGAGTCGGTCAATCAGGCTTACCTAGACTATTTACCTTTCGTGGCCCTTTACCTGCTAGGGTCATGAAGCGTGCCTCGCCCTGATGCGCACTCCTTACAGGGAAACGACTGCGGACTCCCATGTACCAGGAGATTGGACAGACTCTAATTAATTAGAGAACTCTTGCATGTAAAACTAGCCATACCATGCACCTATTAATTAGGTTTCTAATAAATATATGCTCATCTCATTTTGTATGGTTGTTGAATCCTAGCAGACTCTTAATTAATTTAGATGTTACAGACGTAATCACATTTCCCCTTTCTTTGAAGTTAGAAATGAACCTACTGTGAGACAATAAATATATATATATATATATATATACACATATGTATTAAGCGAGGGAAAAGGCAATAAATAAAATAACATAAAAAGATTAAAAGTATGTTTTGTACTAATTAAAAAATAAGAAGAAATTAAATAAATATTTATCAAAAATAAATTTTAATTTAATTAATCATAAAAATTAATATATATATATAATCTATTTCCATTTTTTCCCCATAAATTCTTACTCCAAAACGAAAACAACAAAAGAATATTATATATATTATATATATACATGTATGTCTTTTCTCTCTCTCTCTTGGCCGGGTTGGATCCAACTTGTGACCCTACTGCCAAAAGAAAAGTAACGAAAGCTACAAGAAAAAGTCCCTATCTCATGAATCATGACTTCACGGTTGCCCCCTTTGCATATACATACATACATATATATATATATATATAGAGAGGAGAGAGAGACGGGGGGTACACTTAAGCTGTCTTTTACCAAGTCTACAAAGCGATGTGTTGATAAGCTTTCACAAGGCCCCATTATCACATTTATTGATTTTCTTTTTTTTTTCTTAATTAGCTTATTAATTAAACTTCCAACATGGCAATTGTTTTTGGCTTAATCTTCCAATATGGTAGTTGTGTTTTAATTGTCCCTCTCAGTTCTCACTAAAAACTCCATCTTCATTAATGTTAACTGTCTGAGTTGAGATGGTTTGGGTTTGGAATTACCTTAACGTTTTAAAAAACTCTTCTAATTAATTATCCTTTTTATTTCATTGACAGCTCTTGATATATAACAATAATTTTGGTAAATTATGCCTACATCATGTTAACATTTAATTAATTACATTTATTACTTCTTAACTATAAAAATTACACTTAATTTTTTATTTTAAAATATTATTAATATTAACACTTTCTGTTAAATCAACCATTAAAATTTAACAGAAAATATCAAATTAACAAAAAATTAGTTAATTTTCCTATTTTATCTCTCTTTAGCACTTTTGTCATTTTTTTTTCAAAAATTTTCAAAAATAAGTAAAAACAAAAAAGGAAAAAAATAGAAAATTTTGTGAAAAAAAAAAATTGATGAAAACGTGAGAAGAGAGAAGTAGAATAGGAAAAATACCCATTTTAGTTATTTTGATATTTTTATTAAATTTTAACAGTTCATTTAATGGAAGATGGGTTTATATTAATAACATTTCAGAATAAGAAAAGTAAATTTAATTTTTAAATATTAACTGATGATAAATATAATTACTTAAATATTAGATATTGAGAGAATAAGTGTAATTTACATTTTGACTTGGAAAAATTATAAGACGGGAAATGTAATACAATAATTACGATACAGATACAAAAGCAGAAAAGTCATATATATATTTGAAATTTTCATTCACTTGTCCCGATTTAGGCATTATATTACATTCTCGGCTCAAATTAAGAGCAAAACAAATGTTCATAGACGACATTTTTTTTTTTTGGCGTTCGGGTTTCATCATAATAATTTCCTATGAATTGGATTTATGTACGTAACCTCGATACATATAATGATAATTATTACAATAAAACTGTATTAACTATTACTAATAGAGACACATAAACATACATGCGCGACAACTCACAAAAGCTGCGTACACCATTAATTGTGTCAACTGGTAGGCTCCTAAAATATATTTTTTTTTTTTTTTTTCTCTTATTGAAAATAGTTTAATCAGGAGAAAGAGTAATCATCCCAAAGTTAATTATTTAGGAGATTTATAAGCTGTAGGCAATTCCGTAATCAATTTGGTTACGAATATATATATATATATAGCATCAAATCATGGTGTTTGTAGTTTCATTGAAAATGATACACTCAGGCCCCGTTGGCATACTAACAATCTCTATAAAACTCTATGAATCTCTAACAAATTCTCTACTTTTAATTTTTTCGCCATCATTAATTTCAAAAAATTTTAATATTTAACTAAAAAATAAAAAATCTGAAAGTAAATTAACTGAATATGTAAATTTTTTATACAATCATATTTTTCATGTCGAAAGCTTTCAAATGAATACCATTGTCATTATTTTTTGTGATTTTTTTTAAATCCGTGGGATCGATTTTCCAAATCCGTTCCCACGATTGTTACTTTTCAAAAAAAAGAGTGCCGAAATTAACTCTAACCCACATTTTATCTCAAAAGTAATTAAATCGTATAATAATTTGTAACCAACGAGTGGCTGACTGACACGTACTGATTAATTTCATTGTTTAGTTATATATATATATATATATATATGTGTGCTTCCTTAATTTTAGCTTTCACTCAAGCGGGTGAAATGAATAAAACCAGATTTAATTTTCAATTCTAGCTAATAATTTGTTTGCATAAAAAAAAATTTTTTTATACAAGATTTCGTTTTTTTGTTTTTTGACATAATACAATAGTAAAAATTGCTTTGTTTTCCATAAGCATAACTTATTTAAAATGTTAAAAAGAAAAAAAAAACATAAAAACTACTATACTTGGATTGTGGAAGTAGTGGATTCGAGTCGAATTTTAATTTATTTGAACTCGATCAAGTTATTTATATTGAAGCTTGACATGATAAAAAAAGAATTTAAGTATGAGATCGGCTTGCAAATAGTTCTATTAAACTAAAACGACGTTGTTTTGGTCTAAAATATAATTATATAAAATATTATAAAAATTTAATATTAATAAATATAAAAATAAATATAATTTTATCGAACTACTCGTGAATTTTCAAACCAAACTTTTTAGAGCTCGAACTCAAGCTCAATTTCAAACAAGTTATAAGGGGGTGTTTGGAGTCCCAAAAAAATCAAAAAAAAACTAATGGATGGGATTGATGTGATGTAAAAATAATAGGTGGTAAAATGTGATTGGAGGGATTTGAAAATTTTTGAAATTTTTTTATTTTTTTATGACTCCAAACGAGCCCTAAATCCAGATAATTGAGCTGAGCTTTCTTCGAGCCGACTTCGAATGGCTTGAAAAAAGTTTGGTTCATGGCTAATCCTAAATTATGGAATTGTAGAGAGGAAATAAAACAAAATTGAAGAGAAAATAAAATTATTTATTTGTATTATTTTGTTATATATGCTTAATTAACAAAAATATTCCCACGCACAAATTTATTTTTTGGCCACACAATTTGCTTTCCTACCATTTTTTTTTTCACTTTATATATTCGTATTCCAGCACATAATATAATGTTGTATTTAAATAAAGAATTTTAACATGAGAAAAGAAAATAGAATGTCGTTTAAAATTATTTCTATTTTTTGGATTTGCAGTGAAAAATAAAGAGGGAAAGTATGAGATTTTAAAATTAAAAATAATTGAATTAAAAAATTCATTTACTAATAAATTTATGCTATTTTCTCAATCCATTCAAATAAAAACAGAAATTTAAGGGTCCGTTTGGTAACGTTTTCATTTTCTGTTTATATTTTCAAAATTTTATAAACTCATAATAGAAATATGTTTGATAAATTTGTTTACATTTTTTTGTTTCAAAAAAAATAAAACATAAATAGAAAAAAATGTGTTTTCATTTTGATTTTCTTTTTTATTGCCAATATTTTGTCAATTTTAAAATTTTGTCTATTTTTGTTACATTAAATAAAAATAAATTATTTTATTCAAATAAGTTGTTTTAATAAATAATATAATTAAATTCAATAAATTAAATTAATTATATAATTTAATATAGATTATTTTTAATAAATAATAAAACTAAATTAATTAATTTAATTTAATAATTAATTATTGCTAAATTATCATAAATAAATATCATAATTAATTTATTTAATTTAATAATTAAATTAATTTTATAAATAATTAATAATAAATAATTAAATTACATTAAATTTAATTTAATTAATAATTATTATTAAATTATTTATATAAATATCATAATTAAATTAAATTATTTATGATTTAATTAATTTAATTTATATAAAATATATTTTATTAAATTATTTTAATAAATAATTTAATTAATTAAAAATAAATAATTTAATTTAATAATAAACTAATTTAATTATTTATTTAATATGAAATATATTTTATTTTATTAAATTAAATTAATTAATGATTTTAACTTAATGTAAAATATATTTATTAAGTTTTGTTAATTTTTAAAACTAATAAAATTAAATAGTTTCTAAAATAAAAAATTAATAATTATAAATAAACTAACATTTTCAAACGCAGTTTTAGTTTTAATTTCAGAAAAAAATAAACGGTAATAGAAATAAAAATAAAAAATAACAATAGAAAAATAACAACAAAAAAAATGACAGAATTGTCAAACGGATCCTATGATTTTATATTTGCATCTTCAATCCAAAACATCTCCCTCGGGGGAGGGGGGGGAATGAAATCACTTGAATGACTCCGTACTCTTATTCTCTGATTAATTAAATAAATTTTAATTTATAATAAATATTTATTCGCTCTTTTTTTATTTCCCTAACATAATTAAAAAAATGAAATAATTTTAGTATTTTTTTTCATTCACTTTCCTTTTTCCTTCACAAATCAACTTACTTGGAATGAGAATTTGGTGAGAAAACCAAAGAGATGGAAAAATTAAAAAAAATTTAAAGAAACGTAACTGAAATATAAAATTTTAAATACATATTTTTATTTAAATAAATTTAAAAATATAATAAAATAAGTAACATTTATCGATTAATTATTTTTTAAAATTTAACTATTTTTAATTTCTCAAATCTTATATATATATATATATATATATATATACACATATGTATATATTTTATTTTTCATCGCAAATCAATATGAGATGTGATATTAAATCTTCATCAATTTTCCCTTTTTCGTTGACAAAAAATCAATGATCCAAATCCAAACGCAGGGTTAAATTACCATTGGGCTTGAAATTAACTCTGTGAGTCTGTGCCCATCCCTCATTAACGGGAACTTTGCGCTTTATTTTCAACGTTCAGGTCCACACTAATTTGGGCCTATACTGTCAGCATTCGGACTCAAAATTTCTTTGAGGGCCCATATATCGGATATTAATATTCTTTTTTTTTTAATTAGTGCTGTGAAATAAATAAATAAAAATTTAACTAAAAAAATGCAACTTCTTTGTACGCCAATCGTGCTTAGATAGAAAATTTATTAAATTAATATTTTATTACAATTATATCATTATCATATTATTTTAATACATTTAGAACTTTGATAAAAATAAAAAATAAAATAAAAAGGCATGGGATTTGATAAGTTAAAAGATTAATTTATTGATAAATATATTTTTTTCTTATATTTTATGAACTCATATAGTAATACACATTTAGAATTTTGTATTTCTTTTTATTTCCTCATTATTATTATTATTATTATTATTATTATTATTATTGTTATTATTATTATTGTAGTCAGGACATGCTCAATCCAAACAGGCCGCTAATTTCACTTCAATGAAAAATTCTGTTGTTTTCTTACAGTAAACTTCCTTTCAGGTTGAGTTGGGAAGGGAAAAAATTAGTTTATTATTATTATTTTTATTTTAAAAGAAGAAAATTAATTTTTTAATAACTAATTTTTAATTTTTTATTATTTTAAAATTTTTATCTATCAATATTTAAAACAAATTTAAAATGTAAAAGAGTATATTTGATTATTTAATTAAAAAAAAACTAAAAAATTAATAGTCGGTTGCTCAACTGTGAACTTATTTTCCCAAGCGCTTCCTGACTCTTTTATACTAATAAAAACAACTTTTATTTCCATTTTCCTGTCTAATCTCTCCCCGAATCTAAAAGCTCATCTTACACGTAAACCAGTTCATTTCAGATCATCCCCAGCAGTGCCAAACCCTGCTGGACAATCCAAAACCGGGGTTGTGTTGTTACCCGAACCCGCCAAGCCGAGGAGCCCCGAGTGGAATCGGAGCAGCCGAGGGTGGTGAAGATGGAGGAGAGAGAGAGAGAGAGCATAGAGGTGGGGAGGCGGCGGCAGCAGACAGAGCGGCTGGCGGAGGTCGTTTCGGACTGCGTGAAGCGGTGGTTTCAGGACACCCTCAAGGAGGCAAAGCCGGCGACGGCGCCATGCAGGCCTTGGTGGGCCAGATTTACAACGGTGGATACGGTCATGGATGGTGAGTCCAGAAGGTGCCAAAACTCTCTTTCATTTTTTGTTTTGAAAAAGAAAAAAAATTATTTATTCCTTTTTTAAAATTTTTATTTTTAAGGCCTTATTTGGTACTGATTGCCAGTGTATTAAGGGCTATTAAGTGGCATTGTCTTCAAATTTGAAGATCGTAATTTTCCACCGTTGCTGAGAAAGGTTAGAAGGAAATAAATCATAACTTGGGAATCAAATGAATCTCAGTGTTTGGGTAATGAATACAAAGCTCAGTTGGTGCTAATAACTGGCCTGAATTCCTAGTTGAGAATTTGTACATTTACTTTCTCTTTGTTTGTTAGGCGACCAATCCGTGTTTGCTTGCTTTTTGTGCTGGGAACTTCTGGAATGTTAAAGTTTATTCTCAAGCCTCTACTATATTTCTTCAGACATGGTTAAAATATTTACTCCTGTGGTTGAGCGGCTAAAACCCTAAAATCATATAAAATTTATGTCATTTTTTTGTAACCTTTTTCTGTCTCATTTGATGCTATTAGCAAGTTGGCGCGATCTCATACTTTTATATAATATTGTCTAATTTTAAGTTATGCTTTCACCTCCGTTGGGTTTTATCGTAGAGACTACATGCAGACATACTTCTAGTTTCACTAAAACTTGGAATACATTGAATTGAAATATGCAAGCAGTTATTCGTTTGTTATCTGTCTTTAGTTATAAAATAGGTTTTGAGCGGTGATACCGTTCGAAAAAGAAGAAGAAGAAGAAGAAGAAGAATGATGCAGTTTTCTCATCTGTCAGCTTTGTTAATTTTCCTTTTTAATCCTCAAGTTTTTGTATGTGCATTTAGCTAAAATATCATTGCATCATCCTAATGCTAGCTGGTTGAGTTATTATTATTATTATTATTTTGGGTTTTTTTTTTTCCCCTGTTATTGTTGGATTCACAGGACAGTAACTGCTGAGTTGATTAACAGAAGTTCTTGTTCCTGTTTTGGTTAGTTTGATCCTTGATGTATTCTAGTTAGGAATATGGTGAGGCTTACAGGAGGTTTGTGTTCCTGTTTCACTGATCTTTTATTGGATATTTATAGATTTCATTTGTGCATTTGACGATTAAGATGACCGAATAATTTTGTGTCTATATAAACTAATTAATAACAACACTCCTACAAATTAGATACATACTTGTTGCATAAGAAACACAAGGCAATCCTTTATCAGCTGTTGGCTTTTCTTCCATTCAGTTAATAGCCATTATGATGCAGGTAACATCAATGTTCCCAGCTGTGGACCAGAGGAGCAGGCCTGCCTGACTAGATGAGGTTATCTTCCTTCTCTGCTTTGTGGTCCTTTCTCCATTCCCATGGCATCTCCGGGTTTGAAGAAGCCCACAAACCAACCCGCTTTGCTTGAGCCTCTTTCTCCCACTGGTTTGACACAAATATCCATTAGAAAATGGGGACATTTTGGCACGGGTTAGTTGCAAGATTTATGCAGAAAACCCAATTACCTTATCAAGATCTGCACGCTGGTCATAGAATTTATAATGCCATGCAAGTCCTTTCTTTAGCATAGATTCCTGTGAAAGACAATGGTCGGAAGACTTCCAATTGTTTGAAGTCATTTAGAATCAGAACATTATGCTAAATAATAGTACCTGTACAAAGATTCCATTGCAATATACATCCCCCACACAGCGGCCGTACTGATCTTCACCAAAGACTAGGACTCTCAGACACTTACCCTGAACAATCTTAACTAGCTCCTCCTTGGCCTCTTTCCCATACGGCATTAAACCCTCAGGTGCATCTATTCCCCTGTTTTGTTCATATGTTAATTACTTATATTATACATGGGAAATATTACCCAATCGCTTCCCATTTGTATCTAGTATTACCTTAGTCGAATCCGATACTTTCGAGCAAGAACCTGCTCATTCTGAATATTCAGAATACTGTGGCGTAACACAAGCGGTAAGAGATGATTTTGAAAGTCAGGAACATAAGAATGAAAATTTGTGCCGAATTTCTATACTAACTTGTATCCTGAATCAACAATTTTCTTGTACAGTGCATCTGCCTTGTTATAGTTCCTCTGAGCACGCGCCTTAGATCTTTCAACAGCTGCGGTTTGTACGTCTCCGGGAACGAAAGACGACTCTCTGGGATCCATGGTACTCACGTACACTGTGATGGTGTCCCCATCTGCTACTGCCCTAGGATCTACCTAATCAGGTCAAAACCCCTTCATTAATCTCAAATTATTGTCACTGGGATTGGGGGAATTTGAGTTTTTGTGAGTGTGAAAGTGTTCTCAACTGGTAATGTCTGCAATTCAAACTTAAGCCCTTGAGGAAGCTCAGTGGGCAACCCAGAAGAAAGTTCAACCAGAGCATGAGGAAGAGGGAGACCATAGAAAGCCAATAGACCCTACTCAAGAAAGCAACATTGAGATCCAGCACCAACGCAGTTATGCTGTTTCCTCTCTAGTTATTAGCATTTCAAAATATAAGCTCAAATGTAGTGAAAATTTCAGTTTTACTTTTTCACCTCAACATCTGCCTTTTGATGTCTCTTTAAGGTCTGAGTGACAAGCCTTGAAGCTTCTTCTGGTGTTTTTGGTGGAGGTTTTGCTTCTCTCCATGCCTCTGAAAGCTTCTTATACCTTGATCCATCATTTAATGTAAATTCAAAGAACTCAATGGAAGAAGAATTAATTAAAAAATTAAATCCAGCAGCTGAATCACATAATTTACACGAAATAATTTCTCGCACATCTGCAATTTCACTAGTATCCTAGTCCAGTAGCAAGGAAGATTTCATTATTATTATTTTTAATTTTAGGCATCGGGCGCATACTCCCAGAGAATGAACTGAGGCTCTCAGCTTCACCGAGTAAATCACGGATTTAGGCGACCAATTACTGTAAATTTATCAATCTGAGATAGAAGTGTGATACAGTTACCAGTTTGCCTGGGCCTTCTTGGACGAAGCTACATGCTTGCTCAATCCTTCAGGAACCTTGAAGCCCCAAAAGAATTTTCTTTCGTTAAATGAGAATAAAATTAAAGTAACCCAGAACCCTGATTTCATAATAACTTAGAATTTGATCCAATTAATTCAATCACGTTACAAAAGGGCTTGAATTGTAGAAATAGTGATTATAAGCCACTATTACATACATACCTGAGAGGTGATTTCAAAGTGAAGGAGATCCTGGGCGAGGACGGAGACGCCGACGGTGGCCGCCGATACGCCGTGGGGCCCGAGAGAATCGGAATCCGCCGCTGGTTTGCAACAATGTCCGTACAACAACCTGAGGACGTTTCCCATTTCTTGGATTGGTTTCTTCTGTCGAGGCTCAGGAGGGTGAAAAAAAAAAAAAAGAGAAAAAAAAAAAAGCAGAGAACAATGAATTGAAGGTCAAGGAAATTGAGCAGAGACCACTGGGGGAGAGAGAGTGAGACAGAGAAAGAGAGAGGGTAATTGAGTTACTTTTGGTAAGGAATCTCGGAAGTGGGAGAAATATGAAGAGGAGCGCAGGAACGAATCAGGATGCAGAATTCCACATGGCGGTTTCTTATATGCTGTGTGAAAATTACAGCTGTTAAATTTACCTCTAAATATCTGGATATGGTGGAATGTTAAGTTTGCAGGTCAATGGTCTGTTGCTTTATCAATGATTTTAGAGTTCAGGTTAAGTTACCAACATAAAAATAATCCACTTAAATTAGAGTTATAATTTAAACATAGAAGAGTAATTTTAGAAAGAATGGTGCTATGCTAGCAAATTTTGCTTTAAAAAAAAAATAAAAGAAAAGAAAAGAAAGAAAGCTATCGGATTTGTATGGCATTTTAAAGAATTATCAATTTGAAAATAATAAATACATTAAAAAATTTTCATTATAAATATTATTATTACATTACCCTGTAAATAAATTTGATAGGGACACCATTTTTTTTTTAAATTATAAAGCAGTAAGGTGAATTCGTCGGAATAATGTATATAAGAGAGTCTACAAATTTGTTATTAGAATTCTTTTATTTTAGGGGTGTGCAAATTAGTTGGTTTTTGGTCTCAAAATTGAACCTATTTGACTTCGAATTGAGTCGATCATTGTATAAAATCAAACGAGTTACATTCTACATAAAAAAAAAAAAAGCAAGAAAGATAGAAAGAAAAAATGGAGTTAAATTGAGTTATTTAAATTCAAGGTCCAAAAATATTCCAACTCAAGATCGAATCAATAAGAATCAAGTTATTATTTGGAAAATCTTGAGCCAAACAAAATTCCTTATAAAACCAATTAAAAAAAGAGATTGAATTAGTTTAATAATAATAAATTAGAATGAAATGATTACCTAGCAATGATATTAATGACTCAGTAAACTGGAATCCTGTAAGTGTTCGCTCCAAGTCTGGAATACTGTCTAATACATCGGTGTGATACTTGTCAAAATATTTCAACTCAAGACCGAGTCAATAAGAATCAAGTTATTATTTGGAAAATCTTGAGCCAAACAAAACTTCTTATAAAACCGATTAAAAAAAGATTGAATTAGTTTAATAATAATAAATTAAAACGAAATGATTACCTAGCAATGATATTAATGACTCAGTAAACTGAAATCATCCAAGTATTCGTTTCAAGTCTAGAATACTGTTTAATACATTGGTGTGATACTTGTCAAAAAATCTGTGATACTTAAATTAGCAAGGAAATTGAGAAAATATTTTGGCGGAATTTTAGTAAAGTAAAGAGTGTGTGTATCATGTACTTGAGAGAATGATGTATACATATAGATGTGAGACCTTTATGGGCATGATGTATGTGAGCCTGTAGTACCCAGTATTTAAAATTTCGCCATTTATGTATTATTTTAGGGACAATAAAATATTTAAATGAAATTGAGTAATTTATTTTATTTTTCTCTGGACCGGGTGTGGTCCAAATTGATATTTGGTAAGATAACTGTGCTAGACCCTACATTTCTTTTCTCTTTTCTTTCTCTCTTTTCTTTCTTTCTTTTCTTTTCCTTCTCTTTTTCTTCTTTTTTTTCTTGGTTTTGTCTCCCCCCGTGGGTCTTCCAGGGAAGGACCGGGAGAGAGAGAGGGGGAAGAAAAAGGGCGATCTGGGAAGGAAGGAAGGTAGACCTAGATAGTTTTCGATACTGTGAACGTTGTGGCAGTGTCCGTTTCACGTGATTTTGTTTGAGGTGGGAGAAATCAACTCCAAAATGTTAGGTGCCTAAACCAAAATCTCTTCATTTCTCATTTTCTCTTCAGATCTGAGGTAAATTGGACTTATATTTGTGTTCTAAACGTTGTAACAATCATTTTAGTATATTTATACGCTTGATTTGGTAAACTTTTGTGAGATGTATTTATATATATACGCGGGTATGTATATATATACGTATATGTGTTGAATTTTTCATACTTTTGAGTTATGATAATTACATAAATTGAGATATAGATATTTTAGGATAAATTTCTATATGTTTATTTTGTGTAGAAGTGAGTAAATTTAGACTGATAATGTGAAATCAGTCCAAAATTGGAAGCTAACGTCACTGGGCGTTCACTGGAAGATGAAATGAGGAAAAAAAAAAAAGGAAAAAAGAAAAGAATAAAGAAAATATTTAGAGATATTACCATTTTGCCCCAAAGTTTTTGGTAATTACAAATTGTGCCCAAAGTTTTAGATAATTATAAAATGACCCCTAAGTTTTAGATAATTATAAAATGACCCCCAAGAGTTTAAGTAATTACAAAATAATCCCCAAAAGGTTTATATAATTACCAAATGGCCCTTAAAGTTTAGAAAAATTATAATTTTACCCCTAAAGAATTGGGGAGGATAATAATTTTGCCCTTAGAGTTATGAGAAATTATAGTTGATGTTACAGCATTAAAAAGATGTTAGAAAAAGTATAAATTTTGAGACTTAAGGCATGCTTTATTTTATATTACTAATGGTAGAAAAGAATCATATTTGTGATTAAATTATATGAGATATAATTGATGATGATTGAACTATATGAGACGTAATTGATAATTAATATAGCATGCTTTGTTAATGTTATGAACTTTTGAAGAGAATTATTATGTGTAATTGAGCATGTCATGTGCATTGAGGCTGGGGCGGCATCATCTGCTTTATGTTGAGAATATTAATTGGCTGAGAGTGCCACATTCATATTGTAATATTGTGACGTGTTAAGACACAGGTTATATATATGAACCGCGTTCACAAATTGGGAAAAATGAGAAAATGAAAATATCAGATAATCCCTAGGCGATCAGAAAATATCAGAAAATATCAGATAATTATATATATATATATATATATATATATATATATCTATATATATATATATATATATATATATATATATATATATATATATATAATTAAAGGTTTAGTCATTTGAAGTTGGGCATTAATATCGAGGTGAGATATTATGAGATTTCCGAACTATAATCGGATCCTGCTTGAGATAAACAGATGCCTGACTAGGAGTGTAATACGATTTTCTAGCAGAAAAACCAGGGGGTGTAACACGGTTCCCCTAAGTCTTAGCTGATTGGGGGAGTAACCCGGTTCCCCAATCGCTATTTATATTGATTACCCTACTTGAAATAAGTAGATGCCTGACTAGGGGTGTAACACGGTTCCCTATTAGAAGGGTTAGGGGGTGTAACACGGTTTTTTCTGAGTCTTACACCAATGGGGGTGTAACACGGTTCCTTTCAGAAGGGTTAGGGGGTGTAACACGATTTTTCTAAGTCTTACACCAATGGGGGTGTAACACGGTTCCCCATTTAGTTTATATATATATATATACTTAAATAATGTGATTGTTACATCTGTTGATGAGATGTAGGGATTATTATATTGATCATGAGTTTTGTCATGAAATAAAGGAAATAAAATAGAAACTACGGCGACCTGATTCCCAAGATGGGATACGTAGGCAGCTTAGATTAGAGTAGCCTGAGTCTGGTCTAAACTATGGGTGATAATGATTATGTTCAGTTTTCTTAACTGAAAGTTGAATTACGTTATTGACAAATGGATGACTACAAAATCAAATATTATTTTATATGTGAATAAGTAATGATTTTGGGTATTTTGATAATTTTAATTCAATATGAATTGAATTTGAATAAAATTTTATCATTTATTTGGGTTTTCACATTCCCATACCGTGTGTCTCAGACAATTAAGTTAGAGGCGTGACAGATTGTATCAGAGCATTAGGTTACGCATATTTCTGGGCCTTGGGTAATGAGGCTTACGTGTTTCTGTTATGTCTTATGAATTTCTTAGTGCGTGTTTTACGAGTTTAAGATTGAGGATTATGATGTTTTGTGCTATAGTGGGTTGTGAAAGTGATTGGAACCAGGATTTTGCCCAAAACAAAGACTTTGTCGGTTACTGATATGAACATTTTATAGAGCGATATAATTAATGGTAAATTTTGATGACTGGTAATGGTTTAACGGGCCTAGAAGTGAGATTTACGAAGGGTTCTATTGATTTTTCGAATATCAGGAATAATAATTAGAAAAAATTGTGGAAATAATATCGATTTTGAATTTGAATTTAAGAGGCTTGAAGGGTCTAAGTTAGTGACTCATGAATTTATCGAGAGTATATTTTATTATTAAATGAGGATAATTATTGAATGATATCAAAGTTTTACTCAGTAAATAAAATTGAGATGATAGTAGGAATGGATAATTATCCACTTATTATATGACGATCAGTTATTAATATGATTTAGTAACAACTATTTTACTTAAGGATCCTGTAGTTCAAAATTAAGCTGAGGCTAAAGTCAGGTTATTTTTTTCAGTACTTAATGATTAAGTGCATTGAGGGAGTTTCCATTTTGATGGTCAGCTGGATGTGGAATAAGAGAAAGTCTCAATGTTGGTTTCCCACAGTAAGTTATAAATTAGTGGATATGCTTCGACAGAATAGTTGGGATTTCTTTCTCAGATAGAGATGACCTTTTCATGGAACTTGTGCCCTGTGTCTCTTCTGTTTGTGATGCCATGTTATATGGTGCTGATTAAGTTCAGAGAGTTTAGAATTTAAAATTTAAAATTTTGAGTGGATAAAGTTGTAGATCCACGATAACAGGGGATGACTATTCGCTACTGAGGTTGGCAATTTGTTTGGCTAATTATGTGTAAAGAAGATTAAGTTGAGTATTTATTGTTCGAGGTAAAAATTTAAGATTAGTTAATTTTTGGTTGAATTATTACGAAAAAAAATTCTAAGAGTACTTGTAGGTTGCGTTTGTGAAATAAATTTGGTTGCTTAACTATCAACTACTAATTTTTTGGATTTTTCTAAAATGAATAAATTTATCCTCTTATATTTTAAACTCGTTTAAACCTTGAAGGATAAAAATGTCAAATTAACAAAAAGTTAAAAAGCTAACTTTTTTCCCTTCTAAAACAAAAAAAAATTACTGAATATAAAAAAAAAAAATTCAACGAGTACTTTTAGTATAAGTGTATATTTGAAAAGAATGAGTTTCTAACTATTTAGTTTTTTAATTTTTTTAAATTATTGTATTCATTTTCTTATATTTTAATTTTTTTAAATTATGAAAACTAAAAATGCCAAATTAACAAAAATTTAAAATGCTAACTATTAAAAATTTAGTTTTTTTCCTTTCTTAAACATTAAAAAATAAATTAAAAAAATTAACTTTTTTAGTAGTTAGCTAGTAGAGTGTCAAAAAATCCAACAAGGTCTTTAGCTGACGTGTCTGATCAAAGGTAAGGATACTTTTGACGTGGTTAGACAAGAGTCTGACAGTACTGGTGTCTTGGGTTTCTCAGTTCGTGGCTTGAACCACGAAACAAGAAATTGTCAGTTGGGCGATATTCAGCCAAACGCCATTTCGACGGTTAATTTAGAATACGTATGAAAGAAGAAAAAGTTGAGTAGTAACGTTGATGGAGTTTTTGTTAAGTAAATGATACTTACCTCTCCTCTCCGTTTCTTATGTATTTATAGGTTCTTTAGCATGTGTCGTCCATATCTGGCCATCATGAGCAATGGTATGGTAATAGCCAAAGTATGCCATATAGTCAGACTGACATGGCAAAAGCTGTCATTGGTAGTGGATATAAACATACCTTTTGTATCCCTTTATTAATTCGGCATAAAAGGCAGCTATACCCCCAACTATCAACTTGTCTCCCATTCGAATACACACCATCTGCCTGAGTTGGATGCACGCCATGTGTCCGAGATCTCCTCCAGCTAGTAGTTACCAACAAATAATAATAATAATAATAAAATAACTTTTTTACTTCTCAAACTAAAACTGCACTTGCCTTAGTTTGAGATTAAAAAAGTTAATTTTTTTTTTTTTTTTTTTTTTGTAGGTGACTACTACCTAACTAGTTATTTTTTTTTAATATTTAGGAAGGAAAAAAACTAAATTTTTAGTAATTAGTTTTTTAACATTTTGTTAATTTAACATTTTTTACTCTTCATAATTTAAAAAAAATTAAAATGTAAGAGAATAAATTTAATAATTTAAAAAATAAAAAAACTAAATGGTTAGAGACTCAGTCTTTCTAAAGAGGCATTTATATTAGAGTTCAGTTTGAGAAGAAAAAAGCTAAGTTTTTTTTGTAACCGACTACTAAGTACTAAAAAGTTAAGTGGCATTTGGTTTACTTTTCTATTTTCTATTTTTCGTTTTTATTTTGTGTTAAAAATTTCAAAACAAAGAAATAAAAAATACTCTATTTTTATTTTGAGATTTTTCTTATTTTTTGTTAAAAACTCTTAAAATAGTTTTTGCCATTTTTCATTTTATTTGTAAACTTATTTTCTATTTTTGAAAATACAAGTAATCAAATGAGTTTTGATCTATTTTTCTTATTTTCAAAAGCACAAAATGAAAAATGAGTTTAAGACAGAAAATAAAAAGCAAAAATAGAAAGCAAAAAATAGAAAAACAAACCAAATGACCTCTTAACTTTTTTATATTTGAGAAGGAAAAAAAATTAACTTTTTAGTAGTTAACTTTTTAACTTTTTGGTAATTTGATATTTTTGACCTTCATGGTCTAAAAGAATTTTAAAATATAATAGGATAAGTATGCTTATTTTAAATATAGCTAAAAAACTAAATAAATAATTTTTTTATGTTTAAGAAGGAAAAAAAAACTAAATTTTTAGCAGTTAGTTTTTTAACATTTTATTAATTTGACATTTTTATTATTCATAATTTAAAAAAAATTAAAATATAAGAAAATAAATTTAATAATTTGAAAAAATAAAAAAATAAATAGTTAGAAACTCATTCTTTCTAAACAGGTACTTATACTAGAAGTACTCATAGATTTTTTTTTTAATATGCAATCAGGCTTTTTTTTTTTAAGGAAAAAAAGTTAACATTTTAACTTTTTATTAATTTAACATTTTTATCCTTTAAAGTTTAAAAAAAATTTAAAATGTAAGGAAATAAATTTGTTTTCCAAACGCAACCTAGAAGCACTCTTAGATTTTTTTTTTTTTTAATAATTTATTCTCACACTTTGTAATTGATGAACAGCAGGATTCGGGTTCATCCGTCGAATTCACCTTTAATGATCTAACGGCGGAAAAGTGAACAGGTTAATTAACCAGTGCAACAACGCACCCCTGCCCCCCAAAACCTATTTTTATAAACTAATTTATTAAATCTATCTTGTCTTGTACGTAACTGATCAAGTTTAAGCCATACTTGCATGTGAATTTTTGGCGGATGGCAGCAATAGAAAACAACATTATTGATATATATATATATATACACATATAGTTGACTAATTAGAGATTTTTTTAGTTCTCCAGATTCCCTTGACAATTTGCTCGAAAAACAAAAAATTAAAGAATTACTTAATACTGGTACCTATCCAACAATTGATGTCTTTGATGTCTTTGAATGGCAGAGGCTGCTCGGAGCTCTAACGGAGAGAGCATGTCCTTGGCCGATCTGCCCTCAGTGACATGGTGGAGAGATTCTTCTAACCAAAGACTCTTCCAGTGGAAGGGCTTCTGGCTCATCCCAGGTGTGATAAAAGCTGTGTCCGCCATTGAAACCCAATTCAAGCCTCTTCCCACAGATATTCTTCTCGCTTCCTTCCCCAAAACTGGCACCACTTGGCTTAAAGCTCTCACTGTCTCAATACTCTCCTCCTCCACCCAAAACCACCACTCAAAAGAAGAAGAAGATCATCCATTACAAACCCACAACCCCCATGAACTCGTCCCCTTCCTTGAGTTGCAGACTTTTGGGGAGAACCCAACTCGAGACGTCAACAGCCAATTCCTTTCTCCCAGGGTTTTCAACACCCATCTCCCTTACTCGATCTTGCCCGAGCAAGTGAAGAACTCCGGCTGCCGAATCGTTTACATCTCTCGCAACCCGGCCGACACTTTTGTCTCTGGCTGGCACTTCTTCAACAAGAAATTTGGTACTACGATCCTATTAGAAGAGGCTTTTGATGATTTCTGCAACGGGGTTGTTGTTGCAGGTCCTTTCTTCGACCATGTGTTGGAGTACTGGCAAGAGAGAGAGAGGGAGAATGTTTTCTTTGTCACGTATGAGGAGTTGAAAGAGGACCCAAACAAGCATGTCGAGGGACTTGCTGAGTTCTTAGGATGTCCCTTGAATTCTGAGGAAATTGAGAAAGTGGTGTGGAAGAGTAGTATCGAGAGGCTGAGAAGCTTGGATGGTAATAGTGATGAGAGAGGAGTCGATTGGTCAGGGTCGAAGTTCAGTTCGTATTTCAGAAAAGGAGTTGTTGGAGATGGGAAGAACCATTTGACATCTGAGATGATGGAGAGGCTTCAAATGGTTGCAGATCACAAGTGGGAAGGCTCTGGTTTAGAATTTAGAGCCTAGCATGAAGCCTGTGGGTCGAGAAAATTTGAAGTCTTATTTGGTAGTTATGTTGCTAATTTGTTTGCTTAAATTGATCGAAATAATTGTATTTTATGTTTCCAATGTTTACCTTGTTGATTTGCAGTGTGTTGAATGAAAGATATGAGTTTATTTTTAATTTAAGGATAAGAAAATACTCATTCCCACGGAACCTGCGTTACTGCTTCATTTCATTACGGAAGAATATCAAGATGAAGATGCCCTATGAGAACGGGATAGAAATCTTAAGTCATTATCAAATAGGTACGGAGACAGATACGTATAGAAATTATAGTTTCACTTGGTTTCATATGCCTTTACCTATTTATTTATATATTAGCGATATTTATATAATACTAGTAATTTGACTCGTACAATGCACGAATTTGTTATATTATATAGTCAAGTTGAGTGTATTATTATATGTTAAAATAGTTAAGTTGTAGAAATTTATTTGAAATTAATATATATTGTTGTTTATGCAAATTCAATCAAATAGCAAATGTAAAATAAATTAAAATATTAATACCATCAATAACATCTATTCGATTAAATTTAAATTCTAATAAATAACAAAAAAATCAAAAAGGTTGAATAATAAAATACTATTCATATAATTAAACAATTTTTTTAGTTATTAGTTCCACTCTTCCTACCATAGTGTGTGTATATATATATATCAATTATATATAAAATCTTACAAAATATATATCAATTATATATAAGAACTTAAAAAAAATTAAATTTAAGTACATACCTAACAAATCACAAAATTGAAAAGAAAATTGTTATAATAAAAAATTTTCAAGAAATTTGAAAAAAAAAGACTTTATATTTATTTATAGATTTTTCATGCATGAGAGTCCTATTCTATTTATATTAGAATACTATTTTGAAATTGTATCTTATTCCGATTATATTACTATTTGCTTAAATTAAAAGTCCAAATTCAAAAAAAGTTTGAGTAACACTTTAATTAGATTAATTTATCTATTGCCAATTTTATTTTTTAATTTCTAATGCTGTTTGATATTTTTTTAATAAATAATATTATAATATATATAATTTTAACAAACAATATTACAATTTGATTTAAGATACATCACTTATTTTGTCTAATGATAAAAATAATAAAGAATATGTTACTTGTTAATAAATTAAAATATTTATTTAATAGATTAATTATTCTTTTTGCATTATTTTATTTAATTATAATTATTATATTTGTTTTAAATAACAATTTATTAAATTATAAAAGTTTAAAAATAAGAAGTTATATGATAATAAAATAGTAGTGTCGATTAAATAAAAATATCAAATAATATTCACAAACATTTTAGTTTGAATAAAATTATGAATAAGTGGTAATTTATGTACAATATTAATTCCATATAGATTATATAATTATAAATTAAGATAATTATAGTTATAAATTTATATTAATAAATTAAAATCTTTATTTAACAGGCTAATTGTTTTTTTATATTATTTTGTTTAATAATAATAATATTTATTATTAAAACTTTTATTAATGGGATACTTTTTTTTTGCATTATCTTATTTAATAACAATAATAATATTTATTATGTTTTAAATAATAATTTATTAAAATATAGAAAAAATAAAAAATCAAAATATGTTTTAAATAAAAATAAAAATAAAAAATAAGAAATTATATAATAAGTAGAAGTGTAGATTAAATAAAAATATCAAGTGATGTCCATGAACATTCTAATTTCAATAAAATTAAAAATTGTAAATAAGTAGTAATTATGTAAAATGCTAATTTCTTTATAAGATAATTAAGATAACTAAAATTAAGTGTCACGTGTCACAATCAGACTCTACTTCATATATATATATATATATATATATATAATATGATATATTACAACTGAGATCAATATTATCTAAATTATTTCGTATAAAAAATAAAAATTTTATGTAAATGTCTTTCTACTCTATATTTTTTAGAATAACAATATAATTATAAAATTAAATTTTAGTGGAGTTGGGTTACAAAATTGGATTAAAATAATGAACGGAGTTGAGTTAACTTGACATGCACCATCATGAAAAATTCTAATGGAGTAGGGTTATAGAGATAGACTAGAATTAAGTTAAACTGAAAAAAAAATAATAATGTACTGTCATGAAAAATTCTAATAGAGTTAAGTTACAGAGTTTGATTAGAATAACAAAAAAAATAGAATTGAGTTAAATTGAAAAAAATAGGAGTAAAGTAGTTAAAATTTTTTTTCAAATATTGGGACTTTTTATAGTAGTGTGGATATAGATTATTTAACTTTAAATATGTATAGTTTTAATTTTTAATAATATCATATGATATTATTTAATTTAAAATATACATAATTTTATTTTTAAACGAGGGATTAAGAACTGATACATAGGCGGGTTGAAAATAAGAAAAAATTTTATTCTGTAAAGAGAAGAGGGATAAGGATTCCTCTCCTATACTCACTGTATTGACATCTCTAATTTTGAGAAGTTGTTAATATAAAAAAAAAAAAAAAAAAAAAGACAACAACAACAACAAATAACAAAACAATTACACAAATAGCACACAATAATTAATATGACATGCCACTATTTTTTTAAATGAATCAAACAGCAAAACAATAGATATGGACACATATAATATTATTTTAAAACCTACTTATGAAAATAACCTTTAATGATTTAAACTAAAGTGTAAAATTATCAAAAAAATGTTAAATTTAACTAGATTTGTGTCACATACATCACATAAGTTCATACATGGTTATAAAAAAAATATTGTTTAAAAATATAGAGACAAATTGAGTTGAAGAAAATAATGTTTCATTTTAACATTAAGATGAGTAAAAAAAAAATACTTTCATCCATTTATTTTTGTGAGTATCAATTTTTAGAATCAATTTTGACATGTGAGACAAATTTGGTTAAATTTAATAGATTCAGTCAATTTTAATCTTTAGTTCAAATAACAAAAAAAACTTATTTGTTGACTTGTAAACTTAAAAAAAAGAAAAGAAAAATACTTTTGAGTTAAATTTTAAAAGATTAAAGTGTAATTATCACAAAAATCTTTGCACTAACGGTGTATCTCGAAATTAAACTTTGCAAGATATATGTAATTGGGGTTTTTGGAGGCCGATCACTATTTATGAACTTATAAGGATTTAAGTCATACCCAAAAAACTTATTTGTGAATACGTCACACTTGCAACAAAAAGACAAAAAAGGACATCACGCATTTTTCACTATATTTCAAAACTGTCAGTTTTATTCGAAAATAGTGCACACTTCACTCATAACTTCCGCAACTTTCCATCTTTTTTACAAAGCAAGCAAAATCGATTTTAGGAAACAAAATCAAAACTGTTTAGAAAAAACCTAATTCCGCGACTTTCCATCTTTTTTTACAACGCAAGCAAAACTGATTTTTGGAAACAAAATCAAAACTGTTTGGAAAAAACCTAATTCTGTGACTTTCCATCTTCTTTACAAAGCAAGAAAAACTGATTTTTGGAAACAAAATTAAAACTGTTTGAGAGAAATCTAATTCTGCGACTTTCCATCTTCTTTACAAAGCAAGCAAAACTTATTTTTGGAAACAAAATCAAAACTGTTTGGAAAAAACTTAAATCGATCATCATTTCTAAGTATCTTTATTTTTTCTGATTTTGAAACAATACCGGTACTATTTTGAAAATAGCTCAAAATGCTAATCAACCCCATGAATTTCTCTTACTCAAAACTTGTCATCTGCTTATAATTCATTATGCTGTTTTGAAAATAGTATCGGTACTGTTTTAATATTACCATAAAAAACATTAATCGATGCATAACACAAACCATCCATACGAGCCAACATCATCATATGGAACAGTACCGCATAATAAAATAGTACCGCATAAAAAAGTACATCATTAAAACAGGACCATTATTTGTACGTGGTACTTATTTTTTGTGTTTAATGGTGGTCTTTGAATACTATATACATTTGGTACTGTGTTTATACGATAATACATCTTATTAGAAACAATATCACATAATAATACAGTACCGTATAAAAACAGTACCGCATAAAAAATAGTACCTCATTAAAACAGCACGATTCTTTGTATGTGGTACTTCTTTTTTTGTTTAATGGTGGTCATTGAATACTAGATACATTTGGTACTGTTTTTATACGATAATACATTTTACTGAAAACAGTACCATATAATAAAACAGTACCGTATAAAAAAACAGTACTATATGTATGTGGTACTTTTTGCTAAAATTTAACAAAAAAATTATAAACATTAACATACCATTATTCGCATCCTTGCCTGTAGCTATTTATGACCTTTTAACCGACTTTTATCTCATTACATGCTTGTTCAAATAAAAAATATACCATATATCTTCACGCGATTTCTAAGGAATGAAACAAAATGAAAAAACGTGATTCGCGATTACCACAATATTCGGCAACTCCCGTCTCAGTTAATTATAGAAACAAAGGGTATTTAAGTCATATTATAAATTATATTTAAAACCAATTCGTGGGACCTACTCAAAAGTATGATTTAAAGACAAAACTTTCTACATTAATACGACTTAAAAGCAATACTTTTTTTTGTGTGATTAATAGCCTTAAAAGATTACAAAGTATGACTTAAATACAATTTTCCGTATACAATTTGAGTTGTTTTGCTTGATCAGGATTCGTTCCCTCTGTTTTGACCTTTGGGTATCTTTGCTAACCCAGCCCAATAGCTACATGGGCCGTTGCGCTAAATATTCGAGGCTGTAGTTTAATTTTTAATATCGTTCATATAAATTTAATTTTTTTAAAATTAAACTATATTTTTAAATAAAAATAATTACTTCAGTAACGTATTTGTTTTTCATTTTGATGCATAAACATAATTTCTATAACAATATATAATATATTAATAAATAAAAAATATCTAAAGAATACGTTTTTAAAATCAAAAGGCCCAGCTGAAACGGCATTCTCGATCCCAAACTAGGCCAAGACAATTAAAAGGGCTTAAAAACCGTCTCGGGTCGAAAAAATAAAATGAAGAAGTTGGTCAGGCCTAGCAGGCATGGGCGGACCTGCTCCATGGCGAGCGAGAGCAACACCCCCCCTCAATAAAAATTGCAATAATATTCCTTATTGTTTTTAAATTGTACAAAATTTCTTTAAGCACTATTTAAATTGACAAAAAATGAGATAATTAGAGATAATTTGTGAGTTCGTAATTTATACAGTGAGATAAAAAGTGAATAATTTTTAAAAATTTTTAGATATTTTTAAAATTTTTTTACATCGCGTCAAACGAACCCTTAATAGTATGTCTCGTAATTATTCACATATTTGCAGTTATCCCTTTTATCCGGCACAACACACACGTATGTAAGGGCAGTCTATTGATCAAATTAAAATTATTTTTAATTCTTTTTTGAAATTATTTTTTACAAATTTTATTACATCATCATAAGTACTTTTAAAAATTTAATTTTACTATACAAACATTACCTCTTTCTGTGAATCGTCAATTGATTTCAATTGATAAAAGCCCTGCCTCCGCTCCAGCTAGTGGATCAAACTTAAAATATCCACCCAACCCGTCCCCCTAATGGTAATGTTTATTTGTGGAAAAACCCCTTATAAAATTGAATAGTGAAAATTTACTATTAAGTGGCATTTATATTTATAGATATGAAAAAAGAAAAAAAAAAAACAAATTTAACCCTAATAAAAACGTAGATTGATATATTTTGATGAACTTAAATGAATTTTAACTTAAAATTCGCATAAATATAACGGAAAATTGTATCCAAGTCATACTTTGTAATCTTTTAAAACTATTAGTCACACCCAAAAAAAAGTATTGCTTTTAAGTCACATTAATGTGGAAAGTTTTGTATTTAAGTCACACTTTTGAGTGAGTCCCACGAATTTGTTTTAAATATAGTTTCTAATATACCGATAATATCCTTTATTTCTATAACAAAGTTACACAAGTTATTTCCAGGAATTCCGGGAATCACGTGAAGATATGTTTACCAAGAATCACGCTTCTTCCGTTTTTTTTTCTTTCCTTGTTTTCAGTTTCATTATTTACAGTTTTAGTCGTGAAGATATTAAGAAGATAGAACTTATTTGGTCTATCTTTTTCATGGATTGATTTTGCCGATTGGCGTTTTGAGCTATTTTCAAAACAGTACCGGTACTATTTCAAAAAAGATGATGATGTTGGCTCGTATGGTTGGTTTATGTTATGTATCGATTGATGATTTTTAGGCAGTATGAAAACAGTACCGGTCCAAAACAGTACCGGTACTGTTTTATCGGTACTGTTTTCAACACAGTACCGGTACTGTTTTCAAAACAGTATCATGAATTATAAGCGGATGACAAGTTTTAAGGGCAAGAGAAATCTATTGGGCCGATCAATGTTTTGAGCTATCTTCAAAACAGCACCGGTACTGTTTCAAAAAATATGATGATGTTGGCTCGTATGGTTGGTTTGTGTTATATATCGATTGATATTTTTTACGTAATATGAAAATAGTACCGGTCCAAAACAGTACCGGTATTGTTTTATCGGTACTGTTTTCAACACAGTACCGGTACTGTTTTATCGGTACTGTTTTCAAAACAGCACCATGAATTATAAGCGGATGACGAGTTTTAAGGGCAAGAGAAATCCATAGAGCCGATTGGCTTTTTGAGCTATCTTCAAAATAGTACTGGTACTATTTCAAAAAATATAATGATATTGGCTCGTATCGTTGGTTTTTGTTATGTGTCGATTGATGATTTTTAGGCAATATGAAAACAGTACCGGTCCAAAACAGTACCGGTACTGTTTTATCGGTAGTACCGATATTATTTTCAAAATAGCACCATGAATTATAAGTAGATGACGAGTTTTAAGGGCAAGAGAAATCCATGGGGTCGATTGGCGTTTTGAGCTATCTTCAAAACAGTACCGGTACTGTTTCAAAAAATATGATGATGTTGGCTCGTATCGTTGGTTTATATGATGTATCGATTGATGTTTTTTAGGCAGTATGAAAACAGTACCGATTCAAAAGAGTACCGGTACTGTTTTATCGGTATTGTTTTGAAAACAGTACCGGTACTGTTTTCAAAATAACACCATGAATTATAAGCAGATGATAAGTTTTGGACAAGAGAAATCCATGGAGTTGGTTAGTATTTTGAGATATCTTCAAAACAGTACCGATACTGTTTCAAAATAAAAAAAAAATAAATATACTTAGGAATGATGATCGATTTAGGTTTTTCCCAAATAGTTTTGATTTTGTTTCCAAAAATCGGTTTTACTTGCTTTGTAAAGAAGATGGAAAGTCGCGGAATTAGGTTTTTCCAAACAGTTTTGATTTTGTTTTCAAAAATCAGTTTTGCTTGCTTTGTAAAGAAGATGGAAAGTCGCGGAATTAAGTTTTTCCCAAACAGTTTTGATTTTGTTTCCAAAAATCGGTTTTGCTTGCTTTGTAAAGAAGATGGAAAGTCACGGAAGTTATGAGTGAAGTGTACATTATTTTCGGATAAAACTGGCAGTTTTGAAATGTGGTGAAAAACGCGTGATATCCTTTTTTGTCTTTTTGTTGCAAGTGTGACTTATTTACAAACAAGTTTTTTGGATATGACTTAAATCCTTATAAGTCCATAAATAGTGGCCGGCCTCCAAAAACCCCAAAATATAATATTGATTGATTTGAGATAATCATATAAAGTTAACTATTAGAAATCCTTAATTAATAGTTTAAATCGTAGAAAAATTGTTATAGATTAGTTCTTAATTTGTCCATAGCAGAAAAGTCGTAATAAAATAGTTCTTGATTTGTCTGTAGTGTTAACATTTTTTTTTTATATCTTTGTAAAATTTAATTTAAAATCTATTCATTTAAAATTAATTTGCATTTATCCAATTGAATGATTATATGTGATAGACTGTGGTGTGAGCTCTAAATCTTTCTTCAGCCTCTTTCTTCGTATCATTGCAGGCTTAAAATTTTGATTTTTAACAATATTTAAAGAATAAGAAAATCACACAACTTTTTTTTTTCCAATTTTGCACGAGCAGGAGATAAGAAAAACCTTTTTTTTTTTTTTTTTTTCCTCTTAGAATCTCATTTAATTTTAAATAATTTATATATTATATATTTGCCTTAAAAAAAAGTTACTTGATAAATGGGAACTAGCCAAGGATTGAAACAACTGATATCTTTGAATGGCCAAGACTGCTTGGAGCTCGGACGAAGAGAGCGTATCTTTAGCCGATCTGCCCACAGTGACGTGGCGGAGACAATCAGAGATTCTGACCAAAGACCTTATTTATTTATTTATTTTTTTAAATACTCTAATTCTAACCTATTTAAGTAAATTATTAAATTAATATATATATTAGTGGAAAAAAGCCTTCCAAATCCAAACGCAGGCTTTAAACTACCAGTTGTGTTTAAATTAACCCTGTGCCCATCCTTCATCAGCGGTCAGGTCCATACTAATCTGGGCCGGTACTGACAACATTCGGACTCAAAATTTCTTAGAGGGCCCTTATATCGGATATTAATGTTTTTTTTTAATTAGTGCTACGAATAAATAAAAAAAAATTTAACCGAGAAAAAATGTGACTTCTTTGTTTGCCAATCATGCTTAGATAGACAATTTATTAAATTAATATTTTATTACAATTATATCGTCATCATGTTATTTTAATATATTTAGAATTTTGGTAAAAAATAAAAATAAAAATAAAATAAAAAACATGAGATTTGATGAGTTAAAAAATTAATTTATTGATAAATATATTTTATTTTCTTATTTTTTTATCAACTCAAAAAAAATATACATTTAAAATTTTTATATTTCTTTATTATTGTTATTATTATTTTCAGTCATGACAGTCTCAATCCAAGCGGGCCACTAATTTTACTTCAATGAAAATTTCTGTTGTTTTTTATAGGACTGGGGTTAACAACACTTAAAAATTTTTAAATTACTTTGACTCAAAAAGACGAATGTAAGAGTATTAACATCCATATTAGTGTCATTGGAAACGAAAAGTTGACATCACTTCCAGATATTAGCTTTAATTATTAAATTAAGATCGTTAGATTAAAATTTAATAATTTAAATTTATTCATATACTTTTAATTTAAAAAATACTTAAATGAATTTCTAACAGTCCACGAGTTCGATGTGAGCCACAGGCTCCCCTTTTCAGGCGTCTGCTCTTTCGTTATCTCGTTGTAAACTTCCTTTCACTGATTTATAATAATAAAAATAACTTTATTTCCTTTTTCTTTGTCTTAATCTCTTCTCCCCCTATCTAAAAGCTCATCTTACACGTAAGCCAGTTCAACTCCCCAGCAGTGCCAAGCCCTGTGGAAAATCCAACACCTGGGTTGTGTTGTTACCCGCCAAGCCGAGGAGCCCCGAGTGGAATCGGAACAGCTGAGGGCGGTCAAGATAGAGGAGAGAGGGCATGGAGGTGGGGGGGAGGGGCGGCAGCGGACAGAGCAGAGACGAGTGCCGCTGGCGGAGGTGGTTTCGGACTGCGTGAAGCGGTGGTTTCAGGACACCCTCAAGGAGGCAAAGCCGGAGACAGCGCCATGCAGGTCTTGGTGGGCCAGATTTACAACAGCGGGTACGGTCATGGATGGTGTGCCCAAGGTACCAAAACTTTCTTTTCGTTTTTTATTTTTTAAAAAAGAAAAAATTATTTATTCCTTTTTTATTTTTAAGGCTTTATTTGGTATTGATTGCCAGTTTATTAAGTGGCATTGTCGTCAAATTTCAAGATTGTCATTTTCCACTGTTGCTTAGGAAAGAAATCATAACTTTGAATCAAATGAATTTCAATATTTGGGTAATGAATACAAAATTGAGTCAGCTCAGTTGGTGCTACTAACTGGCCTGAATTCCTAGTTGAGAATTTGTACATTTTCTTTGTTTGTTAGGCAACCAATCTGTTTTTGCTTTTGGTGCTAGAAACTTCTAGAATGCTAAGTTTATTCTCAAGCCCGTACTATTTTTCTCCAAACATGGTTAAAATATATACTCCTGTGATTGAGCAGCTAAAACCCTGAAATTATAAAAATTTATATGTCATTTTTTGTTACCTTTTCTGTCTCATTTGATGCTACTATCAAGTAGGCGAGATCTCGTACTTTTATATTGTCTAATTTTAAGTTATGCTTTCACCTTCATTGGGTTTTTATCGTAGAGATTGCATGCACACATACTTCTGGTATCACTAAAACTTGGAGTACATTGAATTGAGATATGCAAGCAGTTATTCACTTGTTATCTGACTTTAGCTATGAAATAGGTTTTGAACGGTGATACTGTTCGGACAAAAAAAAAAAAGGGTTTTGAACGGTGATATTGTTTTTCAAGTTACAGAGTTACTATTCCACATTAACGTGTTAGCGACATTGGTCTTGTGTGGCATATTCTTGGGCTTGCAACTGACCAAGTGACCAGACTTCTGCAGAAGTCCACGCTGGCTGCAGTTTTCCCCGGTCAGCTTTGTTAATTTTAATTTTTAATCCTCAAGTTTTTGCATCTGCATTTGTCTAAAATATCATTGCATCGTACTAATGCTAGCTGGCTGAGTTTTTTTTTTGGGGGGGGGGGGGTTTCTTTTTTTCCTGTTATTGTTGGATTCACAAGATAGTAACTGCTGAGTTGATTAAACAGAAAGTTCTCGTTCCTGTTTTGGTTAGTTTGATCCTTGATGTATTCTAGTTAGGAATATGGTGAGGCTTGCAGAAGTTTGTGTTCCTGATTCACTGATCTTTTATTGGATATTTAGAGATTTCATTTGTGCTTTTGACAATTAAGATGACTGAATAATTTCGTGTTTATATAAACTAATTAATAACAACACTCCTATAAATTAGATATACTTGTTGCGTATGAAACACAAGGAAATCCCTTATCAGCTGTTCCCTATTCTTCCATTCTGTTAATAGCGATTATGATGCAGTTAACATGAATGTTCCCGGCAGTAGGACCGAGGAGCACGCCTGCCTGAATAGATGAGGTTATCTTCGTGCTCTGCGGTCCTTTCTCCATTCCCATGGCATCTCCGGGTTTGAAGAAGCCCACAAACCAACCCGCTTTGCTCGAGCCTCTTTCTCCCACTGGTTTGACACAAATATCCATTAGAAAATGGGGACATTTTGGCACGGGTTAGTTGCAAGATTTATGCAGAAAACCCGATTACCTTGTCAAGTTCTGCACGCTGGTCATAGGCTTATAATGCCATGCAAGTCCTTTCTTTAGCATAGATTCCTGTGAAAGACAATGGTCAGAAGACTTCCAATTGTTTGAACTTTGAAGTCATTTTAGAATCAGAACATTATGCCAAATAATAGTACCTGTACAAAGATGCCATTGCAATATATATCCCCCACACAGCGGCCGTAGTGATCTTCATCAAAGACTAGGATTCTTAGACACTTACCCTGAACAAGCTTAGCTAGCTCCTCCTTAGCCTCTTTCCCATACGGCATTGCACTCTCAGGTGCATCTATTCCCCTGTTTTGTTCATATGTTGATTACTTATATTATACATGGGAAATATTACCCAATCGCTTCCCATTTGCACTTAGTATTACCTTAGTCGAATCCGATACTTTCGAGCAAGAACCTCCTCATTCTGAATATTCAGAACCCTATGGCGTAACACAAGCAGTAAGAGATGATTTTGAAAGTCAGGTACTTAAGACTGAAAATTTGTACCAAAATTTTATACCAACCTGTATCCTGAATCAACAATTTTCTTTTGCAATGCATCTGCCCTGGCATAGTTCTTCTGGGCACGCGCCTCAGATCTTTCAACAGCTGCAGTTTGTACATCTCTGGGAACAAAAGACGACTCTCTGGGATCCATGGTACTCACATACACTGTGATGGTGTCCCCATCTGCTACTGCCTTAGCATCCACCTGATTATGTCAAAACCCCTATATTAATCTCAAATTATTGTCGCTGGGATTGGGGGAATTCGAGTTGTTCTGAGTGTGAAAATGTTCTCAACTGGTAAGGTCTGCAATTCAAATTTGAGCCCTTGAGGAAGCTCAATTGGCACCCCAGAAGAAAGTTCAACCAGAGCATGAGGAAGAGGGAGACCATAGAAGCCAATAGACCCTACTCAAGAAAGCAACATTGAGATCCAGCACCAAAAAAGCTTTTTCCTCTCTAGTTAGCATTTCAAAATACAAGCTCAAACGTAGTGAAAATTTCAGTGTTACTTCTTCACCTCAACATCTGCCTTTTGATGTCTCTTTAAGGTCTGAATGACAAGCCTTGAAGCTTCTTCTGGTGTTTTTGGTGGAGGTTTTGCTTCTCCTCCCATGCCTCCGAAATCTTCTTATACCTTGATCCATCATTTAATGTAAATTCAAAGAAATGGAAGAAGAATTAATTAAAAAAATAAATCCAGCAGCTGAATTACATAATTTACATGAAATAATTTCTCTCACATACTGCAATTTCACTGCTATCCTAGTCCAGTAGCAAGGAAGATTTCATTGTTATTATTTTAATTTTAGGAATCGGGCGCATACTCCCAGAGAATGAACTAAGGCTCTCAGCTTCACCGAGTAAATCACGGATTTAGGCGACCAATTACTGTAGATTTATCAAATCTGAGAAAGAAGTGTGATACAGTTACCAGTTTGCCTGAGCCTTCTTGGACGAAACTACATGCTTGCTCAATCCTTCAGGAACCTTGAAACCCCAAAAGCAATTTTCTTTAGTTAAATGGGAATGAAATTAAAGTAACCCAGATCCCTGATTTAGAATATGATCCAATTAATTCAATCACGTTACAAAAGGGCTTGAATTGGAGAAATAGTGATTATAAGCCACTATTACATACATACCTGAGAGGTGATTTCAAAGTGATAGAGATCCTGGGCGAGGGCGGAGACGCCGACGTTGGCCGCCGATACGCCGTGGGGGCCGAGAGAATCGGAATCCGCTGCTGGTTTGCAACAATGTCCGTACAACAACCTGAGGGCGTTTCCCATTTCTTGGATTGGTTTCTTCTGTCGAGGCTCAGGAGGGTAAAAAAAAGAGAAGAGGGAGGGGGGGGGGGGGGAAGCAGAGAACAATGAATTGAAGGTCAAGGAAATTGGGCAGAGATCATTGTTTTTGTTTTTTGGGGGAGTGGGTAATTGATTTACTTTGGTACGGAATCTTGGAAGTGGGAGATATATGAAGAAGAGCGCAGGAACGAATCAGGATGCAGAATTCCACATGGCGATTTCTGATATGCTGTGTAAAAATTACAGCTGTTGCATTTACCGATAAATATCTGGATATGGTGGGCGGTTAAATTTGCAGGTCAACGGTCTGCTTGCTTTGTCAATGATTTAGCGTTCAGGTTAAGTTACCAACATAAAAAATAATCCACTTAAATATTTAAACATAGAAGAGTAATTTTATGAAAGAATGGTGCTAGGCTAGCAAATTTGCTTTAAAAAAAAAAGAATAAAAAAAAAAGAGAAAGCTATCCGATTTGTATGGCATTTTTAAAGAATTATCAATTTGAAATAATAAGTATATTAAAAATTTTCTTTAATAAATATCATTATTACATTATCCACGTAACAATAAGTTGATAGGAACACTTCTTTTTTTTTTTTAATTATAAAGTAGTAAGCGATAAGTAGGGATAATATATATAAGAGAGAGTCTACAAAATTGTTATTAGAATTCTTTTATTTTAGGGATATGCAAAATTAGTTGGTTTTTGGTCTCAAAAGTGAACCTATTTGACTTTGAATTGAGTTGATCATTATGTAGAGTTAAACGTGCTACATTTTACATAAAAAAAAAAAGGGTTAAATTGAGTTATATAAATTCAAGGTCCAAAAAATATCGTAACTTAACTCTGAATCAATAAAAATCGAGTTAGCATTGAAAAATCTTGAATCAAACAAATTCCTAATAAAACCGATTAAAAAAAAATTGAATTAGTTTAATAATAAATTAGAACAAAATCATTACCTAGCAATGATAGTTATATTTAGCAAACTGAAATCCTTCAAGTGTTTGTTTCCAAGTCTAGAATGCTATCTAATACATCGGTGTGGTGCTTGTCAAATTGAAATCCTTCGAGTGTTGTTTCAAGTCTAGAATGCTATTTAATACATCGGTGTGGTGCCTGTCAAACAATCTGTGATATGTGATGAAATTTGAGTTATTTTTGCTTGATCAAGATTCGTTTCATCTGTTTTGAGCTTTGAGTCTCCCAGGTAACCCAGCCCAGTGCCTACATGGGCCGCTGCACTAATATTCGAGAACTGTAGTTTAATTTTTGGATTCGTTCATATAAATTTAATTTTTTTAAATTAAGCCATATTTTTAAATAAAAATAATTTAAGTGTTATAAAAATAATTACTTCACAGACATATTTGTTTTTCATTTTGATACATAAACATAATTTCTATAGACTTATATAATATTAATAAATAAAAAATATCTAAAAATATATGTTTTTTAAAATCGCAAGCGAGCTGAAACAGCATTCTCGATCCCAAACTTCGCCAAGATAATTAAGAGTATTTTTGAGTGACAAAAAATAAGATAAATGAGATAAATTATGAATTTTTAATTCATATAATAAGATAAAAATGAATAATTTTAAAATTTTTCATTATTTTTTCAAAATTTTTTAAAATTGGTTAAAAACTTTGTCGTGTCGAAAAAAAAAAAAAAAAATTTGAAGTTGGGCAGGCCTAGCAGGCATGGCCGGACCACGCTGTATGGCTAGCGAGCGCAACCACCCCCACTCAATTGAAAATTGCACTAATGTTCCTTATTGTTTTTAAATTGTACAAAATTTCTTTAATAGTGTGCCCCTAATTATCCACTTGTTTGCGGTTGTCCCTTTTTTCCAGCACAACACCCACGTATACAAGGGCAATCTATCGTTTAAATTAAAATTATTTTAATTTTTTTGAACTTATTTTTACAAATTTTATTACATCATCATAATTACTTTTAAAAACAATTAATTTTACCATAAAAAATATTACCTCTTTCTTTGGATCATCAATTGATTTCCATTGATAAAAGCCCTGCCTCCGCCCCTACTAGTGGATCAAACTTAAAATATCCACCCAACCCGTCCCCCAATGGAAGTAATTGTATTTTGGCGCCGTTTGGAATTTTATAAAATAAAATAAATTTTTAAAAATTTTATTTTGTTCTCATCATTACTAATTTAAATTTTTTCCGCTTTTACTAAAAACTTAAAATTACTTAAAAAAATAAAAATTCGGAAAGATGTTAACCGACTGCGTAAATTTTTTTTTGATAATCATATTTCTCTTAGTTGAAAACTTTTAAACGAGTACCTTATTATTATTTTTTTATGAATTTTTTTGAATCTGTGTGAACGAATTTAGAAAATCCGTTCTCACGATTTTGAAAAAATGAGTGTTATTTTTTGAATTCAGTAGAACAGTTTTATCAAACCGTTCTAACGGATTTTTTAGTCAAATTAACCCAAACTTACATTTTTTTTTTTGTTTTTTATCACTCCAAACACCACATTTATGTATCCAATGTTAGCTGTGTGATTTGTAGTGTGTACGTTGAATGAGAGATACGAGTTTAATTTTGATTCAAGGATACAAAAATATTCGTTCCCACTAATCTTTGCTCCGTCTAGTATCGATTTACATACCAGTTTATATTATTCAGGATTTATTTCAATTCTACTTCGGGTAGTTTCGGTTTTATTCACCTAGATCTCATATGCTTTATAAATATACTGCATAAATTTCTTGAGATTTGTATTTCATTCACTCAGACCCCTTGTGTTAAATTTTCATTCCAAAAAAATATTTACTTTTGGACTAATTTAAATACTATAAAATTACCTTTTATACCCTTAGTATTAATAAAAAAAATATTGATATATAGACATAGTATATCTTTTTCACATCAAAATTATATTCTAATTAAATTATTAAATTTTTTGTGAATCTTTTCAATATTAGTATTTTAAATTATTGTAATTCACATTGATATTTAAAATTTATATTTATATAAATTTGTAATTACATATATATATATATAAATTATCATTACTTTTTATTAATAATCAAATAACAAAACATGAAAACAAAAATTACATATAATTAATTATTAAATTTTTTATGAACATTTTCTATATTAGTGTTTTCAATTATCATGTTTTACATTAATATTTTAAATTTATATTATACAAAATTAATAAGTATACATATATATAATTATCATTAATTTATTTCTGCTTACTAATCTAACCAAACCAAACCAAACCAAGCCTTTTTCCCACTAGGTGGGGTCGGCTATATAGATTTGTCGACGCCAATTTGATCTGTTTAGGGGCATGTCCTCCGATAAATTTAGGTAGGTTAGGTCATATTTAATGGTTTCTTTCTAGCTTCTATTGGGTCTTCCTCTATCTCTCGTACTCTGACCAATCTCCATACTTTCACACCTTCAACAGGTGCCCTCTGCTGGACGCCTTCTAACATGCCAAACCATCTTAATCGATTTTCTGTCATTTTATCTTCAATCGGTGCTATTCCCACTTTGCCCCTAATCTCCTCGTTCCTAATCCTATCTTTCTTGTAATCCCGCACATTTACATTAGCATCCTCATCTCCGCAAACTGCCATCTTCGATCATGATTATGCTTTACATGCCCCAAAACTCTGATTCCATATAGCAGCGCTGGTCTAACCGCTACCTATAATACTTTCCTTTCACCTTGAGAGGGATTTTTTCGGTCGCACAAAACTCCCGAAGCACTCTTCCATTTGGTCCATCCAGCTTGAATCCTGTGACTTACATCAGTATCAATCCTTCCATCTTGTTGCACCATAGATCCAAGTACCTAAATTTATCTTTCTCTACAATCTTTTGTGTGCCTAAACTTCATTCTATACTTACTCGTTATCCTACTTGCTAAACTGTACATTCCATATATTTCGTCTTGCATCGGCTTAGCCTAACCCTTTTGTCTCTAACGTATCCGCCCAATTCTAGCTTAGCATTCACTCATTCTCTCGTCTCATCTACTAAAACAATATCATCTGCAAATAGCATACACCACGCAACCTCATCCTGAATATGTCTTGTAATCTCATCCATAACTAAAGCAAACAAGTACGGCTAACGCTGAGCCTTGATGTAAACCAATCGTGATAGGGAACTCATTAGTCTCTCCACCAGTCGTCCGTTATAGATGTCATGGCTCTATCATACATGTCCTTTATCGCCTCATATATGCGACACACCGCTCCTTTCTTTTCCATACTCTCCATAGAATCTCCTAGGAACCCGATCATATGCCTTCTCTAAATCGAGGAACACCATATATAAATCTTTTTGACCTTCTCTATAGTGTTCCATTACCCTACCTCAAGAGAAAGATAGCCTCCATGGTTGATCTTCCAGGTATGAAACCAAATTGGTTCTCTGAACGTTTGTTATCCTTCTTAGTCTCTCTCAGTAACTCTCTCTCATAATTTCATCGTATGGCTCATCAATTTAATCCCGCGTAGTTCGCACAGTTCTGAATATCTCATTTGTTCTTGTATATGGGTATAAGGATACTTTTTCCTCTATGCATCAGGCATCTTCTTGCTCTTAGCACTACATTAAAAAGTTTTGTCAACCAACTTATGTCTCCTCTCCCAAGCACCTCCAACCTCAATAGGGATACCATCTGGCCCAACCGCTTTCTCATTTTTCATCCTTTTTAATACTTCTTTACTTCTTCCTTACTGATTCTCCTATAGAACATAAATTTAATTCTTCCCTAAAAGTGGTAACTGCCCCAAATGTCGTCACTACTACTGCTTTTGTTAAATAACTTGTACAAGTAGCTCTTCCAACGCTCCTTTATCTCCTCTTCCTTTACTAATACCTTTCATCCTCATCCTTAATGCATTTAACTTGGTTTAAATCCTTGGTCCGTCTACCTCTAGTATTTAGCAAACTTGAATATCTCTCTTTCGCCCTCCTTAGTAATACCTTTTCTATTAATAATCTAATAAACTAAATATGTAAGAGAGAAAAGTTTAGTTTCACCTTTTATTCTCCTTCTTTTCTATTACTATAAAAAAAAAAAAAAACTTTACTCCAATTTTTTTCCATGCATGCATTTTTTTATAGTAAAGGGTATAAATGTAATTTCATAACATTGAATTGATCAAAAATCACCTTTTAGATGAAAAAATTTAAATAAATTATCTAGTGGATGTCATACAATTTTCAGAGGGTTTAAGTGCACATTTATGAAACTTAAGGTTTAATTATGCAAAATTCAATCCAAAAGAGGTGATAGATGAAACAAACTTTGTTGTTAACTATGTTAATAAATAAATTTAATTTAAATATATATAATTTTTATTTTTAAACGAAGGACCCCTGATGTCATTCAAGAAGGTAAAAAGTTGAAAGTTCAAAAGATATGTAAGTCAGTAGGAAAATTCAAATTTTAAAGAAAACTAATCTGCTCAGATGACAAGTTAACTCGAATAGAAGTGGAGGTATAATTTTTGTATAAAATTAAATATTTGGACATGTAGCATTTCCCCCGAGGATACCTGGCAGCCGCTACGAACTTATTTTGTCTCCGACCAAGCCAAATTGAGTTAGTCATGAATTGGATTCTAGTTGGATTCTAACTATAAAACAAGTTTATAAATTGATTCAGTTCATTTTTTTTTTTTTAAGTAATTGATTCAATTCATTACTATAAGTTAGTTTGTTATTTTGACAAGTGGTAAATACAAATTGAGTAACATTTGAACTCATCAATATATCGCATCTCATCTACTATTTTAAAAATAACTACGAGCTATAGATGTAAAGTAATTATTACCAGAAATATGACATTAGTGGAGATTATTATCATTACCTGATCAAATCTGCTATCCATTAGTTCATTATTTATTTATTTTCATTATAAATAGTATAGAAAGTTCACTAAATAAGGTATGTTCCTATTGTTAATTAAATTATCTCTCACTATCACATTTCTTGATCTTATTCTAATTTAAGTTTTAGAGATTCTCCTAGTTAGGAATATCCTTCAACCACCTTTTTCTTTATTATTTCTGTTTTACAAGTAACTAGGAGGAGAATTTCATTATTGTGGTGGCTACTTGTGGAATTGAAATTTTATTCCCACACAGCTTCAATTACACTTTAAAATAATGTAATAAATATAAGTTACCACATCATTATTCACAAAATATCGTTAAGATAGTGTCATAGATTTGAATTTTGTTTTAATGTTATGTTAATATTTGTCTGAGTCTTCCTAATATTAATTAGTAGTTGGTAAATTGGCAACATCTGTTTAAGATGTGTTTAGCGCACTGAAAAACGTTAAAAAATTTCTAAAATCTCTAAAAATTATTCATTTTTATTCCATTACACAAATTATAAACTCACAAATTATCTTACTTTATCCACCCATTTGTCACTTCAAACGCCCCCGTCGTTTTAGATTTCTAATTTATTAAATAAAAATATAAACTTTATCGTAATACAAGTGTCCTTGCTTCATATTTTAAGATTTGTTAGTAACACCACTACAGGTGCGTTTGGAGCGTCAAAAATAACTGAAAAATGTAGTTTAAATAATTTTTTTTGATATTTGATGAGCAGCCATCAGTCTCCGTTTTTTCAGAAATGAATAGTTGAAGTTTTTTTGATTTTTACATCAATTTTTTGAAAAGAGAATCTATTTGAACAATTTTTTTGATTCGTTTGAATGGTTTTATATTAGAATTTATTAAAAATCGTAAAAAATTATTTGAGATTTATAGAAAAGTTATTAAGATTTGTGAAACTATTATTGAGGTTGGTAAAAAATTTATTAGAATTTGTAAAAATTTACTAGGAAACATAGATATATAGAGATCTAATGAAATTTTACAAAAATACGAGAATAACAAAATATGTAAAAGAATTTTAGGGGTTTTTAAAATTTTTTTTATAGATTTTTATAGATTTTTCTACATCTCTAACGCGCCAGGTCCTCAATAGGAAATCCGTTGGTTGGCGCAATTGAATTCTAAATTTTTTTAGCATCGATTGGATATTTTAGTAATTTTCTTATCACTTATCCATCCCATGGTTGCCACCTAAAGAGAAATATTAAGGCTTGATTTGGGAACAAATTTAGATAATTTTTTTTTAAATAGCTAGTATCACTTATTCATCCCATGGTTGCCAGCTAAAGAGAAAATTAAGGTTTAGTTTGGGAACAAATTAGTTAATTAAAAAAAATTAGTTAAATTTATGTTTAGGAAAGAAAAAAAAAGTGATTTTTTTTAACATGGTTAACTTATTTTTGTTAATTTGACAATTTTATCCTTAAAATTTTAAAAGAAAGTTAAAATATAAGAAGGTAAATTTGATCAAATACTGTTAAAATAGCCATTACTTTGGTTAATGGTTACCGTTACCAAATAGAGCATAAGTTTACAACAATTTTTCTAAAAATTTTAAAACGATACCGTTTTGAAAAAAAAAAAAAAAAAAGAAATTGAGCGCAGAATGGTACAATTTCAAAATTTGACCTCTCTTTTGTTTTCTGTTTGTTTTTGGGTGGGGTGGGGGGGGGGGGGATCCAGAACGACATAATCTTAAAATGTTGGAAATTTTGCTGTAAACGTAATATTTCCGCTGCCTAGAAGCGCAAAATAAATAAATAAATTAAAGGAAAGAGACGTCCCTGTCAGCTCAACATCACATGGATTGATTAAGTACTGTGATCTCAACCATAACAACTGTCCCTTATTTGACTTTTGTTTTGAGATCTTCGGAATGGCGGAGGACTGCTCGGAGCTCTAACGAAGAGAGCATATCTGGCCGATCTGCCCACCGTGGCATGGTGGAGAGATTCTAACCAAAGACTCTTCCAGTGGAAGGGCTTCTGGCTCAGGCCAGCTGTGATAGAAGCTATTGCCCGCCATTGAAACCCATTCAAACCTCTGCCCACAGATATTCTCCTCGCTTCCTTCCCCAAACTGGCACCACTTGGCTAAAGCTCTCACTGTCTCAATCCTCTTCTCCTCCTCCCCACAACAACGACTCAAAACAAGAAGAAGATGATCCATTACAAACCCACAACCCCCATGACTCGTCCCCACCTTCTTGAGGCGGAGACTTTTGGGAGAAACCTAAATCGAGACTTCAACGACCAATTTCCTTCTACTAGGATCTTCAGTACCCATCTCCCCTTACTCGATCTTGCCCGAGAAAGTGAAGAAGTCTGGCTGCCGAATCATTTACATCTCTCGCACCCAGCCGACACTTTTGTCTCTGCTGGCATTTCTTCAACAATAAATTTGGTGTTACGATCCCATTAGAAGAGGCTTTTGATGATTTCTGTAACGGGGTTGTTTTTGCTGGTCCTTTCTTCGACCATGTGTTGGAGTACTGGAAAGAGAGAAAGGAAAGATAATGTTTTCTTTGTTACGTACGAGGAGTTGAAGGAGGACCCAAATGAGCACGTCAAGAGACTTGCTTGAGTTTCTTAGGGTGTCCCTTGAACTCTGATGAAATTGAGAAAGTGGTGTGGAAGAGTAGTATTGAGAGGCTAAGATACTCCGATGTTAGTACTGATGAAAGTAGAGTCAATTGGGCAGGAGTGAAGTTTAGTTGGTATTTCAGAAAAGGAGTTGTTGGAGATGGGAGGAACCATTTGACATCTGTGATGATGGAGAGGCTTCAAGTTGTTGCAGATCAGAATTGGGAAGGCTCTGGTTTAGAGTTTAAAGCCTAGCGCCTGTGGAGAAGATTTGAAGTCTTATTTGGCATTGATGTCGCTAGTTTCTTTTTTGCTTAAATTGATGGAAATAATTGTATTTTATTTATCCAATGCTTGCCTTGTTGATTTGCAGTGTGTTGAATGAGAGATATGAGTTTAATTTACTTTTGTTTTTTAACTAAAATTTATTTTTTTATTTAATAATTTTTAGGCATCTGATTCACATTTGTCAAAAAATTATAAAATAGATAAATTCACATACAACTCCGCCTATGTTTTTTTCATGGCCGGTCCCAGCCCGGATAAAGGAGGAGGTTGTGTTAGGTAGTCGACAGCCAGCGGTAAAACTTTGTCAAATTTTTTTATAGATTTTCTGACACCTAATGAGATTTCGTGGGGGCGTTCCCTACTTAGCGACGTGCTGTATGGTCCGAGTACAGTGTTAAATAAGCAAGGACCGCTGCAGAGCGCGCCCGGGTGCGATGTTAAATAGGCAAGGGTCCTCGCATTTTCCTGGACGAGTGGGGGGGCAAGGAAGCTAGTCCAAAATAGAAGGCTGAGATTAGGTACTTGGAATATTGGAGAGCTTAACTGGGAAACTTATGGAAGTGGTGGATACAATGGAAATGAGAAGAATTGCAATTGCTTGCTTGCAAGAGACGAAGTGGGTGGGACAGAAAGCTAAAGAGATTGAGAGGACTTGGTTTAAGTTATGGTATAGGGACTTAATAGAGCGCGAATGGGGTCGGCATAGTAGTAATGCAAGGACCTAAAGGAAGATATAGTTAATGTGAAACGCTGTGGAGATATGATTATTGCAATTAAGTTAGTGTTAGGAGAAGAGATAATAAACGTAATTAGTGCTTATGCCCCCCAGGTGGGCATTAGGAGATGTACATAAGGAGAATGTTTGGGAAGACTTAGAAGGAATCTATTAGAGATACCTCAAGAGAGATGGTCTTCATAGGAGGAGATGTTGAACGGTTCATATAGGACGCGACATAGATGGATACATAGGAGTACACGAGAGATATGATTACGGTGATAGAAATGAAGAATGGAAGGATATTTTTTGAGTTTGCAGTGACTTATGATCTCATGGTGACGAAACACTTTTTTAGGAAGAGAGAGGAACATTTGGTGACTTATAAGAGTGGCTCCTCAAAGACACAGATTGACTTCTTCTTAACTAGGAAAAGAGATCGTGTAGCTTGTAAAGATTGTAAAGTTATACTGGGGGAGAGCTTGACTGCCCAACATAAGTTGTTGGTCATAGATGTGCAGCTTCAAAGGTGGAGCTAGAAAAAAGAAGTCCGTATAGATGCGCAAAGACTAAATGGTGGAACTTAAAAGGTGAAAAGGTGATAAGTAAACAGCATTCAGGGAAAGAGTACTAGAGGAAAACATTTGGACGGTAAATGAGAGTGCAAATATTATGTGGGATAAGGTAGCAAAGTGTATTAGGAGGGTAGGGAAAGAAGTCTTAGGAGAATCCAAAGGGAGTGCTTCCGGCACAGAAAGAGGCATGGTGTGGAACGAGGCCGTCCCAAGACAAGATAAGAGTTAAAAGAGAGTGTTTTAAATCTTGGCAAAACGACCGAAATGAAGCGCACTTGGAGAGGTATAGAGAAGCTAGAAGAGAAACCAAAAAGGCAGTTAGTCAGGCTAAGGCAAAGACATTTGAGAATTTATACAGGCGACTTGACACTACGGAGGGCGAAAAGAGAGATATTCAAGCTTGCTAAATCTAGAGATAGACGGACCAAGGATTTAAATCAAGTTAAATGCATTAAGGATGAGGATGAAAAGGTATTAGTAAATGAAGAGGAGATAAATGAGCGTTGGAAGAGCTACTTCTACAAGTTATTTAACGAAAGCAGTAGTAGTGACATACATTTGGGGCAGTTTACCACTTTTAGGGAAGAATTAAATTTTATGTTCTATAGGAGAATCAGTAAGGAAGAAGTAAAGAATATTAAAAATGATGAAGAATGGGGAAAGCGGTGGGCCAGATGGTATCCCTATTGAGGTTTAGAGGTGCTTAGGAGAGGATGGCCATAAGTTGGTTGACAAAAACTTTTTAATGTAATCTAAGAGCAAGAAGATACCTGATGCATGGAGGAAAAGTATCCTTATACCCATATACAAGAACAAAGGAGATATTCAGAATTGTGCGAACTATTGCGGGTTAAATTGATGAGCCATACAATGAAATTATGGAGAGAGTTATTGAGAGAAGGACTAAGAAGGACAATAAATGTTTCAGAGAACCAATTGGTTTCATGCCTGGAAGATCAACCATGGAGGCTATCTTTCTCTTGAGGAGGTTAATGGAACAGTATAGAGAAGGTCAAAAAGATTTACATATGGTGTTCATCGATTTAGAGAAGGCATATGATCGGGTTCCTAGGGAGATTCTATGGAGACGTATTGGAAAAGAAAGGAGCGTGTGTCGCATATATTGAGGCGATAAAAGACATGTATGATAGAGCCATGACATTTATACGGACGACTGGTGGAGAGACTAATAAGTTTCCTATCACGATTGGTTTACATCAAGGCTTAGCGTTAAGCCCGTACTTGTTTACTTTAGTTATGGATGAGATTACAAGACATATTTAGGATGAGGTGCCGTGGTGTATGCCATTTACATGATATTATTTTACTAGATGAGACGAGAGAATGAGTGAATGCTAAGCTAGAATTGTGGCGGGATACGTTAGAGACAAAAGGGTTTAGGCTAAGCCGATGCAAGACGGAATATATGGAATGTAAGTTTAGTCAAAGTAGGATAACGAGTAGTATAGAAGTAAGTTTAGGCACACAAAAGATTGTAGAAAAAGATAAATTTAGGTACCTTGGATCTACTAGCACAGCTGGTGATGTTGGTGCATCATCTTCCCGCCATACCCAGTAGCGTGGCATTTCAAAAGTATGAAATTTTTTTATTAAAATTCCACGTGATGATGGAATGCATAAGGCTAAATGTGTTATTTGTGGGGATTTATTAGATGGTTAAAATACATCTGGAACTAGTCATTTAAAAAGATATTTAAATAGATGGCACTAACAGGATTCTTGCATAATAGTTTAATTGATTAATATTTTCCATGTATGACACAAACTCAATTAGGTAATAAATAGTGGTAATTTAAATATTTTTTCTTATGACCCTACAGAACACAAATAATTTAGTTAGATATATTGTTAAAGAAGCGTTATTGAGACAAGACTAAGAAGGACAACAAACGTTTCAGAGAACTAATTTGGTTTCATGCCTGGAAGATCAACTATGGAGGCTATCTTTCTTCTTGAGGAGGTTAATGGAACAGTATAGAGAATGTCAAAAAGATTTACATATGATGTTCATCGATTTAGAGAAGGCATATGATCGGGTTCTTAGAGAGATTTTATAGAGAATATTGGAAAAGAAAGGAGCGCGTTGTCGCATATATTGAGGCGATGGAAAAGAATGTATGATAGAGCCATGACATCTATTACGGACGACTGGTGGATGAGACTAATGAGTTCCCTCTCATCATGATTGGTTTATCATCAAGGACTCAGCGTTTAAGCTCATACTTGTTTGCTTTAGTTATGGCTGAGATTATAAGACATATTCAGATGAGGGGTGCCGTGGTGGATGTTATTTGCCGATGATATTGTTTAGTAGATGGACGAGAGAAGGAGTGAATGCTAAACTAGAATTGTGGCGGGATACATTAGAGACAAAAGGGTTTAGGCTAAGCCGATGCAAGACGGAATATATGGAATGTAAGTTTAGTCAAAATAGAATAACAGGTAGTATAGAAATAAGTTTAGGCATACAAAAGATTGTAGAGAAAGATAAATTTAGGTACCTTGGATCTATGGTGCAACAAGATGGAGGGATTAATACTGATGTAAGTCACAAGATTCAAGCTGGATGGACCAAATGGAGGAGTGCTTCGGGGGTTTGTGCGACCGAAAAATCCCCCTCAAGGTTGAAAGAAAAGTATTATAAGGTAGCGGTTAGACCAGTGCTGCTATATAAATCAGAGTGTTGGGCAGTAAAGCATAATCATGTCAGAAGATGGAAATTGCGGAGATGAGGATGCTAAGGTGGATGTGCGGGATTACAAGGAAAGATAGGATTAGGAACGAGGAGATTAGGGGCAAAGTAGGAATAGCACCGATTGAAGATAAAATAAGAGAAAATTGATTAAGATGATTGCCCATGTTAGAAGGCGTCCAGCAAAGGTACCTGTTAGAAGGTGTGAAAGTATGGAGATTGCCAGGAGTAGGAGAGGTAGAGGGAGACCCAAGAGAAGCTGGAAAGAAACCACTAAACATGATCGACCTACCTAGATTTATCGGATGACATGTCCCTAAATAGATCTAATTGGCGTCGACAAATCCATATAGCCGACCTCACTAGTAAGAAAATGTTTGGTTTGGTTTGGTTTGGTTTGGTTTGGTTAGATAAATTCACATACAAATTAAATAAAAACGAAGTTAATTTTTAAAAAGATGAAGGTTTTCCTTCAAACGTACCTAAATATTTTTTTATTAAGAAGTATTTATTTTGTAATTTTTTTTATAAAAATAAATAATACGTTTAAAAATTATGAAAATAAATAACATGTAATTCATCTCTTCACGTTACATTTTAACCACTTAATCATACGAAACTAAGTTAGGACCCATAAAACAATTTACGTGTCCCATAATAATAATCTGGTACCAAGTTCGAGAAGCTTCTCAAGTCCTACCAATCGACCTAGTCTGGCTATCATTAACGAGTGTATTTAGAGTTGTATAAAATTATGTAATATAAAATAAAATCGTAAAAGTAAATGTCTCGTAATTCGTGCAGTGAATGAAAAATTTTAATTTTGTTATCTCGTAATTTGTGTTTGTAGAGATTTGTAAAATTTTATTTTATTTTATTTAACCCCAAACGGAGCCAACATGAGTGTGGAGCCAACATAAGTGTGGTGACGAGTGTCCTCCCAACATGACGGCCCGTTTAGATGCTCAATTTTTGGTCAATTTTTTTATATATATATTTAATTTACAAAAATTGGTAGGCTTCAGCTTAAAAAAAAATTATTGGTAGATGAAATTTTTAATGTATTTGATAAAATAAATAAAATATTTTTTAGTAATTTTTTACAACTTTTAAGTATTCAATAAAATAAATAAAAGTTTTTAATAATGCCAAATACTTAAATAGAGTTAAATAAAAATAGGTATCTAGAATCAATTCTCTCTCTCACTCTCTTTCTCTCTACACACACACACACAAATATATATATATATATATATATATATATATATATATATATGTATGTATGTATGTATGAATTCGTGATGTAGATGCATAATTAGGGCAATAAAAAAAATTATGTGGTTGATAAGTCGTTTATGAACAAGTTTGACAAAGGCTCTTTTATATTCATTTGATAAGGTAAATAAATTAGTTCATACAAATTTTTTTGGGATTGATAAGTAACCAAGCTGAACTCAAATAAAGGTATATTTAACTCTACATACTTGTTTATATGTTTATGAATAAGTTTATTCATAACTCTGAGTAATCTCAATTAAATATTTATGAATAAACTCGTTTATTACCCGTGAGTAATTTTGTATAAATGTTTATTAAAAAAAACTTATTTATAGCTCACGAGCAATATTATTTAAACATTTATTAACAAACTATTCGAAAACTCTTATTTAAGGTTTGTTTAGCGCAATGAAATTTGTCAAAAACTCTAAAAATATCATAAAACCTCTAAAGTTATTCACCTTAGATTGGTAAAAAAAGAGGGGGGGAACAGAGAACAATGAATTGAAGGTCAAGGAAATTGGGCAGAGACCATTGTTTTTTTTGGGGGGGGGGGGGTGGGGTTGTGGTAATTGATTTACTTTTGGTAAGGAATCTTGGAAGTGGGAGAAATACGAAGAAGAGCGCAGGAACGAATCAGGATGCAGAATTCCACATGGCGATTTCTGATATGCTGTGTAAAAATTACAGCTGTTGCATTTACCTATAAATATCTGGATATGTTGGCGGTTAAATTTGCAGGTCAACGGTCTGCTTCCTTTATCAACGATTTTAGCGTTCAGGTTAAGTTACCAACATAAAAATAATCCACTTAAATTATTTAAACATATAAGAGTAATTTTAGAAAGAATGGTGCTATGCTAGCAAATTTTGCTTTAAAAAAAAAAGAAAAAAAAAAAAAGAGAAAGCTATCCGATTTGTATGGCATTTTTAAAGAATTATCAATTTGAAAATAATAAGTATATTAAAAATTTTTTATTAATAAATATCATTATTACATTATCCGGTAACAATAAATTTGATAGGAACACTTTTTTTTTTTAATTATAAAGTAGTAAGGTGAATAAGTAGGGATAATATTTGTTGAGTCTTCCAAAATATATATATATATATATATTGAGAGTTTTTGGCAGATCAAAACACAAAAAAAATAAAATAAAATTAATTTTTATGTGTTTTTCTAACATTCTTTGATAAAATTTTGTGATGTGTTACTCTTACACTAAGTTTCATACAAGCTGGCTTTCACTTATATATATATATATATATATATATAATAGTTGGTAAATTGGCATCATCTGTTTGATTTTAGATTCCATAATTTATTAAATTAAAAAAATAAACTTTAACGGGCTTTTGACTATGGAAAAAACAATGGAATTGCGGTTGATCTCTGTTAGATTTATTTTTCTTTGGTGCTCTTGAAAGCATATTTTTGTAATGACATTTTATTTAATTTATTTTTCTGGTTATAATAAAATATTTATTTATTTAAGCATACATAATTGTCTCCTATTTATAAAGTATATGATTTAAGCATTGAGTATAAGATGATAATACAGAAAGATTTTAAATTACAAGTTTTATAAATAAAAGTAATTTCACAGCTATTAATAAAATGGGCATTTCATTATGATTAAGTTGTAACTTTTATACTTTTTAATTGAGTGATTTATCTTGATCACTAAAGTGGTGACTTTGAGTAGTAAAGTTAATATGTGAATGTGATATACATATTGAAAGAACTGTTGTAAATTATGATTTGGTTAATAAATGTCATTAATCATAATTTACTTAAACTTTAATAAACTAATAAACCTTAATCCTGAGTTTGTAATGGACTCACATTTATAAATTAAATCTATTTGAGTTATCACGGAGTGAGATCTTATAAATGGTCAAAACCTCAATAATTTCGAGATTTAATTTCATGAATCACTACAACAAATCACACAATTGTCAACCAAAAAATTGATCGCTGAAGAGTACAACGTAGTCAGCGAAACTTTTCCCGACTAAACTTATTTAGTTAGAATTTGGTCGGCGAAGGCTTGTCGGGAAAAACTTTTCCCGACCAAAAATCATTTGGTCGGCAAATGTAAAACCTTCCCCGACTAATTGGTCGGTAAAAAATATTTAATGGGAGAAATGCAAAATCTTTTCCCAACCAAATGGTCAGGAATTGTACACTTTCCCCGACCAATTGGTCGGCAAAAAGTATAGAATTGAAAATTTAAATGTGGTACCACGTGGCATTATTTGGTCGGCGAAGGCTTGTCAGGAAAAACTTTTCTCGACCAAAAAATCATTTGGTCGGCAAATGTAAAACCTTCCCCGACTAATTGATCGATAAAAAATATTTAATGAGAGAAATGCAAAATCTTTTCTCGACCAAATGGTCGGCAATTGTACACTTTCCCCGACCAATTGGTCGGCAAAAAGTATAGAATTGAAAATTTAAATTAATTTTAAAAAAAATTTAAATGTGATGTCACGTGGCATTATTTGTTGACATGTCATCATGCCACATGACACCTTATGTTATGCCACATGTCGATCTATAATTGGGTCACATGTTAGTCTATTATGAGGTCACGTGTCGACTCTATATTTTTGAAATTGTTGTTGTTGTTGGTGAGACTCGAACTCATGTCATCTATTTGGAAATTGGTGTGTTTGGCCACTAGCTCAAGCTTTTATTTGTATATATATTTTACATATTTATATATATATAAACAAAATGTATTACTTTTACCGGCCAATTGGTCAGAAAAAGTTCACCTTTAGCGACCAATTGGTCACCAAAAGTTATAAAAATATTATTATCTTTATTTAATTATTTTAACATTTTTGTAATAATTTTTTACACTTTTGCTGACCAATTGGTCGAGAAAAGTTCACTTTTAGTGACTAATTGGTTGCTAAAAGTGATAAAATTTTTATTTTTTTATTTAATTATTTTAACATTTTTTGTAATAATTTATTTTTACACTTTTGCAAACCAATTGGTCAGGAAAAGTTCCCTTTAGCGACCAAATTTATATTTAGTCAAGAAAAGTCGCCTTTTAGCGACCAATTAGTCGAGAAAAGTTATCCTTTGCCGACTAAAATTTTTTTGGTCAAGAAAAAGTGACTATTAGTGACTAAATTTTTATTTGGTCAAGAAAAGTCTCCTTTAGCAACCAAATTTATATTTGGTTGGGAAAAGTGATCGCCAAAAGTGTGATTTATTATAGTGAATCATGGGAACATATATACTTACAAGATGGAATCTATTTTGATATACTCACCTAAGCTATTTATGTTTTTTATTATTAAATCCGTGGCCGCAGTTTATTCAATAAATTGTTTATTGAATAACAATATTGTTTGTAAATTATTTACAAATATAGAAATATTGAAAATGATCAAATTTAAGATAAATAGAGACTTAGGATTAAATATGTAATTAAAGGGTTCGGCATTTAGCCTATCTTAATTAAGAGCTTAAAATGGATGGTTAATTAAGTGAATATTATTGGTCTAAGACCAAAATTCATTTTATTAAAAGTTGTTTTAATTAAATGAATTTTAACATAGATTATTAGAGTGCAGCTCAGGACTTTTTGTGGAATAGCTCTGCGTTAATTTAAAAGATAATGGGTCGTCATGAGATGATAAGGCCCAAATATCTTTTAAGTTGGAGATAGGAATCTATAGGCTTTCAGTACCCAAGCTAGCTCAATTTTATCTTGATAGGCCAGGTCCAGTTGGCTAATTATTTATATTTTATTTATAAAATAAATTATAGATAATTAATGTATATTTAGATAAGATGATATGATTATTAGATTTTTTCAAAATACCATCTATAGATAATATATATGTGAGAGTGGATAAGAGATAAACTCTAAAGTTAGAGATATTCTTTAATACAAACTCTTATATCTCTCTATAAATATCTTTTATATATTAATAAGCCAAGAGATCTGAATGAAGTGACCACACACATCCATCTAAAGAGAGAATTGAGAATAAGTCTGGAAGACTGAATCACTGAGAATTTATTCGAGCTATTTTTCTCAACTCTATGCTATAAAAACCAACAATCTCACCATCGCCACTGTGACTTTTGACCACTGTTTTGAGATCTTTGAATGGCAGAGACTGCTTCGAGCTCTAACGAAGAGAGCATATCCTTGGCCGATCTGCCCACGGGGACATGGTGGAGACATTCTAACCTAAGACTCTTCCAGTGGAAAGGCTTCTGGCTCCTCCCAGAAGTGATAAAAGCTGTGTCCGCCATTGAAACCCAATTCCAGCTTCTTTCCACAGATATTCTCCTCGCTTCATTCCCCAAAACTGGCACCACTTGGCTAAAAGCTCTCATTGTCTCAATACTCTCCTCCGCCCACAACAACTACTCAAAAGAAGAAGAAGATGATCCATTACAAACCCACAACCCCCACGAACTCGTCCCCTTCCTTGAGCTGGAGACTTTTGGGGAAAACCCAACTCGAGATGTCAACAGCCAATTCCCTTCTCCCAGGGTTTTCAACTCCCATCTCCCTTACTCGATCTTGCCCGAGAAAGTGAAGAACTCCGGCTGCCGAATCATGTACATCTCTCGCAACCCAGCCAACACTTTTGTCTCTGGCTGGCACTTCTTCAACAAGAGTTTTGGTACAATCCCATTGGAAGAGGCTTTTGATGATTTCTGTAATGGGGTTGTTTTTGTAGGTCCTTTCTTCGACCATGTGTTGGAGTACTGGAAAGAGAGAGAGAAAGAGAATGTTTTCTTTGTTACGTATGAGGAGTTGAAGGAGGACCCAAACAAGCACGTCAAGGAACTTGCTGAGTTCTTGGGATGTCCGCTGAATTCTAATGTCTCCCCCTGGGCAATTCCACATCAAAATTTAAATTAAATTTCAAATAAAATCTGCAACACTTGAACAAACACATCAAGGTATCATACGGCAAAAATTAAATTTTAAAACAACACTCAAGTTCAATTTCCAAATCAAGTTCCAAGATCACAAGATAATAAAATCACCCAAATTTGAAATTTTCTACTCCCCCTTTATGATATGAATTGACAAGGTCTCAAAATAATAAAAAAAAATGTAACAAAAATAGTCAACACCTTCCGTGTGAATCTCTGTTGGAAATTCTTGTATGGTAGATTTTGTGCACAAAAAAAATTCGAATATTAAAAAAAATACTAAAAATTGATAGAAAGTTCATAAAATGGATCAAAGAAATTTTAATTCACTTATATCCAAATATGTAAATTTATCATCCAATCCTCATAAATTTAAAAAACTAAAATTCATCTTTCCAAATAAATCTCCAAGTCCATGCCATGAGATGAATTAAGCCATAAAATCGAAAGAAAATGCTTGTGCGCGTGTGAGATTATGACTAATCAAACATATAGGCTCCCCCTCAATAAATCACTAGATCAAGATATTATATTTGATGCACCAAATGAATTGAGAGCAATTTTTTTTTTTTATCCAGCCACAAAATTCTTCATGCATATCCCTTTCAAGGTCTTGATGGCTTTCACACGTTTATGAGTAGGTAGTTTTTCCCCTTAACAAGCAACAAGTCATTAAGGGGCTTCTCACTTATCCCACCGGTAGCCCTTTTCAAGACAGGATATATATATATATATATATATTTTACTCTTCAACATTTTTTAAACACATCAAACAGTAATTCAAGATCTAGGAGGAAAAAGATATATGCAAAATCAGTCAAGTGTTTAAAGAAGCACATCAAAATTATGGCAAAGTTCACCAAAACACGTCTTTTCAATTTACATTGAAATACAAATTTTTAATCCATTACAAATTTATTTGACTGAATGATTGATGCACATAAAAGGAAATAGAAGTCATAAAATATCTTTAAAACAAATAATGAACTCCTATCCTTCTTTTATTTTTGAAAATTAGGGATGTGCACAACTACCTAAAGACTTCCTAGGAGATTCAAAGCGGAAGTCATCTGAGGGTTTGTTAAAAAGATCAGATTTTCTAACCCAAATTGCCCTAATTTTTGGAAAAGTGACCTTGACAATATTTTTCTCACGCCTTTGCTTTTTATTAAAATTTGAACTCTCTTTCTTTAAAAGGTTTTCATATTTTGGTCTTGAAAAATTCAAGTTATTGGACTTTTGAAATAGATGTGGATTTTCAAAATTATTTTCAGAAAAATTAGAAAGAGTTTGAAACCTATTTTTCATGGAAACTCTAGGATTTTGACCTTTGGAAAAATTTTTCACATAATTCAAGGGGAGACCATAGAGTTTGTGACAATTAGGGCGGATATGTCCTTTGATGCCGCAATGGTGACACACAGATACAAAGATTGAGATTTAGAAAATTGTGTACCTTTCACCTTTGGAGGAGCAAACTGTTGACATACAAACTTTGGAGAACTTCTCTTGGTAGTGCTACATATTTTGGGGCAACTTTTGGTGATGATGAAGATGCTACTGATGTGGTCTTTTCACCTTTGTAGCCTAATCCAGACTTATCTCCATGGGGTTTTTGCTTACTCCAAATTTCATCAATGACATTGGAGTTAGCATTCATCTTATCAAGGATGCTTCCATTTGTCTTCACTTTGGCTTCAAGTCCTTTGATTTTCTCCATAAGATCTTTCACTTCTTTTTCTTTCTCTTCTAGCTTTGTTTTCCATTTTTCTACAAGTCTACATTGTGATTGTTTATCAGTCTCTAAAGTAGATAACATACCTGAGAGTTTTTCGTTTTTAATTTTCAGGACATCTCTCTCTTTCTTCATCACATTGGCTTGTTGAACAAGTATATTGTTGTTTTTCTTTAGAGCACAGTATTCTTCACAAAGTTGGGTGTAGGCTTTTGCAATGTCACCTTGGAATTCATCTTCTGATTCTTCGTCCTCAGACTCGGTATCACTTAGGGTTTTAGGCTTTGTCTCTTCAGAAAAATTGTGAGAAGCTACAAAAGCAATAAAATTACCTTCATCTTCAAAATAGAAGAGGAAGATTCATCGGTGTCAGAATCATCATTAAGAGTGGCATTCATCACTTTGACTTGCTTCTTCTTCTTTTTATTTACGCACTCTTGGGCGATATGTCCAAAACCCTGACATTCAAAGCACTGGATTTTTTGGGATTGCTTTGATGATCTTTTGTCACCTTTTTTTATTTTCTTCTCCTTCCCTTGTAACTTTGAATCTGATGTTGCCGATTTCTTGATCTTTCTTGCTTTGTTGAGAATTTTTGTAAATTTCTTTGCTAGTAAAATCACTTCTTCATCATTGAATTCGTCATCATCAGAATCTTTTTCTTCTTCTTCTTCCACAATTTTGAGTGCAATTCCCTTTGAGACCTTTTTTGATTTGAGCATATTTGCTTCATAAGTTTGAAGAGATCCTACTAAGTCTTCAATTTTCATCTCATCTACATCCCTAACTTCTTCAATTACAGTAACTTTAGCATCAAAAGAATGAGGAAGAGAACGTAAAATTTTACGTACCACTTTGAAATTAGGAATAGGTTCTCCAAGGTTGTGGCATGAATTCACAATATGACTTAGACGAACATAGAAATTGTCAAACGTCTCATCACTATTCATCTTGATGGCTTCAAATTCAGATGTAAGTTTTTGAAGTTTGGATTTTTTCACTTGTATGTTTCCTTCGTGTGTAGTTTGAAGAATAAGCCAAGCTTCTTTTGCACTGAGACAACTTGAGATTCTACAAAATTCATTCGGACAGACGGCAGCAAAAATATTGTTCAACGCTTTAAAATTCCATTCGGAACCTTCTTGTTCTGACTTAGTCCAGGATACAATTGGCTTTGAAACAATTCCACCCTCAACTTCATGTGTAGGTTCAGTCCATCCTTGGATAACAGACAGCCAAACTTTATAATGTATGGATAATAGATGAGCTTGCATACGTACCTTCCAATACGAATAATTAGTACCGTCAAACCATGGTGGTCTTGAACTAGAGCCTCCTTCACGTGGTGGATCCATTGATTCGAATTGAAGATCTCACTCAAGAACGTAGAGTGACCCGCTCTGATACCAATTGAAAATTTTCGAATCACCCAAACCAATCAACCAATCAAAAAAATAACGAACACAAGATTGGTAACGAAGAAACCCTTTACCAACAAATAAAGGTAAAACTCCGGGTCCGATTTCGGAGACCACCCAAACTTCCACTATATAATTAGGTTACAAGTACCCACTCGAAATCTCTACGACTCCTCGCACGACTTCTTTCAAGCACTTGCTCGAATCATCGACACACCTAGACCAAGTGGAAATAAACTTTCTAACTCCTTAGAAAGTGAACAGACTTAACCAAGAATAATAGAAATAAGAGAAAGAGGTATAAGCTCACAAGGAAAAAATTCTCTCTCTCACAAGACTCTATAATATGCCCCTCTCGTTCCCTCTTGTACATTAAGTTTGGGTGCATATATATAGACTTACACATCCTATTCCAAGCAAAATCCTATTCTAATTAGGATTCAAATATACAAGCAGATTTCCTAAACGGAAACAAAATCTTCTATAACTCAAACCATCAGTTTCCCTGCGTGCTTCCTGCGAGGTCTAATGCCAAAAGGTCGAACCTGCGTACATCCTGCGGGCTCCACGCAGCCGCGTGCTCCCTGCGTACTGCCTGCGAGGTACATTGGATTTTTACGCGTGTGTTTCCTAATCTGTGCAGTCTTCTTCTTTATTCCTAATTGGACTTGGATTGTAATATTGCGGTTATGATCTTTTGGAAACTTGCCAATTTTGAAAAATCTTCAATTTAGGAAATATGCAAATCTACCATATTTAATTTAAGATTTTGTATGGATTTGCCACTAAAAAAAAACTTACGTGATGAAATTGAGAAAGTGGTGTGGAAGAGTAGTATTGAGAGGCTGAGCAACTCAGACGTTAACACTGATGAAAGTAAAGTCCATTGGTCGGGAGCGAAGTTCAGTTCGTATTTCAGAAAAGGGATTGTTGGAGAGGGGAAGAACCATTTGACATCTGAGATGATGGAAAGGCTTCAAATTGTTGCAAATCACAAGTGGGAAGGCTCTGGTTTGGAGTTTAGAGCCTAACATGAATCCTGTGGAGAAAATTTGAAGTCGTATTTGGTATTGATGTTACTAATATGTTTGCTTAATAAATTGATGAAAATTATTGTATTATGTGCCCAATGTTTGCCTTGTGATTTACAATGTGTTGAATGAAAGATATGAGTTTAATTTTGTTTTGAGGATATAAAAATCATCATTCCCGCATAATCTGCGTCACCGCTTGTTTGAGAAGAGCATGAAGTTGTTCTTTACGGGAATGAGGAAGGGGATAGAAATTTTAAGGTATTTTCGAATAAATCCGAGGACAGATACACAATTGTAGTCTTAATTTTGTTTCATATTCATTTCCATACCTATTTATATATTAACTATATTTATATAATAGTATATGTTAATATATAATATTTTTTAATTTAAAATATGTATAATTTTTATTTTTAATAGTACTGTATAATATTATTTAATTTAAAATATATTTTTAAACTAAGTGTGGAGAACCAACATATAAGTGGGTTAGAGATGAGGAAAAGATTTTACCCCTAAAAGAAAAGAGATAGGGATCCCTTTCCCATACTTACCCCAGGTTGACATCTCTCTAATTTTGATAGGCTAATAGTACTAAAAAAAAATTATGCAAATGGCACATAGGAATATCTCTCATAATTTGAAATTAGATAATTAATTTAAATGTATCTCACTTTATTGGACAATATTTATAAAATGAATGACTTTTGATATTAGTCTCGAACCAATAAATGTGAACCGCCCAATTAAGATTCAACTATCCATAAAAAATGATAAATACTTGATATCAAACATTTGATGTAATCATGTGTAACGGCGGACCCAAAAATTTAAGTTAGTATGAGTTAAATCACAAGTAAAATTTTAAATTTAAACAAATATATAAAATATAACAAAATATAAAATACTATTTATTGATATCAATTTTTTTTTTCACACAACATAATCTTCAAATTAACATAATAAGATACATCAATTCTTTTCGTTCCCTCATATTCTAAAAATGTTGTAAATTTTTTTATTAAAATGAAATGATTATTTTTATTCCTTTATTTAATTATCAATTTAAGTAATCTTAAAATAAAATAATATTAATTTACACTTATTAAAAATAAATTAAATAAAAAAATTTTGAAAATCGAGTGTAATATAAATAGAGATAATAATATTTGACACAACTCAAACCGGACATAATCTATATAATATTAAAAGAAAATTTAAATATGATACAATATAAATACATGAATTCAAAATTGACTCGATTTAATACAATTTGACAAGATTATAAAGTAAATTAATTATTAAATACACTCATTAAATTTTAAAATATTTAAGTATTTACACACAAATATGAATCATCACTATTAAAGCATAAGTACATGTGAAAGTGATAAGAATGGTAATAAGGTATTTGGAGTTGTAAAAATTTATACAAAAATTTATAGAATTTTATTGATTTTTTTTTTTTTTTTTTCGTTCAGTGCCCACGTCCGGCACAGCGTGTCCCGCCACTGATCATGTCAATGCTTAACATTTGCGTGGAGTGTCGGGTAAATTAACGCGCGGTTGTTGCGAGTCTGACAACGAAAAGTGAAAATAACGCCCTGTCGGTCTTTGAACGCCTAAAAATCTGGCTTGCTTTCCTCGTGTATTTTGGTAGAATCTGTACATGAGCTGTTCACCAAGCATATAATTATATGACTGGACAAATTTTCTAGTGGTCGAATGGTGCAAGAGGCAATTCATATTTAAAATTCGTCATGACAACTCATTATTACGGACACATGAAACAAAAATATTTCAATAATATTTTCCTAAAGAAAAGTTGCCACCCGGCTACTCATTTCAAGGAATCGTGGATCACGAGCACGCAAGGTTATACAAGGAAAATGTTTTTTCTATTACAATTTTTATAAGAAAATTATATTAAAATAATGTATTAATGATATTTTATAATAAAAAATATTTTAAAGTAATTAATAATTTTATAATAAAAAATATTTTAATAAATTACTTTATTTAAAGTTTTTTTTTTAATAAAAATTACAATTACATATTACGAATTCCAAATACATCTCTCTTAAATTCGTCATTTCTCTTAAATTCATAATGGCTTGTATGATAACATTATTAAATAATACAACTAGCTGCCACTTTAACCCTAATAAAAACGTAGATTAATATATTTTGAGGAATTTAAATGAATTTTAACTTGAAATTCACATTAGTATAACATATATTGATTGATTTGAGATAATCTTATTAAATGATGGGTTACATTTCTGAGCAACTGTCCAGAGGACTTCGACCATATCAATTTTCGGTCGGGTATATCCCGATCGCCCCAAGCGTATCAATTTTCGGTCAGGCACGTCCCGATCGCCTGAGCTCTACACGGCCCATCCTCGGTTGACCCCATCTAAAAAAAGAACCCTCGACCAAGTGCCGGTGGCAGGGTGGGCGTAAGCACGCTGCAATTCACGCCTAAAAGGCATGCAGCAAGATTCTCGCCTCCAGTCCAGCAACAATTTACCAAATGAGAAATAACTGCCTGTCACACGGTCAAGGGGCGAGATGGTTTGGATGGCGGGTGAACGGTCTGGGACCAATAGGTCCCTGCGTTCGACTCCTCTTGGGGGTAATCCTTACTCTAATTGTGGAGGGCCATCTAACAGCCTTCTCAATTGAGCCGGTCAGCCAGGGCTTGTCTAGGCTGATTTACCTCCTCGTGGTTCTTTGCCGGTTAAGGCCACAGGGCGAGATTCACCCAGTGCGCACCTATGAGTAGTGGCTGCGGATTTCTCCTCGATCCCAGAAGGGGATGAGAATCATGGGATACGATTATATACTATATATAGGAGGATATTCACCTCTATAATCGGACGAGATCTCATTAAATAATTTTTTATATCCATACTATAATTGACCCTATATAAAATAGAGGTTTAAAAAATTGAAGAGATATTAAATTCTTACTAAGCCAAAATTCTACCAAAATTGTTATAAACTCTTACTAACTTAAGCGTTGAAGACTTTTTAACAGACACTGCATTAGTGTTCCAAACCAAAGATTAGTTATTCGCACGAAAGTTTGATTGCTTGGAATCCGGCCGAAACTTACAACTTAACTGCATCATCATTAACCATATTGGAAATCCTTAATTAATAGTTTAAATGGCAGAAAAGTTGTAACAAAATAGTTCTTGATTTGTCTTTAGTATTCACGTTTTTTTATATTTTTTTTGTAAAACTTAATATTAAAAATCTTCTTTTTAAATTAAATTGCATTTATCCAATTGGATGGTTATATGTGGTAAATTGTAAAGTGAGTTCTAAATCTTTCTTCAACCTCTTTTTTCATATTATTACAATATTTAAAGAATAAGAAAATCACATAACTTTTTTTTACAATTTTTCAGGAGTAGGAGACAAGAAAAACTTTGAATCTCATTTAATTTTAAATAATTTATTATTATATATTTACCTTACAAATAGGTTACTTAGGGGCCGTTTGATAATACTGTCGTTTTTCTGTTAACGTTTACATTATTATATTTTCTGTTTTTTTTGCTTTGTATCGTCGCTTTTTTTCGCTTTGTATTGTCTTTTTTTTCTTAAATAAAAACTGAAATGTGTTTAGAAATATAATTTCGTTTACAATTATTAACTTTTATTTTTATAAATATTTAATTTTATTAGTTTTTAAAAATTAATTGAATTTAATAAATATATTTTATATTAATTCTTAATTTAATAATATTATTTATTGAAAACAATTGAATAAAATATATTTCATAGTAATTTAAATAAATTATGATATTTTTAAAAATAATTTAATAAAATATAATTCATATTAAATAAATAAATTAAATTAAATTAATTATTAAATTAAAATGATTTAATTATGATATTTATTAAAATAATTAATTAAATATATTTAATATTAGTTAAATTAATTAATTACATAATTTGATTATAATATTTACTAAAAATAATTTAATAAAATATATTTATATTAATAAAATTATTTATCAAATTAAATTAAATTAATATCTTTTATTTTATTATTTATTAAAAATAATTTAATAATATATATTTCTTATTAATTAAACTAACTGATTTAATTTAATTATTTATTAGAAATAAATTAATAATATACATTACATATTAATTTAATTTAACTATATTATTTATTAAAAATACTTTTAATTAGTAAAATATTTAAATAAAATAATTTTTTTAATACCATGTAACAAAAATGGATAAAGTTTTAAAATTAACAAAATGTTTGTAACAGAAAGAAAACAAAATGAAAATATCTTTTTGTTTATATTTTTTTATTTAAATTTTTATTTTTTAAAAATAAAAAAATTATAGATAAATTTAATAAATATATTTTTATTATTAATTTATAAAATTATGAAAATATAAACAGAAAAAAGAAAACAAAAAAGTTACGGAAGAGGCCTTAATAAATGGGAGCTAGCCAACAATTCACGCAACTGATATCTTTGAATGGCCAAGACCGCTCGGAACTCGGACGAAGAGAGCACATCCTTAGCCAATCTGCCCACAGTGACATGGTGGGGAGATTCTAACCAAAGACTCCTCCACTGGAAGGGATTCTGGCTCAGCCCAGCTGCGATAAAAGCTGTGTCCGCCATTGAAACCCAATTCAAACCTCTTCCCACAGATGTTCTCCTCGCTTCCTTCCCCAAAACTGGCACCACTTGGCTAAAAGCTCTCACCGTCTCAATACTCTCGTCCACCCACAACAACTACTCAAAAGAAGAAGAAGATGACCCATTACAAACCCATAACCCCCATGAACTCGTCCCCTTCCTTGAGGTGGAGACTTTGGAGAAAACCCAACTCGAGATATTAACAGCCAACTCCCTTCTCCCAGGGTTTTCAACACCCATCTCCCTTGCTCAATCTTGCCTGAGAAAGTGAAGAACTCTGGCTGCCGAATCATTTACATCTCTCGCAATCCAGCCGACACTTTTGTCTCTGGCTGGCATTTCTTCAACAATAAATTTGGTGTTACGATCCCATTAGAAGAGGCTTTTGATGATTTCTGTAATGGGGTTGTTTTTGCAGGTCCTTTCTTCGACCATGTGTTGGAGTACTGGAAAGAGAGAAACAAAGATAATGTTTTCTTTGTTACGTATGAGGAGTTGGAGGAGGACCCAAATGAGCACGTCAAGAGACTTGCTGAGTTCTTAGGGTGTCCCCTGAATTCTGATGAAATTGAGAAAGTGGTGTGGAAGAGCAGTATTGAGAGGCTGAGAAACTCCGATGTTAATACTGATGAAAGCAGAGCCCATTGGTCAGGACTAGAGTTCAGTTCGTTTTTCAGAAAAGGAGTTGTTGGAGATGGGAAGAACCATTTGACATCTGAGATGATGGAGAGGCTTCAAATTGTTGCAAGTCACAAGTGGGAAGGCTCTGGTTTAGAGTTTACACCATTAGTTACAGAGTAACGAGAAGAATAAGCCGCTGGAGAAAATTTGAAGTCACATTTGGGTTGTCGTTGTTTGCTTTGTAGATGATCCGACCCGGGCGCAGGCACGGAGGAGTTCAGGTGGGCTGTAGCTTCGATAAAAATTTTGACTTAAGTTTTTTTTAAGTATTTATAGTATATAATATTTTAGTTTAATTTTATTTACAGATTAAATAATATTCAGTTTACAATCCAAATATATTCTAAATTTTAATTTAATTATTTATAACTAAGATAATATTTAATTCATAATTTAAATATATTTTAAAAATTAAAAATAAATTAGTGAAATGGTTAAAAAATCAGGACAAAAAAAATTGGACAAAAATTAAGATTACATACCCATGCTTGAGTGAAACTTAATTATTTTTTTACCCCCCTCTTTTTCTTTTTCTCTCTAAGATTTTTTTAATTTGTCTTGTTTAGTAACGTTTTTATTTTTTATTTTTAAAAATCTCTTTATTAGATTCAATTAGTTTTTAAAAGTAATAAATCATATATTTTATAAAAATAAAAAATTAATAATTATAAATAAAATTATATTTTTAAATATAATTTTTATTTTTATTTAAAAAATTAATTACAAAAAATTAAAACATAAAAAAAGCATAAACAAATAAATATAAAGAGAAAAAAGATAAAGTTGTCAGACGGTAAGCCGATTTCTACTATCTACAGTTTTCACTTTTCTGCGTTGGTTGGGGCATAAATGCTCACTGCTTGCTTTTTTGAGTTTTTCATTAGATTTAATAATATAATGGGCCCGTTTGGTTTGTAAATTTTTGCTGAAAATTTTCAAAAATTTCTATAAATCTCTGTTAACTTTATATCACATTAACTTTTTCTCTCACTGCACGTATTACGAACTCTTTCCAAACCACAATTTATCTCAATTTATCTCATTTTTTCTTACTCCAAACAAACCCAATATATATATATATATAAACGAAATGTTTCTAGTCGCCTTGCCGTCAGAAAGTCTCTTTGATGCAATTTTTTTTTCCCGTTTCGGAGAGGGGAGGAGGAAGCCTGTTTGATGCCTTTGTTAAACTTTTTCTCTACTTTTAGGGCTGTTAGGTGTTTTTTTTTTAATAAAAAATAATTAATTACCCTTATTATATTGTCTGTTGGGACTTTCAAGTTATTACAATATATATATATATATATATATATTTAAATCTCCTTTTTTTTGCTTGCAGAGGTAGAACGATTCAATTTATTTTGGAGTTATTGTCAGAGATTTGGACTATCGCTAATAGAATTAGAAAGGTTTGTGTGTTAATTTATACAATCTCAATATAAAATATATAATTCAAGGGAATACATATGCAATTTATAGATATCGATCCATAAACTCACATTTATGCTAGTGGAGCATGAGTGAGAGGGATAATTAGTTTAATTATACGTACGATGTTAATATGTATAATTATTCTTTAAAATATCAAAGAGTGCAGTTTCAGTAAGTATATTAATTTAATTTATGTTGTATTTACTACTTTATATATACTTGAACTTTATTATATATGTTTGAATTTTATTTTATTTTATTTTTTCATATTATGTCTTGTGCTTTTAAATTAACAATTCATTTAGATGGAGTGAAATAAAAAAAAATTAGAAATCATCACTTATTTGTGAGTTTTTCTAAAAAAAAAAATAAATTAAGAAAAAAATTGAGCAAAAGGGGATGCCCAATAAATTCTCAGTTTCAAAATTTTAGAAATTTCACCTTCCACGAAAAATAAAAAAAAAAGAAAAGTAAATTAACGAAATTTATGAATAAAGAGAAAAAAATTATTATGTTTTTTTTGTGAACGTACCAATAAATAGAAAAAAATATTATCAGTTCTATTCTTTTCTTCTCTCCCCCGATTAATATTTTTTTTATTTTTTTTTTGTGAACTTATCAATAAATAAGAAAAAAATATTATCAATTCTATTCTTTTCTTCTCTCCCCTCATTAATATTTTTTTTATTTTTTTCTTTCATAAACCCACGATCAAGGCTTAAGTATCTTACAGCTAAGTTAGCAAATTTATATATTTAAATTAATAATTAATCATAACAAGGAGAAAGAATAAAAAAAAAAAAAAGCTCTATTTAGTAGCCAGGTTATAAAAAAAATCCTAACAAGGGCTATGAGAATTATTTAATTATCTTTCTAAATATATTTTGAAACCTTTTGAAATTATTTAAATGTTCACAAATTTTTATGAAATTTAAATTTTTTATTTACAACACAAATTACAAAACTATGAAGTGTTATTTGATTTATTTTTTATTTTTGTTCTATATTTTTGTTTTTTCATTTTTTATTTCCAGCGCATTTGTTAATGTGAACTTTAAATATAAAAAAATAATTAAAACGCATTGATTATTTGTAATTTCCAAATTTGTCTTAAAAAATAAAAAAAATATTTACACACGAAATAAACATAATAAAACTATTATGGACGTTTATAATTCAAAATAAAAAAAATAAAACAATCTCAATTTTTTTGTTTGGTGATTTTTAAAATATAAAACACACAAAACTCAAATAAAAAAAAAAAAAACTAAACACCACCTAAGTTTTATAAATTTATACTAATTTACACAACGCCAAACACACCCTCGGATATTCATCCAACGTTAACTTGCCTCGGCGATTTGCCGTGATTTCGACGCAAGTTGCACAATTTGCAACTAGCTAGCAAGCAGCTACTATTTTGGCAACTGCAACACCAAATCCACAATCTTTTCCACAGCTTTGTAAAAAGGAAAATATAAATAGCTTACAACACAGTGACTTTTATAATCAGATTCAAGATGGTTTTGGGACGATTCTTTTATTCTTCATTTTACCTACAATCGAAGTTTAAAAGGTACAAAGGGACCTGCGGATGATAGGCATCGGATCAGAGCAATCACCCACTGCCTAACTCTATGTACAAGCCAAAACGAGGTTTTAAAAAAGGGGAAATCCAAATGGAAAAACCTAAACTCGGTCCGCCCCAAACTCACTGTGCCGACTCGCTCTACCTCGGCTGCTGAATCGGCCTTGGACTCACTTTCACGTTCACGATCTTCGGAGCCTTCTCGGCGTACCTCGCTTTCTCCGCAAAAGCCCGGCCGTTGCGCCACTTCAGCGCTCCCAGTGAAACCAAATCCTTGCAGTAATCTCTCTCTTCTTCTTCCTCCTCCTCTGCATTGCATATATACATGTATAAACATATTTATAACCAGAGATTTTAAAATTAAAAAAAAAAAGTAATCGAAGAGTGGGATCGGACGGAGACGTTAACATTCGGAGTGTGAACGTACGTTTGATGAGATTGGGATCGAAGAGGGACTCGAGCTCTGGGAGGAGAAGCTCGTCGTTTTCGGGGAAGGAAGAGTCGGTTTGAGGATCGTGGAATCGCTCCTGAAGCCAGTAGTCCCGAAACCAAGGGGAGGAGTGTACGAGATCCCACCACTTGTCGGAGAAGTCCTCCACCGCCCGATACGCCGACGGAACGAACATCGGAGCGTTTGGGTTCAAGGTCGATGATGGCGAAGAGGAGGCGGCGTTCCGCGAAATTACGTCCATTGCCAGTACTCTGCAACAGAGCTTCGTCACTGCCGAGATACAGGACCAAGAACTGAAAAGATAAATATCTCTTTTGTCGATCGACGATTTGCGTTGATTCGTGATCCACCTTCCCTACAGTCGTTGATATATACAGGGATTATATACAAAATGGACGGTTTTTTGCGCGAAATTACGAAAAAGCCATTGTTTGATTTGATTCATTAATCATTAATGTTAGACCATGTTTGGTTGGCGTCTTGTTCACAAAATGAATAAATTAAAAAAAATTAATTTTTACTAATTTTTTCTCACCTTCTCTAATTTCATTCACTAAACACAAAATCAATTTTTACTTGTTTATTTTATTAATCTTTATCAACTTTGTTAACTTTTATCAATTTTTACTAAACATTAATCAATATCTAATTTTATGTGATATTTGTCAATTTTGTTTGTAAAATTAACAAAATTTTATATGTCAAATGCACCTATAACAAAAGAATTAATTTCTTTAGTACTAACAATATCAAAATATATATATGTTTTATTCATGTATATTACGTAATAAAACACTTATTCTTGATGAATCAACTATTACATCTAGAATTTCTCGGTATTAAATCTTTTACATGTTAAATTTTTACGAAAAAAAAAATTAAATTAAAGAGATAGAGTCTAAGTAAATAATATTTTTATGAAACTTTGAGGTTTCATTTGAAACATCAAATTTTATCCAAAAAAAATTTAAAGATCTTCTAAAAAAATTAACTTGTTCTCTCATTATAAAAATAATAAAATTATAACTTTTACTATTTTTTATTAATTTTTTATAACTCTATTGTTTAAGAGTAAAGTCCTTGGGTTCAATTCTTTCTGTAAACCTTTTCGGATAAATTAAATATTGACAAATATTGTGAGCATTCCAATATTTTTTTTTTTTTTTTGGGTCAAAAAAAGCACGGTAGTAGGAAGCGGCCAACAGCTTTTGGGACAGCAAAACGAGGCACCGACGTTATCCGGTAAACGTGGGACCAAAAACGGCACCAGCGGACCCTGTTTTACCTGGAGCACCCGGTTCTGATATACCGCTAGCCTCTGAGCTACAGTAGTAGGTCACACCAGCGAGACTTTTAACTGACGCGTGTTATGTCGGCCTTATCCACTATGGACCAATGTTGATAGATAACACGTCATTGTTCTCATCCTTAATTCACTGTTAGTTTCAATAAATGCCATGTTGTTATCTCTCTAATTCTTATTATACAATCACGCGGACGTGCGCCACGTATCAGATTTTATTATTTTTTTCTAATTTGTATAAAAATTTTTTTATGGTTTTTTTGGGTTAGATTTTTATTTTAATTTTTTATTGAAATTTAATTTTAAATCTACATTAAAATTAATGTAATCTAATAATTATTGCTTATCTATCATTGGTCAACAAAACCAACAAAATGTTAGGAATGCAAAAGCTTATTTTGAAAACGGCTTTTAAATTCATCACATTAAATTAAGGGCACGGTTGACTAAACTATTAATTTTAAAAATTTGTGTTTAATTTTTAATATTTTATTTAAATTTTTATTTTTAATTTTTATTTTTATAATAAAAAAAATAAAAACTAAAAACGTATTTGGTAATCATAGTTATTAATTAATAATTATAGAGTTGGAAGGGTAGTTAATGGTGGCGGGTAGTAATCGATGATGGTTGAAGGTGGGTCACAGTTAAATGCGATGGCTGTCTTAAGACGAACGATGGTCCAGAAGTAGCTCAAGGTGGATAGCAAAAATGATGGACGACCAAAGGTGGGTGACAATTAGGGATAGTTAAAAATAGATGGCAATCGGTGGTAGCTGGATGGTGACCTGTGGTAAAGATGTGGTCGGTCAATGGTGGACGATAGTCGACAATGGTCAAGAGTGGATGGTGATCAGTGGTAGAAATGGTGACAAGAGGCTGGCGAATCGCCGAGCAGGGATAGCTGATAGTTATAACTAGTGATGATTAGGAACAGAGGTAGAGGGAGCACCAATTCCTATAAATTTTAATATTTTTTCCTAATCTTAAAAATGCAATATCAGAATTAAACAATTTGTTTAGGTATTTTAACAAGTAATATAAATTAATAATTAGATATGTAATCATTCATGAGTAAAATTGTAAGAATTCATCATTCAAACACATTTCAAAACAGCACCTGTCAAATTGAAATGATTAAAAGACAAATGAATTGGATACATTTATTTATAAACCCAACAGTATAATTGCACAAAAAGAATTAAAAAAGAAACAAATAAATAAGTAGTACACTTGTTAATTGAGAGAACTTAAAGACAAATGAGTTGATTGAGAAATTTCAAATAAAAAAGTATATTAAGTATTCAAACTTCCTATCAGTTTTAAGTTTCAACTTTAATAAAAGAAAAACTTATAGGATTGAACTTCACCTTCAATTCAGAGAGAGAAACTCCAACTAAAGAAGAATTTTAACTTGTACCTTCTGTTAGTGTGCAATTTTAAAGGCGTATCTTAAAAATTATTTAATTAATTATGTTATATTATTAATAGCCTAACTCAAAAATCTAAGTCTTATATTTTATTAATGATCCAACTCAAGAATCTAAATCTTATATTTTATCAATTGCCTAACTAAAAAATTATGACTCAAAGTAAAAGAGTTGGGGGTGCTGTTTTAAAAGCAAATATATCTATAAATATATTTATACCATACATATAATTTTTTTTGGCCATGTTTGGGGGAGCCAAGGCCCCTTTCGTCAATACATAGTTTTGTTTTCTGGTGATGGTTGTGGATAAAAATGAAACGAAAATTTGAGAAAATATTTTTATCAATTTTCATAATTTTTAAAAATTTTAAAAATAGTTTTTATTTTTTTAAATGAAAATTCAAAACAAATTTATCAAATTAGTTGCCGTGTTTAATTTTTCAAAAAAATAAAAACAAAAATTTTTTAAAAATAAAAATTTTGTCAACAGGAGGTGGCTGTAGGCCTCGCCATTGATCCAATGATGTCCAGACTTACGGCAGGAACCTCCATTCTCCGACCGATAACGTTAAAAATTTGTGTGAAATTTCAAACAACCGATTGATGCATCAAGCGGAAAATCAAAGCTGAAGTCCCATGCCCATGATAAGAAAAAGTATGTTCTGTCTTGACCCCTGAAAAAAGAAACACCAAAAAAAGGTCGTCTATATGTGCTTAGCTGGGGCATGGGAATTCAACTTCTAAATCAGGTAAAGTCTTTACTAATTAGCTGTTTCACGTTCAGATTCCAAACCTTTATTTCCTTCATCTCCTAACATTTTTATTTTCTGCTTTATTCTTCACAAAGTGTTTTTTTAATCCATTAATTACTGTTAAGGTTGGCAGAGCAGAGAACAGAATAGAATGGACATTTCGGCGGCACCGCCTTTCCGTGCACCGCCGGGGAAGAATAAAATGTGCTGGACAGAACCAGTGTCTCTTCATTCAACGGGTGTTTGGGACGTTAACGCAGCCAACGAGTTCCTGGGGTTTCCTCTGCCTCGTCTTCTCTCTCAATTGGCTGTTATTTTCCTCCTCACTCAATCTCTCCATGCCCTCCTCCATCGCATCCATTTGCCCCGGATTGCCTCTGAGATCCTCGTAATTTGCTCTCCTATTCTTTCTTAGTTTCGCTTCATACTTGGGTCGCATGACATTCATATTTCATGTACAGTTTACATATGAATGTATCCACATAGTTTAAAGAATGACGAGAAAGAGTTGGCTTCATCTTTAATTTTTTGTGGTCGTTTTTGCTGGATAATGTTACTAAAAAAGTTTTTTATTTTCTATGAAAAATATTAGTAGTTATGGAAAGTTGAGGAATATTAATGAAAGAAGGTCAAAAAAAAAAAAAAACCTTCACAAAAATTGAGGTTTCGTTAATTTTTAAATTTCACCGAATGTTCCTTATATTCCCTTTAATTTTACATGTAAGGTTTGATAATGACTGAATTTTGGTATCAACCTGAAGGCAGGCCTCATTCCAGGACCAACAATTCTAGGACATCTCATCCCAAACTTTTCAGCCAAGCTGTTCCCCCCAGAAGGAGATATCTTTCTCAACATACTAGCAAAAATTGGCTTCATGTTCTTCATGTTCCTGAGCGGAGTCAAGATGGACCTGAGCACGGTGAAGAAATCCGGAAAAAATGCCTGGGCCATTGGACTCGTCTCCGTCCTATTACTGCTACTAATCATCATCACTGTCTCTCCATTAATAGCTCGGCGCATAAACTGGACTAGGACGTCCACCCTCCTTGCTGTGGTTCAGACGCAAATGTTGAGCCCATTTCCAGTCATCGCTCGGCTCCTCATCGATCTGCAGATCATGAACTCCGAGCTCGGTAATCTGGCTCTGGCAGCTGCGTTGATCCGGGAACTTTTCAGCTTACTCGGCAACACATGCATTACTTCCCAGATAGTTGGAGCTCTAGGATTGACGGCGCTGGCAGTCCAATCCAACACGCTGGTTTTCGTTCTAGTCGCTTCTCTAGCGTTCCTGACCCGGGTAATTTTCTCATGGATTGTCAAAGGAACGCAGGAAGGGAAACCAGTGAAGGGAATTTATGTGAGTTTCATTTGGGTTGGAGTTCTAGTTTCAGCCATTGTTGCAGACAATTTGGGAATTCTGTACTACTATGTACCTTTCTTGCTCGCTTGGCCGTGCCAGATGGGCCGCCATTGGGGTCGACGCTATCAGAGAAGTTGGATACTATGGTTTTGGGGTTGTTCGTGCCATTGTTATTGACTTACACTGGACTCCATTCGGATCTGTTCAAGGTATTTGAGCTCTGGAGTTTGGGACAACATTGTTGGCAGTCCTATGTGGTTCTGTTGTTGGAAAGTTCATGGGAAATCTCATTCCTGCTCTGTTTTGCAAGCTACCATTCAGAGACTCTGTTGCTCTTTCCCTTGTCCTGCGCGCCCAAGGCGTAGTTGAGTTGGCCTGTTTTGTTGCATACAGGGAAAATGAGGTAAGTTAACCATTGTTATGCAGAAATGTTGTTGTAAAAAAAAAAAAAAAATTATCAGAAAAAGCTTTTCAGAACGGTGCAGTCAATTGCTGGTTTTGATTGCAGACATTTGATGAACAGACCTTTTCAACCATGACGTTGTCAACACTGCTCTCGGCATCTATCATCCCACTGCTTGTTAGACTCATCTACGACGGCTCCAGGAGATACAAAGGCTACCGAAAAAGAAACATTCTCCACTCCAACAATGGTGAGCTCAGAATCCTCGCCTGTGTCCACAGACCAGACGATGCGTTGTCCATAATCAAGCTACTAAAAAGCAACGATCCCACGGAAGAAAGCCCGGTCACAGTCTTTGCGCTCCACCTGGTGGAGCTCGTGGGTCGATCATCTCCGCTCCTAATCAACCGCCAGCTGGGCCAAAGATCTTCTTCTAGAAGTGGCTCTCGGTCCCAACAGATCATCGGCTTGTTCGACTCTTATGAGAGGGAGTACTTGGGTTCGGTCACAACGCAGGCTTTCACTGCAATATCTCTGTTCAGCTTCATGCACGAAGATGTTTGTTCGCTCGCCTTTGAGAAGTCGGCCTCACTGATCATACTTCCATTTCACAGGAAGTGGAATTCCCAGGGGAAAGTGATTCTGGACAGCGACGCGCTGAGGAACATAAATCGCCGTGTGCTGAATATGGCCCCTTGTTCTGTGGGAATTCTGATAGACCGCCGCAGGGTTCATCAATCACAACCGTCCGTCAATCCCGGCCAAGAGGAGTCGGTGCATCGGGTGGCCGTCGTCTTCTTGGGCGGCGATGATGATCGAGAAGCTGTGGCTTATGCAAAGCGAATGGCTGTGTCTTCACATACCCAGTTGACGATTGTTCAGTTCTTGATGGATGAAGACAAAGGCGAGGAGAATTTGGATCGTGGGCTGGACTTTGGAAGTTCTAAAGGTGAAGTATGGCAAGCGAGAAAATAAAAGAGAAAATTAAAAAAAAAAAAAAGAAATTGGGCTTAATTAGAGAGCAAAATTACTCATTTAAATGAAGATTAACGTTCAGGTGGTGGAGGAAAAGGTGAGAGATGGGGCGGAATTGGCTTTGATAGTTCACTTCATGGAGGAAGTTTACGACCTGATCATTGTTGGAAGGCGACACAGTTTAGATTCGCCATTGTTGTCTGGTTTGGCAGAATGGGTGGAGCTGCCTGAGTTGGGGCTGCTCGGTGATATGCTTGCTGCTCAGGAAATCAGTAGACCGATTTCGGTCATGGTGGTGCAACAACAATTGCATATGACAAACAAGTGAGAGAGAAGGGATCTCATTGATGAACTGCACCTTGAGATGATCTATTCTGAAGGTACATATATCTATATATATATATACATATATGAATAAATGAAGTATCCTGTCAACATTTCACTATATCAATCTGTTTGGTCCTGTTTTAGTATGACCTTTGCATATTTCTTTTAAAGTTTAATAAATTTTTATTGGAATTCTGTAGGTCCTGGAGAAGCTGCATGTTTTGGCGTGGCAAGGAAAATGAATTGGTGAACAGCTGATCTGGAAGCAATCTTTGCAGAGAGGAGAACAGTTGATCGGGACACAGGCACAGAAATTATCCCAAACAATTGTCACATATACATAAATGTAAATGCTCTACAATTCAGGGAACATTGAAATGCAAGGAAGTGGAGGACAATTGACTCTCTCTCTCTCTCTCTCTCTCTCTCTCTCTCTCTCTTTCTCTCAAACACACACAAATTACAGTGAGGAACAATCATATTGAAAGTGAATACAAAAGAACTAGAAAATATATGAATGTATACTCGTTTCTTGGTGGACAAAAATAGGGGTTTCTACCTTCAATTTCTTGGAAATTTATCACATTTTTGTTTACCAGAATCTCCATATATATATAATGTAAAACTCTGGTGGGACTGCAGATCTTATTCCAAATTTTCATAATTTCCTTCCAGATCCTAGCTAGCTCGATCTCTAAATCTCTTCTTCTCTAAAGTCAAAGCATCTACAAAGCCCATTCATCCATGCAAGTCACAGTAGTGCGCCAAAAAATGAGAGTCAAGTGTATTGTAAGGCCGGCCATCCCATGTGCTTAAAAATAAGAAGAATTAAAAAGACATCAACTTGTGAACCAAATTATAATATGAGCTTTATATCTTTGTGATGGAGCATGGAATAGGCCTAGACGCGATAGGAGGCCCAAGTCCAATAATGACTTTTATTATTATTAGTTTCTTTATTTATTCATATTTTTTGGAATATTAATTAGTTTATTTATTTAATTGTATTTGTTTTGGATTTACCTATTAGGGTTAGGGTTTTTATTGGTGCTTATAAAAAGCACCTTACGTTATTCTTTTAGACAGACTTGATGATATTGAAACCCTAATAATTTTTCTTTCAGCCTTTCTTTTTCGTTTTTCTTTAGTTTCTTGTTCCTTCGTAGCCGAGCTACGTCAATTTGGTATCAGAGCCGAAAGATCCTACAGCTCTCAATATCCATTCAGTGTCAGATTTTAAACAGCAATCGCCGCAGCAGTTGCCGTAGCCACCGCCACCATCGCTTTACGCACCTTTAAACCCTTCGAGTACGTTTTCGTGCATTTTATTAATATTTAATTCCGGCGAACACCACCATTGGCACCACCTGCCTCCGGCGAACTCACTGGTGACTTCGACGACCTCCGACGAAACTCCGGCGACCTCCGACGAAGCTCCGGTGACCTCTGACGAAGCTCCGGCAACCTTCGACGAAACCCTAACGACTTTTCGAAGAACCTTCGACGAAACCCTAACGACTTTTCGAAGAACCTTCGGCAACCCTAAAATAGTTTGTGCTTCGCAACGTGCATTGATTCGACACCGAGACACAGCAATTGGTAGCAGACGGATTTAGGTATTTGACAACACCCTATCGCCAAAAAAAAAAAAAAAAAAAAAAAAATACACACCTTGTTTGGTTCTCTTGCAACAATACTAAGGTATTGTAGGCATCTCAAAGGTTCTTCAACGAGGTAAATTTTCTTTTACTTTGAAAACTCGATTAATATTTATGATATTTAGGTAAATTTTGTTTGAGTGTTTTTAGATTCCAGTTTATTTGATAAGCATAAAGAATATTAAAAAAATATTTAATTAATTTTTTTGTGATTCGTGCAAATTGTGGCATATAATCGCATTAAAAAAAATTTTTAGGTTTGTGTTTGTTGCATTAGCATATAATTTATAAATTTCTTTACCTAGCGAAATTTTAGCTTTTATCTCAGCATGTCAGCCACAAAAAGTGACACCATTGAACCTTCCTCCTCTAACACAAAAGACCCGATTGAGAGACTTAATAATTTTGATTTAAGACTACAAGCCTTATCTCAAGATTTAAATGATAGTCTAGCATGTATTACCCGTCATCATGATGCAAATAAAGCTCAATTTGATTTAGTCACTGCATCGGTAAGTAATTTAAATTCAATGTGTGGTCAATTAACTCAACGTCAATCTGCCCTCGAACAACAAACTCATGCAATGAATCAAAAAATGGATTTGCTTTTAAAATATTTGGGTAAACATGAGATAGGTGAATATGTTGATGAAACTGCTAGAAAACTCTTTGGGTTAACACACACTGGGGGTTCAAGTCCATCTGGGGGTTCACATCAATTTGATGAATTCACAAGTGGTTTGCATGATAATCTGGGTAAAATGAACTTGGGTAGTAATTCAATTGCTCAACCTCATACAAGGTTTTCTGATATAGGAGGTTCTCAGTTCAACCTAGTTGATCAGTTTCAACCTACCAATATTAACTTTCCACTAGATTACCAACCCCCAAAGCAAAACCATCCACCAAATCAGGTGAGAGAGGATATCGCTCCTCAGCGATACCAGCCTAGGGTTAATGGTAATTGGGGTAGAGATCAGGATAGGCAAGTTAGACAACCTCCAAGAGATATCACAACAAAAGTCAAGATTAGTGCTCCTGAATTTGATGGTAGAATGGATCCTAATGTTTTCTCTGATTGGTTAGTTGCTATTGAGGAATATTTTGATTGGTATGAAATGATTGATAGTGAATGTATTAGGTTTGCAAAAATGAAATTAACCAATTCAGCTAAAATGTATTGGCAAAATGTGTTGCAAGACATGATTCGTATGGGTGAACCACCTATCACCCAATGGGCAGTTATGAAAGCCAAGTTGCAAGAAAAGTACATTCCTCCATCATATAAGAGTCAGTTGTTCTCCAACATGATTAATTTAAAACAAATGACTCTTAGTGTAGCTGAGTATTCTGCCAAATTTGAGGAAGCTAGGCTTAGGTGTAGTGAGTTCCATGTTGAGGATCAATTTGCTACCTGCACCCGATTTGTTAATGGTCTTAGGTTTGACATTCAAAAGATGGTTAAATTGCATGCACCACACACTGTAGAGGATGCATATCAAAAAGCCCTAGAAGTTGAGAAGTTCAATAGACCTTCCTCTTTTGCACAACTAAGTCAGCCTAAGTCACAGTCCATGTCATCAAATGGTAATGTTAAGCCCAATAACGTTAGGAGCAAGGAGTCTAGTGTGCGTAACTCTCTCCCAGTTGCTTCTCATAGTGAGTCTAAGGCTAGTAATCCTTCGATTATTTGTCATAAGTGTCATCAAAAGGGTCATATTGCATCTCGTTGTCCCCAACGTGCCTTGGCATTAGATGTTGAACAAAGTAGTGTAGAAATTGAGGAAGACCAAATTGTTGATCCTTTAGAATATTCCGGTGATGAAAATGGTCTTCAGGAAGCTTTTGACGTTGATGAGTGTGTTGGTGTGGTTAGATGTGTGCTGTCCACGACTGTAGATAATGATAATTGGAAGCGTACTAGTATTTTTCACACAGTCATACAAAGTGGAGATAAGAAGTGTAAGTTAGTGATTGATGGGGGTAGTTCAATGAATGTGGTTTCTAAAGATGCTGTTAAATTGTTAAACCTGAAAGTAGAACCACATCCAAGTCCTTTTAGGGTAGCTTGGGTGAATGACCATACTTTGCCTGTCACTCAACGGTGTCTAGTATCTATTCAAATGGGGGATTATAAGGATGAAATCTATTGTGATGTGCTACCTATGGATGTTGCCCATGTTCTCTTAGGTCGCCCTTGGCTTTATGATCTTAATGCTACCAATTTTGGCAAGGATAATATCTATTCATTTAAGTATAAGGGTAAGAACATTATTTTGAGACCTGCTAAGCCAAAAAGTTACAATGGTAAACGTGACATCCCTAAACTTCCTGAACAAAATTTGCATATTTTAAAATGTAAGAAGTTTGAGAGAGAGGGAATGGAGACTGGTATGTGCTTAGCTTTAGTAGCAAATGAAGTTTCATCTGACTTTTCGATTACTGATGTTCCTTTGGAAGTGAAGAAATTACTAAATGATTTTATTGATGTGGTGCCCAATGAATTACCTAGTGAATTACCACCTTTGAGAGATATCCAACATGCTATAGACCTAGTTCCAGGTTCTCAACTGCCTAACCTTCCACATTATAGAATGAACCCTAAAGAGCGAGAGGAGTTGAATAGGCAAGTAGAAGGACTTTTAGAGAGAGGATTTGTTAGGCATAGCCTTAGTCCTTGTGCGGTGCCAGCTTTGTTGACACCTAAGAAAGATGGATCTTGGAGAATGTGTGTGGATAGTAGAGCCATCAATAAGATCACAATCAAGTATAGATTTCCTATTCCTCGCCTTGAAGATATGTTGGATTTATTAGCTGGTTCTAGCTGGTTCTCTAAGATAGATTTGCGTAGTGGTTATCATCAAATTCGTGTTAGGCCAGGAGATGAGTGGAAAACTGCATTTAAAACACAAGATGGTTTATTTGAGTGGTTAGTTATGCCTTTTGGTTTGTCTAATGCTCCTAGTACTTTCATGAGAGTTATGACCCATGTCCTACAGCCTTTCATTGGTAAATTTTTGATGGTCTACTTTGATGATATACTGATCTATAGCAAATCCAAAGAAGCGCATTTAAAACATCTTCGACAGGTTTTTCTCACTCTTCGAGAGGCTAAACTTTATGTTAACCTTAAGAAGTGTTCTTTCATGCAACCCCAAGTACTTTTCTTAGGCTTTATCGTGTCTGCATATGGCATTTCAGCTGACCCCGAAAAGGTTAAAGTTATTAGGGAGTGGCCTGAACCAAAATCTGTCACTGAGGCTCGTAGTTTTCATGGTTTAGCTTCTTTCTATCGGAGATTTATAAGAGGATTTAGCACCATTATGGCTCCTATCACAGAATGTTTAAAAAATGAGGAGTTTCAATGGTCTAATGCTGCTAGCCAGGCCTTCAGAGAAATCAAGATAAAAATGACTGAGGCACCTGTTTTGAGACATCCTGATTTTACCAAAGTTTTTGAGGTTGCTTGTGATGCATCAGGTGTAGGTATTGGTGGTGTCTTAAGTCAAGAAGGTCATCCTATAGCTTTCTTTAGTGAAAAACTCAATGATGCTAAAAGACGATATTCTACATATGATAAAGAGTTTTATGCTACAGTACAAAGTCTTCGCTTTTGGAGATTTTATTTATTGCCTAATGAATTTGTGTTATTTTCTGACCACCAAGCTTTAAGATATTTAAACTCACAAAAGAAATTGAATGCTCGACATGCTAAGTGGGTTGAATTTTTGAATGAATATACTTTTGTGATTAATCATCGTGCTGGTATTGAAAATAAAGCTGCTGATGCACTTAGTAGATTAACTGTTACACTTTATCGTATGAGTGCTCATGTCATTGGGTTTGATAGATTGAAGGATGAGTATTCTGCATGTCCTGACTTTGGTATTATTTATGGTGAGGTTAGTAAAGGTAACCGTCATGAGTATGTTGACTTTCTTGTTGAAAATGGTTATTTGTTTAAAGTGACTAAATTGTGTATACCTCGAACATCACTTAGGGATTTGTTAGTTTGGGAGATGCATGCAGGTGGTTTAGCTGGACATTTTGGGAGAGATAAAACTATGGCATTGGTTGAGGATAGATTCTATTGGCCTTCTCTGAAAAGGGATGTTGCTAGGATAGTTGCACAATGTAGAACATGTCAGTTAGCTAAGGCTAAGAAACAAAACACTGGTTTATATACTCCTTTGCCTATTCCTCATGAACCTTGGAAGGATGTTAGCATGGATTTTGTTCTTGGATTGCCTAAAACTGCTAGAGGACATGATTCTATTTTGGTTGTAGTTGATAGGTTTTCTAAGATGGCACATTTTATTCCATGTAACAAAACTAATGATTCTTCACATATTGCTAAATTATTCTTTAGAGAAGTTGTTAAATTACATGGCTTGCCTTCCACTATTGTATCTGATAGGGATGTGAAATTTGTTAGCTATTTTTGGAAAACTCTTTGGAAATTGTTTGGAACCACTTTGAAATTTTCATCTGCTTTTCATCCTCAAACTGATGGTCAAACTGAAGTTGTTAATCGTAGTTTGGGTGATATGCTTAGGTGTTTGGTTGGGGTAAAACAAGGTGTTTGGGATTTAATTTTGCCTACAGCTGAGTTTGCTTATAACAATTCTGTTAATCGTTCAACTGGTAAAAGTCCTTTTCAAATTGTTAATGGCTACTCACCCCGCACACCCATTGATCTTGTTCCTTTGCCACCTCATATGCGTGTGTCTGAACCTGCAGAAAACTTTGCCAAACATATCCATGACTTACATGCTGAGATTAAGCGAAAGATTTCTCTAAGTAATGAAGAGTATAAACTAGCTGCTGATGTGCATCGTAAATCTAGGGAATTTAATGTTGGTGAATATGTCATGGTTCGCATTCGTCCTGAAAGAATTCCAAAAATATTTTCAAAAAAACTTTATGCAAGAGCCATGGGCCCTTATTCTATCATTCGTAGACTGGGATCTAATGCATATCTTCTTGATTTGCCTAATGAAATGGATATTAGTCATGTTTTCAATGTAGAGGATTTACTACCTTACCGAGGCACTTTTGAGCCTCCTACTTTGCCTTCTAGTGTGTCTGCAGGTGGAGCTAGAAAAGGTGCACCATTTGTGCCTTCGTTACAGTATTCTAAGGAGATGGTAGACACTATCCTTGATGATGAGTTCGTGACTTCTCGGGATGGTGGTTTTCGTCGCTTCCTTGTCAAATGGCGTGGTCGCCCTGATTCTGATGCTACTTGGATATTGGAGGATGATCTTCATCAGTTGGATCCTTCATTGTTGGATTGTTATCTTTCCTCCCATTCTTCGGAGCAGAGTTCTTTTCAACCCGGGGAGAATGATGGAGCATGGAATAGGCCTAGACGCGATAGGAGGCCCAAGTCCAATAATGACTTTTATTATTATTAGTTTCTTTATTTATTCATATTTTTTGGAATATTAATTAGTTTATTTATTTAATTGTATTTGTTTTGGATTTACCTATTAGGGTTAGGGTTTTTATTGGTGCTTATAAAAAGCACCTTACGTTATTCTTTTAGACAGACTTGATGATATTGAAACCCTAATAATTTTTCTTTCAGCCTTTCTTTTTCGTTTTTCTTTAGTTTCTTGTTCCTTCGTAGCCAAGCTACGTCACTTTGACTTCACAAAATTTTGAGTAAATTAAATGGATCTCCAAGACAAAAGATATTTAAAAATTTTAACTCAAGTTTGGACAAGGGAAATATATATATATATATATATGTATGTATGTATTTATATAATTTGATCAGCCAAGACGTGTGTTCTATAAGAAATGGAATTGATGAGGCCCATCTATAGATATATACTCAATCCTTGTATCCCAAATTAGCAATCCAATTCTTTTCTTTTTACACAAACAAATTGTTATTATGCGTTTGGAGTGGTAAAAAAATGAGATAAAATGAGGTAAGTATGTGAGTTCGTAATTCGTACAGTGATATAAAAAGTGAATAACTTTTAAAGGTTTTTAAAAATTTTCAAAATTTTTTAACAATGTTTAATAAACTAAAAACACCTATAAAGTGTTTGACATAAATTTTGGATTTGGTTCTTTTATAATATGTATATTTAATTTATTTTTTTTTCTTTTCTCCCTCATAAAGTCGTCCTCTAAAATACTATATAAAACCAAACCCAATTAGCATCCTTGTTAATTAGCGCTCATCCTCGTCAAAAGAGTGACAGATTTCTGATGTATATATTGTAAATTCTCTATATCTTCTATATTACCTAGGAATTATTCTATATTTTATATCTTCTATATTAGTTGAGCAATATTATATTATATTTTATTACCTTTTAAAGTATTGTCTTATATAGATTTTCCTCAGGGGTCGCTTGGATGAGGGTAAAGCAGCCCCTCAAAATTTTTGCCCGTGGGCCTCACGTCTTTCAATTGGTTTGGCAGCCGAATGTACCTCCCCTCTTCCCCGGTCTTCATTTTGCGGCGTATTCAATTTAGCCCCTGCGGGGGATAATTTTTGGGCTGGGTTGGGACTAACTAAAAATTATCCCCCTTCAAGTGGATAGATTTTTGACGTTTTTAACCTTCGTTAATGGTATTATTAACTTGATTAAAATAAATATAATGCTAATAAAAAAAATAATAGATAGACCAACAAGTCAAAATAAACATAATTAAAAAAATTGGATAATAATCAACCATTCAAAAGTACATATTTAAAAAAAAAGTTTTTTAAATAAATTTATAAAAAATTAAATTTTCAATGAAATAAATAATATAACTTCAAATTGTTCAAAAATAATTAAATAGAGTGGGTTTTACAATTTAATATTTAATTTAATAGGTAACCAAGTTTGGGACACCACAAGAGCAAAAAAGTCATTTAATTGATTTTTCCATCCTTCACCCCCTCTTATTTATAAAACATCCAAACCAAGTCAAAAGTTATCTCCCTCTATAAACATCACATCAATGTGGGCCAACCCTTTAAAAATAATACATCTCTTATCTTATACCCCCTCTAAAACTTATCCCCCTTAAATTTTAGCACCATCCAATCGAACCCTTAACCATATAAATAGGGTCTTCTCCATTCATCGTAATAGATTGCATTATCCAGATACATAATATTGTGCGGAGGTTCATCCATTCTAACACTGGAATAAGTCGTAAGGTTAATAGCAATTGCAAAAATATTTCAATGTAATTTTTCTCGAAACTTATCAACACGATATATAAATAAACTAGCAATTGCTTGTGCCCTGAAGGCACAAAAATATAATTTGATATGTAAATAATTCAAATTTAAATTTATAAAATACACTTACATAAAAATAGTTATCACAATGTTTAAAATATTTATAGTTAAAAATAACTTATAAAAATAGGGTCTTCTCCATTCATCGTAATAGATTGCATTATCCAGATACATAATATTGTGCGGAGGTTCATCCATTCTAACACTGGAATAAGTCGTAAGGTTAATAGCAATTGCAAAAATATTTCAATGTAATTTTTCTCGAAACTTATCAACACGATATATAAATAAACTAGCAATTGCTTGTGCCCTGAAGGCACAAAAATATAATTTGATATGTAAATAATTCAAATTTAAATTTATAAAATACACTTACATAAAAATAGTTATCACAATGTTTAAAATATTTATAGTTAAAAATAACTTATAAAAATAAAAATAATTTAAGAATATTAATTTAAAAATAAAAATCATTTATAAAAAAATATTAAGTAGAGAAGAAAATAAGAGAATGTATTTTTATATAAAGTGACTGAAAAGACAACAAAGGTAGAAGGAGGAAAAAAATAGTACTGACTATTAAATAAATTCAATAGTTAAAAATATGTCAAATTCAAATTCTTTTGCTTCCTCATTATATAAATAACGAAAATAGTGTAAAAGTGAATGTATTTAAAATTAATTATTCTATTTATTTTACTACTTATTTAAAATTTGTCAAGTTTTTGTCTTCCAAAAATAGTATTAATGTTTTTCACCAGACACCCCCCCAAAACAAAAAAAAATTGTCATTCTGCCTAACATTCGCCTCTTCCCGTGCCACGTATATAACGGTCAAAAGTGTATTATTTTTAATTTTTAATTTAAGTATATTAAAATTAAATTTTAAAAAATTGAAAATAAAAATTTTAAATCATATTTTAATTTTTTAAAACAAAAAATTTAGTTAACTTTGTCTAATATGCATTCATATAAAAAATATTTTAAAAATATTTATAAAAAAATATTAAGTAGAGAAGAAAATAAGAGAGTGTACTTTTATATAAAGTGACTGAAAAGACAACTATAGTGAAGAGAGGAACAAAATAGTATCGACCAATAAATAAATTTAACAGTTAAAAAATTTGTCAAATTTAAATTTTTTAAAATTAATTATTAATTATTTAAAGTGCAAAGAAAAATAAAAAAGTATATTTTTTTGTAAAGTAACAAAAAAGACAATTAAAATGGAGAGAAAAAATATAATTATGAAAATATTTATAAAAAAATCTAAAGTGGAAAGAAAACTAAAATAGAGAGAAAAAATAATCTTAACCATTAAATAAATGTAACGGTTAAAAATATGTCAAATTTAAATTCTTTAAAATTAATTATTAATTATTATATAATAAATTAATTATTCTTATTTATCTATATTTATTTTAAATAAAAAGTTCAATTTACTTAAAAAAAAAAAAAACCCTCTCTCTCCCCTGCCACAGTCCCCGCCCACCCCCTTCTCTATTTGCTGTCACTCCCTCAAATTCAATTAACTTAAAAAATTAAATTATTAAAATTTATTTTTTTTCAAAGTTATAATTTTTAAGTATACTAACTTTTAATGAATTTTTTAACATTTTTTTAACTTTTAATATGTTTAAAATCTAAAATTTTTGAAAAAATATACAAAATAAAAAAGAAATTAAAAAATTATTTTGTAATCACGTTTTAAAAAATTTTTATAAAAAAATATATGAAAAGTAATAGAGTGTATTTTTTACGTAAAATGATCGAAAAAATAACTAAAGTGAGGAGGAGAAGAAAAATAATTCTAACCATTAAATAAATTCAATAGTTAAAAATATGTCAAATTCAAATTCTTTTGCTTCCTCATTATATAAATAACACAAATAGTGTAAAAGTAAATGTATTTAAAATTAATTATTCTATTTATTTTACTACTTATTTAAAATTTGTCAAGTTTTTTTTCTCCTAAAAATAGTGTTAACGTTTTTCACCTGACACCCCCTAAAAAAAAGAATTATCTTCCCGTGCCACGTATACAATGGTCAACTTTGTCTAAGAAAATAAAAAATTTAGTTAACTTTGTCTAAGTAGAGAAGAAAATAAGAGAGTGTATTTTTATATAAAGTGACCGAAAAGATAATCAAAGTAAAGAGAGACAAAAATAGTATTGATCATTAAATAAATTTAACGGTTAAAATTATATTCTTTAAAATTAATTATTCTTATTTATTTATATTTATATTAAATAAAAAATTCAATTTACTTTAATAAAACCCCTCTCTCTCTCCCCTGTCGTTTTCCCCGCTCGCCTCTCCCTTCGTTGTCTCTCTCTTCGCTGTCACTCCTAGCCCCCAAAATTCAATTTACTTAAAAAAAACAACCCTCTCTCTCACGTCACTCTGAACTCTCCCCGCCTGCTCTCTCTCTCTGCGCTGCCACTCCCCTTTCTTACTCGCTTGCGGCTGGCGACACGCACACAACGGTCACATCCACCGTTGTGTTTTATTATATAGATTGATATTCTAAACTGATTACGATCCACACCACACGTTAAACGTAACATATATATATATATATATATATATATATATATATATATATATATATATGAAACGATATGTTACCCTAAAATAAAAAATTAAAATGTCAACATATCTTCGATATTCATAGATCTTTTGTTTTAAAATTAGAAATTGATACATCAATATAATTAAATTTTCTAATTTTATTCTCTCATTAAATATTATTATCCAAAAACTATAGCATATAAAGTGATGTAAATAATAATTGAAAAGTGGAGCTCATTGAGAATGAAGCTTAAAATGTTTTCCTGACTTTTCCTCCAATAACGGGGATGTACGTTCAGGGTGGGATGAGGAATTTACATCTTGGTGGGTGTTAACTATAAAATATATAAATAAAGATCGTTTGTGTTGGGCAAAATAATATCTCGACGTACGGAGTGCCGAACAAGTATAGTCAAGGTGCCACGTGGCCCAATGCCGAGCATATCTGTGTGATTCAGCCTTCTTCTTCTTTGCCTTCTCAATTTTTTGCTCCTTGGCTTTTGCCAGGGCAAGTTTCTTGTAATCAATTTTAGGGGCCATGTCACTTTCCTCTTCTTTGTCCGAGTTGGAGAAGTATTCAAAGGCAGGAGGAGGTTCAAGTTCTTCTTCTTCTTCTTCTTCTTCCTCCTCGTCCAAAAGCACAAGTCTTCGCTTTCTTGGTTGTTCGGCAGGACCAGGGATAGCTGCTTCTGGTGCAGGAGCTTGTACGGCGATTAAAGGGACAGCAAAGGGATGTGGACGAACCCACCCTGGGTGCTTCAATGTGTAAAAATTTTCTTTCTTCTCAGCAGAAGCCCTGAACCACCACTGGAGACGCCTGATAGCTTCCGAGGTTGCGAAACCTTGAGAGGGAGCAATAAACGTTTGGTGAGTGGGGGTGAAGTTGAATAAAATTGGAACCGCTCTGGCGAAGGGATAAAGATCAGGACCCCCGAGGAACTTGAACACTTGATTGAGGTGATCCTTATCAGCGCCAACACCGCCAGCCCAGAACTTCTTTGCTTGGTCGGCTACATAGAAATCAAATCAAATAGTTAGTGTGCTTTCAAAAAGTAGGCAGTCGAAGAAGAATAAGAGCTGGTAGCATTCGAAATCAACCAACCTGGGCCCAAAGAAACCAGAGGGACGATTGGAAAACGATCTTCATCCGGATCATGTGTCCAGTGACCCGTGACGACGCACATGTCACTTTTTGATTTAACCGTATCAGGCAGCATATGGACCAATGCTGTTTCTGGTCGGGATTTCAGATACCACCTGTTCTCATCCTTCTTCACATTCTGGATAGAGTAACAGTAAAGTAGATCCCACTCGAATATATGGAATCCGTATCGCTTATTTATCTCTATTACCCCATTGACTATCCTATAAAAATTGTGGGTGAGGTTCCTGAGGCCGAGGTCTAGGATGCTCATCATAGAGCGAAGAAAAGGGTGTAGGGGGAACCTAAGGCCACCTTCAGTGATGGCTACTATGGGGAATTCCCCTGGTGCGCGCTTGCCCTCTTGGGCGAGCTTGATTTCTACATTCTGAGGAATTTGATATTTCTCCTTGAAAACCCTAATTTTTTCCTCAGAATTGAGCTCATTCGCGAGTTTACCCATAATAAAAGATTTTAGATGAAAAAGACTGACTCACCAGGAGCGAAGATCTACGGGAGAGATGAAGGCTGGAGAGGACGAAAGTTCAGAGGAATAAAGCAAAGGAGATTGGATAGCTCGAGTCGCAGAAAGGAAGCCGAGGAGATGAACCGAGTATATATATATATGTGTATGTATATCTGTGGGAGGCAACCAAAACGTCACCAAAGAAAAGGCAGCGAGTGGTAAAAAATGAATTTATTACCGCCCCAATTTTTGAATTTTTGGCCACTCACATTTTAACATTCCATATTTGGGGATCTGTGTAAGCGGCGCGGCAGATGAAAAGCTGAAAGGGCACTACGCGTGTCATTACCAGGAGAGAAAAGAGTCAAATCAGATTTGAAGCGCGTCAGGAGGACACTAAACGAAAAATCGCATGGGGAAGATTGAACAGATTGGTAAGGTAAGGCTTTTCTGCTCTGCTACTCTGCTCAGAAAATATCTTGTTCCAACCAGAGTGGGGGCAAAATGTTGGGCAAAATAATACCTCGACGTACGGAGTGTCGAACAAGTATAGTCAAGGTGCCACGTGGCCCGATGCCGAGTATATCTGTGTGATTCACGTAGTCATTCACCGAGCATGTTGAAGCGTGACACGTGGCGTTCCGCCGAACAGTTTATTGATGACACGAGAGTTCCACGTGAGTGTTATACACGGGCACGTGTCTTTAGGTTAATATTCAAAGGGATACCCTGATTCTCATATCTATGGATAATGTGTTGCTACGTGGCTGTAGCCGAAGACCTCAGTAGCCAATTTGTTAGGCCCATTGATTGGCGGCTAGCAAATGTTATGCCTGGGACGCACAGCCTTAATGAGGGGTCATAACCATAAATGCACCGTAGTTATGACTGAATTAAGTATTTATCTCTGAGGGAGTAACTAGCTCAGTTCACTTCGTTATGAGTAGTTGACGGATGTGACAGGTAGACAGTTTGACCATGAAATTCTGGCTATATTGCTGTGTTTAACTACCAGAAGCATTGAATGAAAGGTATGGAGTATTTAATGAAAGATATGAGGCATTAAATGAGCGGTGAAAGGCATTTAAAGCAAGGAAGGAAAAAAGGTGCACGGAAGCCTGGATGCAGTCAAATCACAGGTATTGTCTTATTTATTATTTACATTACTATAAATAGGAGATTCCACTAGACGATGAACGTAAGCTGACTATTGCCAACTTAAGCTATTGCTCATTTCTTCTCTGAAAAAGCTTTCTTCTTTAAGCTACTTGCTGACTTAAGCATTGGAGGGTTTTCCGGCCAGAGACCTCCACTCCGGCCGTAACCTTTCTTTTGTCTTTGTTCGGCAGATTGTCGATTGCATTTCCAGTTGGCGTGGTCAGTAGTTCCGGCGATAAATTTTACTGTTGAACAGTTTAGATGATTAAAAGTGACTAAAAATTAAAAAAAAAAGTAAAAAATGTCAGTTACTTTTTGGTATTTAAAAGATCAACTAGAAGTAATCAGAATAATCCATTGGAATGATGCAAAACAAACCGTTCCAATGGTTCTGGTCAAAAAGTAGTTTGAAAAGTTGACAAATGTTGAAAAAGTGGATAATTTTTTGTAACTTTTTGTAAAAGTTTGTAAATTTTAAAAATAAATACACAAAAAATAAAAATAACAAAAGTTGGTAAAAATAAGTAAATATTTGTAATTTTTTACAACTTTTGGTATTCTTTGACTCAACCAAACGGGGCCATAGTTTTAATCTTATATACTATATAAAATTTTTATTGATAAAAAAAGTCAAAAATCAATAATTTTTTATTATGTTAGATGAGTTGCATATAATTGTATTGATGTGTATTAAACTAAAATTTATTTATTTTATTAAGTGAGCACAATTGATGTTAGATTTTTTTTTCTTTTATTGGATTTATTAAGCAATTTTTTCTTTTTTTAGTAGGCATAATTGAGCATTAAAAATAAAAAATAAATACAAAAATAGCAAGTAACCAAAAAAAAAAAATTTCAGGGTCGACAGCACGTGCCCCCTCTGGCCTAAAGCTGGCTCCGCCAATGTGTGCGTTTTGTCGTTAAGGAATTGTTTGGAGTAAGAAAAAATGAGATAAATTGAGATAAATTGTGATTTGAGAAGAATTCGTAATGCGTGCAGTGAAAGAAAAAAATTAATGTGATATAAAATTAACAAAAATTTTTAAAAATTTTTAACAAAATATATCAAATCAAACGGACCCTAAACTACAAGAACAGCTTCCCAAAGAAACGTATCAAACACGGCAACCAAATGGATGATGCGTTGACACCATCAGTCTGCGCGCCAGCTGCAGATAAGCCTGGCGACTAATCCCTCGCAACGTGAACGATTGAATGAGTTCAGTACATTCAATTTAGTGACTGTTAGAGGGTAAGTTTAAAATTTTACCCATTGAAGTACCGCTCAAACTTATCATCCACACGTTGATCTGAGTGCGATGTTAAAGGGTAATTAGTAAAAGTTTAATTAAAAAATACAGTAAAAATATAAAAATTTAATATAAAAGTAGCATGTAATAAATTTTAACTAAAAAAATAAAAAAAAATTATAAAAATTAATTAATTTTAATTAATTTTGATCAATTAAACACTACCGTTATCTTATTTTAGTCCCTTTAAGGCACCAAAATCTATTAATTTTAACTAATTTTTTATATTTACTTTTAATTAAATTTTTTCACATATCATCTTTATATCTTTCTACTTATGTTATACTTTTTAACTAAATTTTTACCAATCAATCACAACCTTAATTTAGAACACACCTCGAACCAAACAGTCATCGAAGATCTTGCTCATTTAAAGACAGCCGTCGGTTTTACCCTCTCTCTCTGTCACGGAGACCTCCTCCGTCACTCTGGAGAACACCATGTCTTCCTCAACCTCGGGAAGCCTGAAGATAGGTATAATAGGCTTCGGTCGTTTCGCACAGTTCCTGTCGAACACCATGATGAGACAAGGCCACACCATCACAGCAACTTCTCGGACGGATCATTCCGACCTCTGCCTGCATATGGGTATCTCATTCTACAGGTAATATATATGTATGTGTATATATATATGGACATATGTATGGATGTATGTAGACGTATGTGTGCGCGCTCACCACCCTGTATTTTTATTCAGCATGTATATATTTAATGGTTGTGAATCGCTAGGGATATGGATCGATTTCTAGAAGCGGATAACGATGTGATACTGCTGTGCACATCAATTCTTTCGCTATCGGAGGTCCTAACATCAATGCCATTCCACCGGCTGAAACGGCCGACGCTCTTCGCTGATGTACTGTCCGTCAAGGAACACCCGAAGGAAGTTCTATTGCAAGTATGCAATTCTGTGCCCTGTTCTTTACAATACAGAGCTTGAACACTTATCTATACAAGTACATATAAATGGATAACCAATTCAAAAAAGAACTATTATCACAAACAGCTAGCGTGGAAAAGCCCTTGTAATTTATTTGTATGCCTATTGATGTATCTGTGCACGCATTTTGCAGAGGTTGCCACCGGAGTCAGATGTGCTCTGCACTCACCCGATGTTTGGACCAGACAGCGGGAGAGACAGCTGGAAGGGCCTGACTTTTGTATATGACAGGGTCCGGATAAGGGATGAAGTTGCGTGCTCAAGTTTCCTTCAAATTTTTGAAAGTGAGGTGAGGATTAGAAAATTTGGTTCGCATATTTCTATGGTTATGGTAAAATTTATTCTCTCCTAGTCGTGTGTGTAGATAAATTGATGTCGAACCACCTTAAATTTTTCTGTTATTTGTGCATATGTTTTGCTTCAGTTGTGGGTGGGTATCCAATCTCGTCAACAGATTAAATATGTTACTTATTCGTTGATCCAGGGTTGCAAAATGTTGGAAATGCCCTGTGAGGAGCACGATAAATTGGCTGCTAGAAGCCAATTTCTCACTCACACAATTGGGAGGTATTGTAATTTTTGCCCTTCCTTTGGGCAAGAATATAGGAAAAAGACCAGTGCTGTGACTTGCAGACTTCATTGTTTGGCAGGATCTTGTCTGGAATGGAGATCGAGTCTACACCTATAGACACCGAGAACTTTAAAACTTTAGTTGAATTGGTAAACGTTCTCTATTCAAATCTTTCCCCTTTTGGCAACTATAAACTGACGAAACGGCACCTATAGCTGGAACTATATCTCCATAGTCTACAAGCTTCTGGGTGACCGAACAAAGCCCAAACTACACACTAATATGTAATTATTTTGCAGAAAAAAAGCACGATGAAAGACAGTTCTGATCTGTTTAGCGGATTATTCATCCATAATAAGTTTGCCAAGCAAGAGGTATGGAACTGTTTTCTTATGCTCTGAGCAATTACTTGTATTTGCGAAAATAAAGCTGCAGCTAAAGGTAGGAAATGCTAAACCATGATACAGCTGAGGAACCTAGAAGCTGCCTTTGAGAAAGTTAAACAGCAACTGCTGGATAGGATGAAGGAGCTGAATGGGAATGACTCCAACAACGGATGACGAGACTTTGATAATGTTACGATGATAATATGTTACAATGACCATTTGACTCTTGTTCTATCTTCAGTTATTATTATTATTATTATGACGAAATGCTTGTTTAACATTTTTATACAAGAATTCTAGGATTACCATGGATCAACTCTCCTAGTCGTGTATGTAGATTCTGCCATGTCTCGAAATAGGATATTGACTGATGTTTTGTCTTCATAATCACCAGCCTCAGAGATCAAGGATCTCTGATTCATACACCATACCTTTCGGAACTTGGAATACCATCCCCTAGACGTTGAGACGTCAAAACATATTAATCTTGCGAAGGACCTGAACTCAATGATAGGAATTTGTTTGTAAATATGATAAACAATTAATTTTTTTTCATATAATGCAAGTTTTCTAACCTCTATAGCTTATACAATAAATAACTACATAACCCTTTCATATAATACAAGTTTACCATATTCGGGAGAGTTTTAAATCTAATTGTAACCAGTAGCAGTTGGCTAGCCTGATAGATAATTGAATGTATATCACATTATCGATGCCTTGGATTCTAAAGGAAAGAAAGCAATATGTAGCAGTAAATGCAATCGGAGTTTACAGAATTCAGCTCTAGAAAAAAGTAAAGGATTAACCCAAAAAAAAAAAAAAAAAAAAAAAAAACAAGGTTATATTTCAGAAATGTGTTATTCATACAAGGGGTATGCCGATACGGTTGTAGTTAAAATCTAAACAAGTAAACCTTCCCCCAACCTATGCTCCAGAGGAGAACTTATAATTCGCTTAATCTAGTGTCCTTTCCTCTTTGCTTGTCAAAGAATGAACGCATGTAGCCCTCAAAAAGAAAAGGGAAAAAAAATGAATGCCGGCAAAACAGTTCTGCCAGCAGCTTTACAAAATACCATGAGGATATGAGGTGAAATAATCGCCTCACTGTTTCTCGATTTCATCGATACCGGCCTCTTCTGAAGAAGTATTGCATTCCAGCGCAGCATGATTTGTTGAACTTGGAGTTTGGTAAGAGGGTTGTTCACTCTGCCTAGCTTGCAGTCCTGTAAACCGCGCTAAATCAACCCATTGCTGCACCATTGCAAAGACTTAGAATTAGATAGATCTAAGTCAGAGAAATAATTCAATTGCATTAACGGTGATGTTGGTAGTGGAAATTCAGTTAAAAAGATAACTCAGCACAAGTTGATAGCAATACTGACACCGATTTATAAGATCAAGCTAAACCATCCCACCAGTTTTCTACCGATATATAACAGTACAGCTCCCAAGCTTCCTCTGTTTTCTTAAGTCCATACATTATGATCATTTTGACTACATGATTTTAGAAAACACGGACATTACAATATTGATTCAAAAAATTGTTTGGGAATAGGTTTTACAACGCAATCCCCCCTCTTACAGTTCCCATGACCAATACCACGTCAATGTTGTATATTAATGAGACATCCAAGATTTACAAAATCCCCAAACAACAGGATTGTATAACAACTTCATCTGAGTATGCACAGGGACAACAGCCAGAAATTGAAGGAGGAGAATAAGAAGTATCTAACCTGGGTTCCCCAATAGGAGTTGACAGTCCGAACAATGAAAGATAGGATATTTACAAGTAAAGTTTGAGAAGCAAACTGGTCAGAAATTCTGTGCTCTACGATTCCGGCAATAACCTGTATTAAAGTTTAGTCAGATGTTATTATCCACCAAAAAATAAAGAAACGAAAATGTTCATTCATATGTTAATTTCAAACATTGACTAACGATGAAGAGAGAAAATAGTGATATTAGACTGGTTGTAGTCCACTACAACCGTTTATGACTCATGCTTCAGTGCTTATTCATTAATGAGCAAACATCACTCTGAAACTCTAGCATGAGCACTGTAGGATGTTGACACGGCTAGGAAGAAAAGCATGCAGATTTTATTCATTACAAGGATGATTTTAGCAACAAGGTTACAGATATTCCAGTAGGGATCACGAGTTTTATAGTTACAACATGGGATTTGGGAGAAGTACTAATGGTTGTAACAATTGATATAGTGGATTAAGCTAATGAAAAAGACATTCCAAAAACATTTTTTTGGTTCATTGATCTGGACCATCTGCTTAGGTCAATTTTAAGAACATATCCCTTAAGTAGGACTATTTTCAGTGGATCCAATCATAACCAAGATTGGATCGAAGCCACAATTTTTTGGATGCTATAACCTCATGCTGTTACTAGTCAATACTTAATAACCCTGTCTTCAGTTCCTTTTACAGGAAAAAAATAAATAAATATAAAATTAAAATCAACTCCAGGAAAAATAGGACAAAATAATAGAACCGTCACTGATGATATTTGTTCTACCTGATACCGGAGATTTGCAGAAGTACCCAAAAAGCACCCATATACAGTTGCTGTTTTAAGTATTGGTGATCTTTTATTCCTTTGATTGGTAGAAAGTGCTGGATTCAAGAATTTGCGTACTGTGTACAAAATATTTGAGGCAGCCACTGTCCCGATGCTAGAAATAAATCCAACACTGGCAAGTTTCAAACCTCCAACAACCACTGATGCTACCCTATGACTCACATTCCAGTCCTTCCCAGCAATATTTTTTTGAAATGCATTATCAGGTATTGAACCAAGTAGACCCTTTAATGCTTCCACACTGTCAGAGGTATCTACTGTATCATCAATTGATAGGAGAGACAGTGTAGGAGCGGGAAGCCACACGGTGAAAAAATCAACAACTATTCCCCTGACAGTGTCCGTCATAACATAGTCAACCTCTTCAAAGAAATTTTCTTTACGCCTTTCATACTGGGCCAAGAGAGTAGTCGTAATTGATATGGCTTCCTCTATGGCTAGTCTATGCAAGAATTTGGGATCCGCCAATAATCTCTCCCTGAATCCCTGCAACGTTGATATAAGCGCTGCTCAGCTTTGAGCCGCTAGTTAATAATTAACTGTTTGCCAATCATCAACAAATAAACAACTACAACGAGTGAATAATGAAGCTTCCACACACATGTATTGTAAACTTCCTATAATGCACGATCGGATAGTTTTAAGCTCGAAAGGATTTAAACCACAGACAAAAGTAACTATCAAAACCAAGCTTACTTGGAATCGATGTGTGAGTTCTGAAATAAGAGGATATTGCTCCAGATCAAAAAAATTCTGCAGGACTTCAGGAGATACCACACCAAGATCAAGTCCTTTCTGAATATCCTGATAAGAATATGTCAAACTATTCAGTCCATCCTATAACACCTACCTTATCAATTTCACCTTTAGTATGTGCCTAAAACATCCCTATCTGATACGCCAGCACCACATTCAACTTAATTTAATAAAAAAAACATACTGTTGCTTTTAATCAACTGATACTGCTTTTATAGCCAATTCAACCATTTTGATCAGTTCTCATTCTTTTCCTTGTCAGATTTTAATTAAAAAAATACCTTTTGTTGCCAGTTTGAGTCATGTGCTGAAGGCTCGAGACAACCCAAGTAGTTGAGAAAAGAATTAGTTGATTTGAGATAAGAGCATAAAGCATTCACATCATACAAAATGTCCCTTAAGGGAATTCTGAGCAAAACCAAAATCCTTTGCACAAACGTTCAAAATGAATGAAGGGGCACTAAATTGAAGGGGGAAAAATTGACTTGAGAACTAGGGAGGAGTCTTAAAAATAAGAAAGATTTCTGAAGAACTATTAATTATGGTCTCAAAGGACATTAAACAAAAGAGAGAAGAGATTGCATAGATAAAGGAAAGCAAAAGAGTAAGAGAGAGAATATATAAAAGAGGATACAATAAAGAAAGAGAGATGGAGAAAGATCTTTAAAAAGTGAAATTGTTTGTTCAAGGATATAAATATCACTATTTGTTTGATATTCAAATTGTATCTAGAAAAGAAGCGCTCCTGAAAACAATATGATCAAAAAAATCAACCATGTCATTGCCAAGAAAAATTAATAGAACAACTTCAAGTGACATTGAAGCAGCAACACACTTCCAAGTTTAAAATCTTCCAATTTACGATGAAAGTTAAGAAATTAGTTTTAAATCTGAATTTTCAGCTTCACTTAAGTTAATTTTGTTACTTTTTAGATAAGGTTCTAAGTTAAAATTTTCAAAATTTAATACACACTGGTAAGCATATTAAAAAAAATTATATATAAGAAAATAATAAAAAATTTCAATTGAATATTTAGCTTCATTTGCAATAGTGAAGAAACCAGCAAAACATAAAGGTCAGGTAGCAGAAATGATAATTAAACTGTTCAACTTCAAAGATAAAAAGTTCCAAACCATGCCATGATGCATCCTGAAAATTCAAGTCCTGGACTTCATTAGTCAAAGAAACACATAGAAGCTACCCCCTCTCACGAAGACTTTCAGGAACAATTTACCTGGGGTAGGGCATCTCGTTTTATACCAGCTGCATTCATCACTCGGGCAATTTCAGCACGATCAAAGCAATTTCTATTACAGGGTCTAGCTGCAGAATACCACAGGAAATCAGCAACCGGAACTTCCCCCTCCCTTCTTATGTATTGCCTTTCAGGGTCAAGTAATATAACAACCTGATTTTTCTTTGGTATCTTCCTTGAAATTCTAGCTGGCAACCCAGTCCCCCTTGATCCATACGTAACATGGCTTGCACCAGTAACCACCACTAGCATACCGGTGGCTCCTCCATCTGCCATTGCCCGTAAGATGGTCTGAGACATTGTATATTCCTCCACTACTCTTGCTTGTGCAGATAGATACGAGCTTGGCCCAAAAGGAGCAGATTGGTTAGTAAAATTAACATCACCAGATGATCTGCGGGAAATAGAAGTAAAGCCTGAGATGAAGCCTGAACCAGCTGGAGGAGCATAAGTTTTACGATCAGCTTTAGAAAGACCACGAATACCTTCAGCTTGAACAGTTCTCAAGACCTAGTCAAGTAGTCATATCAGAATTAGGATGGAGTTCTTACATATACTAAAAAATACTCTTCTGCAAACTGACGAATTAGTAGGAAAGAATTTCAAATATTGGAATTAATGGTAGTGCTTCAACGGCTAAGAAAAGAAAAGAACCAAAAAATATCAAAGTTGACTCTTTTTGTCATTGCATAGATTCGTATTAATACTGAACTGTAGACTGCTTAAAAAATCCATCTTGATAATATACCTGTCTTTATTATATAAATGTAAGGAAATATTATAGAATTGCTTATCAAAGTTCACTATCAAAAAATGAAAAATTACAGAGGTTAAAAGCAAAATTTGTCTTTATTATATAAATGTAAGGAAATATTTTACTTGATAACAACTTCGTTAGTTATCACAAGGTGCAACTGTCATTGTTACCAGAATATTTTGCTGATTAAAGTATTTTCAGCATAAATTGTAGAAAAGGCATTTGTTAGAGCAAATCAACATGAGATTAATGTTGTCCGATCCTGTCTGTGCATGATAGAATTTATGTGCAAAGGACATATACTTGTAAGTCGATACCATGTACAAGTAGATGCTAAGGTAAAACCCGAGTTTTTAATACAACCAATTCAATCTCTCCCATTCTATTTTTTTCAGGCCAAGAAACTTCTATGTTTGTTCCATATTAATGTTTTGCTAATCCCAACCATACAGATATTTGACAATGTAACAAAAACATAGCTTAAAAGGAAATACATATCACCTCTAGTGGAGTACCACAAGCAACAAGCCTGACTCCATTATTACAACAGTAACTCAAAAGTGGTTCATATTCCTGCCAGCGCTGAGGTGGCCAATGAGATGCAAAAGACTTCAGGGTTTCCCCATCAATTCTGCAATCAAACAAAGAAGGCTTTACCATGGGCAGGATGGAAGCACCATCATAATAAACATGCTTTGTCCAATTCTTGTCCTAGAATATATTCATCAAACATTGTATCCTTGCTCAAGAAGGTGAACCTCAAGCAAAACAAAACAAAACACTGGATTGTGCAGAATGCATGATTTGACATGACAGCACCAATGTTAAATAGGTCTTCAAACCAATGATTTAAGCACATGTAAGCCTTAAAGCATACTTCTTATCTATACAAACGATCCTTGCTATCAATATGTGGGAGCAAGCAACAACAACAACAACATAAGCCTTATCCCACTAGATGGAGTCGGCTACATGAATCACATGGTGCCACTATGTTCTATCAAAAATCATATCTTGATGTAAATCATTTATAATAAGGCCTCTTCTGATAATTTCTCCAAGTATTCTTTTAGGTCTTCCTCTACTTCTTCTTATTGGACTAAAAACCATTTGATCAACTCTCCTCACTAGAGCCTCTAGCGGTCTTCTTTGCACATGACCAAACCACCTTATGTGGGAGCAAGCAATAGCATGAAAAGATTGTGGCCTTTTCTATGTGGCAAGTTAAACTTTGTACAACATTGTATTGTAGTATTCAGGGACCTGATGGTGAACTCTGACTGTGAAAAATCCAGCGTAACCTGGACATAGAAGCGATTCATATGAAATGCACTAGTACAGCAGCATAAGGATTATATGCACTGTCAATTCAAAGGGAGTGTCCTCAACATTTAAGAATTGGCACAAGGCGCACTGTATATTAATCCAAATAGGGTCTTACAGAAGTTCTTTTGCATAAGTGCATAAAAATATACATTGACACTTCACTCATTTCGATTTGGAGCAGGCCTACTTATATCATTTCAAACATGAGGCTTTATGTACGAGATCAATTCAGTGTCCAACTAAAACAAGTAAATTTTTTTATAATAGAACTAGGAATACTCTCTGTAAACATGTTTTCCACTGTAGATTCCAACTTCTGATAAGAGATGCAGTCAATTAAGCGATTTGACAATAGAAATCAAATAATGGAAACACGCAAAGTCATCAAGTTCACTAGGTAAGTTTCTAAGTATAAATTACTGGACAGAAAAAAAAAAAAAAGCAAAACCTACAACAAGAACAGTATCACATCGAATTTAAGATTAATGGAGTATTTTCTGAGAAATCAAACCTTTTTTCCACGTATTGGTTCAGTTGTTCCTGGAGATTACAAGGAAATGCTTCCAAGGCCAAGGATATGGGCCGTTCCGCTTCCAGACACTTCTTTTTCAAATTCTTCACAATCTGAAGCTCCAATTCCTTATCATCGCGAATTGGAACTTGTTCTGCTTCGCCTAAATACACGACCCGAGCATTCATCAACTTCTCCCAAACCTTCCTCTTATCCTTCCCCACCGCCATCGGCTCTCCTATCGCTGTCGCATCGTAAACTCTCGAGTTTATCACGTCCTCCTCCTCCTCCTCAACCGTCGCTGTCGGAGGCATCACCGCCGGCTTTTCCGCAGGTGCCGCACTCTCCGGCGGTTCCTCATCGGCTTTCGCCACAGCCGACCTCAGAAAGCACGCACCAATGGCCAGGAAGGGCGTGACAAGCACATCACGCCTTCCCGTGTTCGAACACGGACTGGAGTCGCCGGAAAATTCAGCGTTTTCAGCCGGACCCTGACGATGACAGACAGAAAGAACGACTCGGTGACGGGGCCTTTCAGCCGAAATCCACCGTACAACATGATTAACCGGAGAAAATCGTCGCCGGAGATGGCTCGCCGACGGAACACAAAGACCGCGATGCGCGGGGCTCGAAGGGAGAACTACGGGTGGCCTGCCGCAGAAGCCACGGTGGGTGTGGTGGGACTTCATTTCCGGGCGGCTCAGAATTGTTCACTTGGAGTTAGGCCCTCGGTGTCCCAGGCTGGGACTTCAAACTCTAGCCAATCATTTTCCAACTCCAATTCTATACTTTCATTTGTAAATTTTCATATTTGTATTTTTATTATTTTTTATGTGGATAGCCTTCCTCTCCAACTGAGTTGTGCATGACGTGTCTGCTGTACACAAACGTAGTGATCAGATCTCTGCTAAAAAGCTTGAGGTTCTGGTTGAACGTCAGCATCCATTTCTTTATCTTCAACAATTGATTTTGGCACTCATTTTAAAATTGTTGCTTTTTTCGTCTTATTTTTTCAGGCCAAAATTCTTTATGGGATAAATTGCGTAGTTGCGTTATCTGGATTGATTGTTACATTCTTTCACTTGTTTTGTGATTTCCTTTTATACAACACCATTGAAAAAATAAATTTAAAATAATAAACAAAATAAATATATATATATATATATATATATATATATTTTTAATATTTCTGGTTAAGTCGGACTGAAGTCAGGCTTACAACCTCAACTCCAAACTTGAAAAACATTAAAAATGACTCGATTACTCAAACGTAAAACATCTCTGTGTACATGCGATACTAATTAAATAGAATTTCTTTAGTTAATATATGATATTGAATAAATATGATATTAATTTTTCATGAAATTATTTTTTTATATTTAGTTGGTGGGATTTAAAACAAAATAAAATATAGAATTTGATAAAAAATTTTAATAAAAAGTAATTTTAAACTTTTAAAACTCAAAAGAAAAATTAATTTGAATGAATATATTTCTGGTCAACCAAAAAAAAAAAAAATAAGACTCTAAAATGGGATTTGATCGGCCATAAATTAACCATTCAAATCTCACACCCATATTCCTCGATCAAACACAATTCGCTCCATTTCTTTCTTGGAGTCGCCATTATTTATGCTCTAACTCCCGTACAGACACACATATGTATGCGTCCAGATACATGGCAGATTTAGCGTGTGTTGAGAGTGAAAAAAAAAAAGATAAATTGAGAGTTCGTAATACGTGTAGTGAAATAAAAAAGTTGATGTAATATAAAGTTAACAGAGATTTATAGAATTTTTTATTATTTTTTTACAAACCAAACGGTACCTTATTGTTTTAAAAGTCGACCATTGGTATGTTTGCTGCATAGAGGTGGAAATGAACCGAGCTATTCGCGAATTACTCGAGCTCGGCTCGAAAAAAGCTCGGCTCGAGCTCGATTCGTGAGTTAAACGAGCTCGAACCGAGCTTGTTTATTGGCTCGTTTTGGATTCGAGCTCGAGCTCGAGCCTAGAGAAGCTCGGCTCGAAAGCTCGCGAGCAAGCTCGGTTAGAATAATATATATATTTTTTAATAATATTCTTATATTTTTAATAATATTTTTATTATATTTTTTAAATATATTATATTTTAAATCAAAACGACGTCGCTTTTTGTTTAACCGAGCAATTCGCGAGCCTAACCGAGCCTAATTTCTTCTTTATCGAGCTGAGCTCGAGCCTATATAAAAGCTCGAATCGAGCTCGAGCTCAGTATAAAAAGCTCGAGCCGAGCTCGAGTATGTTAAAGCTCGAGTATGTTAAAGCTCGGATCGTTTCCACCCCTGCATCAACTTTAGTGAAAATTTCTAAAAATCTCTATTATATTTTTATATATGTTTATTTTTTTTAAATTCAAAAAAAAATTAATATTTTTTAAAAAAAATCGATAATTGGAATTCGATTAATCAAATAACAAAAATCTTTTTACTATTCTCATCACGGACTCCTAAATTACCGAATGATATTCATTATGATTATTTTTTTCTAGGGTTGTAGAAACCGTTCCGACGGATTCGCACAGTCAACTTCCGTTCAAACGGATTGTAGAAACCATTTTAAGTCCGATTTGGTCTGCAAATAAACTATAACTGATACAGAATTTTGAATCTGTCTAAACGGAAATCCAATCTATTGGAAACGAGAATCCGACTATTTATCTCCAAAAAAATACGATTTCAAATGTGCGCACTAAACACAAAAAATGTTTTCAAATCACATTTTATCTCATTTTTTATTATTTCAAATACACCCTCAAAACTTTTTTTTATCAATCGTGAACTCACACTTAATTGGTAACACAAATATTGACCGTTAATACGAATGGTTAAAAATGGACGAAAATGCCTACCATGCAAACAAAATAGTTTTTCGGTTGGCAGGAGGATAAATTGGAAATATATTATTTTCATTTATGCTCAAGTAAAACATTGTTTAAACTTCATTTGGTATATCTATTGATAAAGTGTACCTAATCGAACAAGTTCATCCAAACGATCATGGTTGGGGTCTGAACCGACCGAACAATAAAAACCTTGGTCGGGCCAATCGACCGCTGCAGTAAAGATAAAAGTGTATATGTCACAATCACACGTGTGACCGTATTCTAGCATTTTTCGTGATTCTCACCTATGAAAGTGCTATCTGTTACTTAATGATTTTGATAATTAATTAAGAAGATCAACCTTGGAATGTACAATACACGTGGTATAATCTAATTGGAATGAAAGCATAATTATGTAAGGCTCATGTGTATCATGTCCATATAAGTCTCATACCTCTATAAATACACTATCTCCTCAAGTACATGATGCACACACTCTTTATCTTACTAAAATTTTGCCAAAATATTCCGTTAACTCTTTATTAACTTAAGTATTATAAACTTTTTGGCAGACACTACACTAGTGTAGTAGACATTATTCCAAACTAGGATTGGACTCTTGGAGGATACGAGTTTATTGAGTCATCAGTTAATGCCGTCTGTGAAAATCAAAAAGGTCACGAGCCCATCATTTCCAATCTCTTAGTCCTCGATTGGAGGCTCTGATGGTACTACAATTGTTTCACATTGAAAAGAAGTCAAGGTCTGAGGTAACTTATAAACGCCTCTACCTCTTCCTATGGCACGACACGTTTTAAAATTGTAATGATACTGGATTCAATAAAAACTCCAAGATTAAACGTGCCCTAATAGGAGTAGTGCCACATTAGGTGATCCCCTAAGAAGTAGCTAGCTAAATCCAAAGTGGACAATATCTACAAGGAAGGCCTACAACGTGCTGACAAAAATGGATCACCATCATCTGTTTTTGGTCTATTTTTATATTTTATGTTTTTTAAATTAAAAAAAAAAAACCAACTCATAGTGCATTTGGCCGATTGTATTTTCAAAATCTACAACTTTTAAATTATTTATCCAAAGATAGGAGAATTTCAAAACACTAATAATAAAAAATATTAAACTAAATGCATTTCAAGTATTATTGAAAGTGTAAATGCAAATCAAATGCCATTTTAATGTTTTAAAAGACTCAATACAAAATATATAAACAAAATTGTCATATTCTCAATATATATATTTTCTGGGCACAATCACGTCCGAATCTCATGTGTGAGACAAAATCTATCTAAATTTAATAGATTTTATTAATTTTTATTTTAATTTAAATTAGCGTTATGATTTAATAATATTAAATTTTAAATTATAAATTTTTTAAACCAAACTCCAATGAAGTAAATTATAATTACCCCATAAAATTAATGCCAACCTACATAATTCAAAAATAATTCTAAAACCAACTAGATTTAATTTGAAAAAACTCTCCTCAAATACATTAGTATCAATTAGAATTGTAAAATAAATCAAACAATTATAATTCAATTCATATTTAGCTCACTAGGTATTAAATATAATTTATAACTCGAATCAACTCGGTAAATTTAAATTTAAATAAAAAATTAAATTATTTAAATTTAACTAAAAAAATTTGATGGATAAAATTTAAACTAATCTTCAAATTTAGTAAAATTTTCGAGTCAAACATTAACAACTTACTGCATAATTTAAGTCTTGACACTTTTTCTTTTTTAAGAGTTAAAAATCAAGTAAATTCTTAGTAATTCTGAAAAAATTTAAATTAATAATTATTAAGAGTAAACTCAAATTTTTTTCTAATTTTTTTAAACTGTTACAAATACCTACCATGCAACTTTTACCTATTTTATTAAAAAAATGACACGTAATAATATTTGAATAAAAATTATATAAAAAAATCAGTTTTTTAGTTTTCCAAATATCCCCTAAAATTTAGTTTTGATATCCCAGCTAAGCCTTAAAAAGCAGATAATATTAAGGCTGTTTGATTTATTTAAATTATTCAAAATTTATTAATTTTACTATTTTTTTTGATATTTTTTTAATAAATTCCATCACACATTATTTTTATATTAAATTAGGGATCGTTTGGAGTCACAAAAAAATCAAAAAATTTTAAAAAATTTAAAAAATTTTTAAATCCCTCCAATCACATTTTGTCACCTATCTTCTTACATCACATCAATCCCATTCATTAATTTTTTTTATTTTTTTTAAACTCTAAACATACCCTTAATTTATTTTTATTATATTTTTTTTATCATCCAAACACTACAGTCGTTTAAGAAATCTCTTGCGAGAATCAACGGAAGATTGATGCGGAAAATAAACAAGACAAAGCACTGGCAAAGAATATTAGTTCGTACAAATTCACTGGGTACGGCTTACGGCCCGAGGTGCCTGAACTGATTAAACCTTGCTGTACGCACATAGGGGTTACCTACCAGGGAAGGAGGGGCCTTTTTAATTGGTTCGAATTTTTTATTTTTATTTCTTTTACCATGAAAAATGTGTATAATTTAATTTTCAAATAAAATAATTTAAGGAGTATTTAGTTGACAAAAAAAAATGAGATAAAAAGTATAATAAAAGTAAAAAAATATGACATGAAAGTAAAATGTAAAAAATTTTGATTAGAAAAAGATACAAAAAAATAATTAAAATTAATAAATTTTGATAATTTTTTGTAGTGCCAAACAAAACCTTCGACCGCTCACAATGTTAGGCTCCGCTTAAAGAGTAATACAGTTTTTCAGTTTTTAAGGTGGTGCTTAGGACGTGTTTGATTAGTTAAAATTAACTAAAATTTATAAAATTTTATTAATTTTTTTAATCAAATTTTATCATATATTATTTTTACATCAAATTTTGATACTTTTATTGTATCTTTTAGCCAAACTGTTATCAACGAAACATCCCCTTAATTTACATTTTTATTTTTATTTTTTGTCTTTGTTTGTTTTTTTTATTCTATGTGTTTTATATTTTGAAAATTTCAAAATACAAAAAAAAAAAAAAACTAAAAACACATTTGGTTTAACATTTTTTAATTTTCATATTTTGAGATTTTTCTTGTTTTTAATTAAAAATACTTAAATTTTTTTTGGCTATTTTGCAATTCATGTGTAAACCTATTTTTTGTTTTTTAAAACATATTTTGAAAATATATGTGACTAAATATATTTTAAACTGTTTTCCATATTTTAAAAAACGCAAAAAATATAAGAGACTCAAAACAGATATACCAAATGACATTTGACTTTTTAGTTTTTGTATTTTTAAATGATTAAAATTATTTCATTACGTTTTAAATTTCATCTAAATCATGAAGAGAAAATATGTCAGTAAAACAAATAAATAAAATTAACCACCAAAAAATTTACTTTTTTTTTTTCAAACAAGAAATTAAAATTTTTAGTAACTAACTATAAAAAAATAACTTTTTTTTTTTTTCAAACCAAGTCTTAGAACAACTATCAACCGAAGTGACAAACTCGAAATTATTATTCTAATAGAGCTTAAATACAAATATTATTATAAATCTTATATAGTATTTCTATTTTATTTTTCTTCTACAAACGATTCACAAATGGAAACTATATAACTAAATTCAGTGTTGATGTATATACAACAAACCATTGCATTTCTAAGATCAAATTTGTCAGCATTTATATTCGTAAGGAAAAGAATGCCAATACTGATTAATCAAAAGTGACTTCATATGCAAATTGATTGCGCATTTTTCTCTTCAATTTTGATATCAAAACAGTAAGATAATAATTTTAATATATTATTCTAAGTAAATTAGACATGGAGAAAATGAACTCATGTGATCAAGTTCAAATAATTGAGAAATTGGGGTTAGAATTCATTTGATTTGAAAATAAATAATTGATTTGATTTGATTTGGTAAATAAAATTTTGTGTTTATAACACATTTTGAACTTTAAGAATTGAATTGATTTGATTTAAAAGAAATATCAAATTTGATCATGTTAATAGAAAATAGAAAATACAGTAGATATGATATATGAGAATAAATTTGTCCACTTACTTGAATAGTTTAATAAAATAATATATTTTTATTAAATTTTATTTTTTTGGATTACATTTAAAATTATATAAAAATCTCAAAATTTAATGTAAGAAACGAAATCAAATCTAATTTATAAAATTTTATTTTAATTTCAAATATACGAATTGATTAAAATTCTCATTAAATAAAATAAAATAATATTATATACATCTTTCCAAGTAGGGAGTTTTATAAGATGTTGATGAAAAAATAAGACACCGTTTGGAAAGAGTAGTCATTAGCATGTACTAATGGTTATTTCAACAATAGTTGGACTTTTTTACCTTCTTATATTTTAATTTTTTAAAAAATTTTTGAGAGTAAAAATGTCAATTTACCTTTACTAGTTAGCAACATAAAAAAGTAACTTTTTTTTTCTTTTTAAACACAAAATTAACTAATTTTTTTAGCTAACTACTAGTCTAATATTTTTTTAACTATTATTAGCATATGCTAATTTTTCCAAACGATGTCTCAGTAAAATAGTAACCTTTTTTAACGTCTAAGTAATTTTTTATTTATTTATAACTTTTACCCTCTCGATAAAACCCAAGACAATTTCCTTTTTTTTTTTTTTTTCTTCTTAGCAGCAAAGCAATTTCCTAAATTTGAACCGTAGGGGACGCCGACCGACGAGGCGGTGATCCATATTTCTGCCACGTTATAGGGGGCAGCACGGACATTTCACTGTGGCCAATTCCGCTTTGCCAACCCACAAAATGCAAACTTTGGGCATATTAGCATGGGTACCCATAAAATGCAAACTTTGGACATATTAGCATGGGTACGCTATAAAACGCTACATGGCCATTTTTGGAGGGAGTGGTGGTGCTGGTGGTAGTAGTTGCCAGGTGACGATCACACCAGAGCCCTAGAAAGTCTCTTCGATTGCCTGTTTCCCTCACTGCCATTCTCTCTCTCTCTCTCTTTCTCTCTCTCTCTCTCTCTCTTTCTCTCTCTTATCACGGAGATATCTCCTTCCCGTTCTCTGACCGACGGTTGACCTTACGGTCACCGATCAGAAGTTGAAGCAAGTTACATTTTCTTACTTACTTCTGTATAGGTTGTATTTGATAAACGTCTTTAAATCTCTGCGTCCTTTTTTATCCTTTTACTCTAAGCCTTTTATTTTTAAGCGAAAGATGGTTGGTCGTATGTGCGTGTTAGTGACTTCTCGTAGTGATTTATTTGGTGAATGAACGGTGCATACGATAATCTTGTTGGTTGTTTGATGATTATTTTGGTTTTTTTAGGGAATTTTTGACAATGTTTATGTATTTTCAGTTTTTATGTGGGGGTGATACAATTTTATTTCTGTTCTCTTCCTTTATTTTTTTTTCACTGGAATAACTTCAGTGCTTCATCTTTACGCATTTCCAAGTTGCTTGTGTGTATTTTCGAAAGTTAATGTTGTTTGTCAATAGGGTTTCAATTTTGTGGGGTTTCAAACGTATTTTTTCTTGTTTTTCTTTTCTTTTTCCCTTTTTTATGGTTTTTTTTTTTTTTTTTTTGGGTGGGGGGTGTGGAGGTTTGGAAATTTGGGACTGGATTGCTATCTATGTTTTAGTGGGAGATCAGTTTTAGTTAAAATTGAAAGAATTTGGTTTCATCACTTACTACTGGCATACTTAGGTTTGAGATTAACCAACTTACTATTCTGATAAGTAGTGGCTAGTGTTGTGCTAATTCAGAGATTGAGAGTATTTTAATGATGCTTTAGTTGCTAAGTAACTATGGCAGCTTACATGCGAAAGGGATAAGTTTTGGTGGAAAGTTGTTCCAAAAAAAGTTTGGGTTTCAGTGGGATGAGTGGTCTATTGGTTGCATCAATGGTTCATATGGTTCCAGACTCGGGAAAGGTATTCTGAGTAGGTGGACTGGTTGGACTGGTTTCTTGAAGCGTTTATCTCTAGATATTGGAAGAGGGGATAGGCCCGACAGGGCCAATTTTTGGACTTAACAATGGCTTGATGGTAGGAGGCTACAGGATATATTCCCATATTTATTTGATATTGCTATTAATAAGGAGGCTTTTGTTGCTAATTATTTTCCCTCGTTAGGAGGGAGTTGAGCTTGGAATTCTATTTTACATAGAAATATTTTTGTTTGGGGGTTTGGTAGTTTCAACAGGTTGATGCAGATGTCATATGTTATATTTCTTTAATGATGGGATGAGGGAAATGGCAAATGAAGCTAATTGGAGTTTGACTAAATTGGGCTTTCTGGAGTGAAATCCTATTACATTGCATCAATAGGGAGGAAGGAGGAAGAACTCCCTTGAAAGTTTATATAGAGGGTGGGAGCATTCCCAAAGGTTGCTTTCTTTCTGTGGGGTGTGATTCATGGTAAGATTCTTACTTTGGATGCTTTTATTATTAGAAGTGAGATAATTATCAGTTGGTGTAGTGTAAAGGGCATGAAGTCCATTAATCATGTTCTTTTTCACTGTGAGTGGTCGAAGGAATTTTGGTTTGTGTTTCTTTCTTGTTTTGATACGTCTTGGGTTTTTCTAGAGGAAACAAGGTATATGTTTGATTAGTGGTGGGGAAGTAGAATGCTTAAAAGGAAGAGTTTGGCTGGGAAGATTATGCGTTTTTGCATTACGTGGTTGATTTGGACGGAGCGAACTAGGAGAACCTCGAAGGAATTTAAACACGAAGACATAGATTGAAAGGAATTTTTATGTCTTAACTTGCATAGATGGATTTTCGAGGGGATAGAGTCTGATTTTTAGATAGTTACTTATCTTTTGTGGAGAGTATGGCTACTTAATTTTTTGTTGTGTATATAGGTGGCATACTTTGATGCCTTTTATTAATAATTTTTTTTTACATTTATTTATAACAACAAAAAAATTTCTTAAGTGATATTTAAAAAGAAAAAGAAAGACATTAAGACTTCTTAAATTGGTTACTCGCTTTCAACTTTTTCTAGTTCAAATATTTTACTCAATCAATATGGTGATCTTCCTTCTATTCCCTTTTTTTTCACTAGTTCCCTGTGTGGGGGGTATTTTAAACAACGTATAGATGGATTTTGTATGTTGATTTGTCAAATAATAGAGATAATTATTGACCACTCTTCCCCCATCCACTAGCATCCTCATATCTCCCACAAGCACATGCCACCCTACTGCCACAATGAACCCACACCATGGTTGAAATCCCAATCTGTACTAAGCCACCGCAACCCACCACCGCCAACCACTAACTCCAAACCAACTGCAGACGACCTTCAACATATTATTGTCACCGACAACAACACAATAGCCTTTAAATCACCAGCACATCCATCACTAGTGCATCAACACCACAACCGTGTTATAGAATTTCCTTCAAAGCACAAGCATGTCCATCACTAGTGCATCGACATCACAACTATGTTCTACCACCCTACAAGCCCTCTCTGTAGCCCTTCACTACCATTCCCCTAGCCTTTCCCTACCCTTTTTGGATATTGTCTCAACCCACCACCACCATTTTTCTTTTGGTCACCATAGCCATTGCATCCATAATCTTTAAATTGTGCAAAATTTGAAAAGGAATAGTTTGAATTGAAGCCAAAAAATTGGTTTCATAGCTTCCATTCTTGGTTCTTCTCTTTGCCAATTCTTATACACACATGTATGTATGTATGACTGTGGTGATTGGTCCTAATGGCGGTGGTAGGCAATGAATGAAAAAAAAAAACAAAAAAAAAAAAAAGAAAAAATTAGGTAAGCACAAGGCAATGGCGGGTGGGGGAAAATGGTGATATAGGGCTTTGGATCTCTTAACACACAAAGAAAGAAGAAGGAGAGAGTGAGAAGAAAAGGAAAAACTGTCACTTATCTCTATAACAAGTACCAACGGTTAATTAACATCATCTATATGGTTCTATAGGAATTAATTTGTTTATATAAATAATTATAATAATTGATTGTTTGAAGCTAATTACAGTTAACATTTTTTACTTATATGCAAAAAAATAATTGCAATTGGCATAGTTCTTAGTATATTATTTTTATTTTAAAATAAAAATGTGTCAAATTAATGGTAGGGGTAGTTTAGTAACTTCATTTACTATTTGTAGGTTGTTGTGGTCTTCTGATATTTGCTTTATAGTTAGGTATTTTGTCCATAATATAAATATTTGATCTGATGTCAGCAAAAGGCATTACTTCTCTTCACAAACAATTAGTAGCGAGGGGTATGCTTTTTAGAGGTTTAAAAGTTTGTTTTTGTTGGGTGGTCGTGGACTAATCTTATATCTAAAAGTTAACTTATAGGGTGAGATTTTTTTTTATACTTATATATTGACTACTAGCCTTTTTCACAATCAATGTGGGAACCCAACAATCTTTCCTTTCACACATCAGGTCCTGGGTCGAAGGCAGTGACAACTTATTCCTCCTGATGGACTGAGATTATTGGTAAATTTGGACTCTAATACTAGTTGTTGGGTGATCTTGGGCGTCTTTTATCCCCAAAAGCTAGTTTGTAGGGTGAGACTTTCTCTCACATTTATATACTAACCACTAGCCCCTTCCACAACCGACGTGGGAATCCCAACAATCTCTCATTTTGCACATTGGGCCCTGGGTTGGAGGCAACGATAACCCATTCCTCCTAATAGACTAAGATTATTGGTAAACCTGGGCTTTGATACCAGTTGTTGAGTAGTCTCAGGCTTATCTTATCCCAAAAGTTAGCTCATAGGTTGAGACTTTTCTTCACACTTATATACTGACCAGGCCCTTTCACAATCGATGTGAGAACCTCAACAATTTTTGTCTAGCTTGCTTGGTTGGAGAGTTGAGGGTATAAAGCTAGATTTATAATTTTTTTTGCCTTTTGGTGAGACCATGATAGTGTAATGATGGGTGGGGCCACGTGTGGCTTGTTGCATTTTGTCAATGCTTTTCAATACAATCTTTTATCCATAAAAAAAAAAAAAAAAAAGAAGAATTGAACAGCAGGGGGGAATCTATTACAAAAATTTAAACGGGAAGTTAGTGAAATTTCTAGTATAGGAGGTGTCATCTTATTTTTCAATAAATCTTAGTGTTGGTCAGAGTTATTTACTCATTATTTTATTGTGCAACAAATGATTAGAAGGCATATAACTTGTTGAGAAATACCTCAAGTATGTGTGACTGCACTGACTAGGGATTTGAGAGGAAAAAAATTTATGTGCTAAAACAGACATAACTTTAGTGCTTTAATTTACTGTTGTATCATTATTTTATTTATTTATCTATCCACTTTTGGTATTATGTGGAACTCAAATGTGTGTAATATCATGTGCTTACTTTGAATACATTTAATGCAGTTGACGTGTGGTGGCAAACTTAGATTAATTCCCCTAAAAAAATTTTATAAAAATTTGTTTTTTTGTCTGTTGTTGCTATGGCTTGCAGAAAATGTATATATTAGTGTTTTCTTTTTCCATTTACTATTCTTAATTAATTAGTGTTTGATATGTATTCATGATCTCATTTCAGAATCAGTATCTGACCTGGATAAAAAGTTTTTACCCTTTATTGTGTTATGCTTCTCTTATTATGTGTTTTACAGAATGGGAGCAGGGAGGAAGACAAAGTCACTCACGTTGAAAGAAAAAACTCAACCTTCTTGGACAGTGAATTGCAGTGCATCTGCTAGGAATCTAAGGAAGAGTGATCTAGGTGCAGTTATTTTCGGATGCAAGAACAACACAATCGAAGAATGTTATTCCAAACAATTGTTTGGTCAGTTCTCTTCCAGATCTGCAAGCTTAGACATTTTCTCCAAAGTCGGTTAATTTGCATTCTTTAGCATAAACACTTATGTTTTTCAATTTCTTGAATAGGTTTACCTGCGCCACATTTTGCTTATGTGAAGAACATCAGTCCTGCCTTGCCACTCTTCTTATTCAATTACAGTGATAGAAAGCTTCATGGTATCTTTGAGGCTGCAAGCCACGGACAAATGAATATCAATCCATATGGATGGACTGCTGATGGGTCAGAGTACACACCATATGGTGCCCAGGTATGGACCCTGGGTTATTACACAGTTGCTCTTCCTGCAGTTTGGTAATCAATAGGTCATATTTGGAAATGAAATTTATTTGTGTTTCAATTCAAGGTTCGAGTACAAATCCGGATGCATTGCCAACCCTTGAACGAAGATCAGTTTCGACCTGTTATTGCTGAAAACTACTATGAGCTGAGGCTTTTTTGGTTTGAACTAGACCGGGCTCAAACCCGAAAGTTGATCTCCTTGTTTTCATCATCACCAGTTTCTGCGAGTGCCTCTCTCCCTAGGAGCTCCGCTATGTGGAATACTCTAATCAGCGGTTCTACTTCTGATACTAGAGGACATGATATTGATGCCCTTGTTTCACAGGCAGGTTTGATGAATTTAAACCAGTCTGACTTGCAATGCGACGCATGGAAGGAAGATGAAGGCACTGAAAAATGTGAGAAGGAACTTGGTTTGCCAAAGCCAAACGCTATGAGTTCATACGCTTTTGTTTTAAGCAGTACAACTAATTCCCTTCGGCAGAAAAAGTGGAGTGCATTATTCGAAAGTCCAGCAACTTGTAATGCACAGAAGGAAGATGAAAATTTTAGGGCACGTGCTTCAGAGGTAAATTTTCCAGATTCAGATAAGGATGATGTGGAATGGGCATCTTCATATGTTGCTTTGTGTCTGGAAGATGAGAACCAACACTTCGAAGATCATCCTGATGAGTCAGCAAATTTTGAGGAAGTACGTGTGGACTTAAAATCAGAAAGTGAATCGGGACATCCTTTTGCTCTGACAGAAGCAGCCAGTTCCTTTCGACAGAGCACTTTGTGGGAAGACCTAATTGTTGATACTAGGCAGGAAGGTGAATTTTTTTATGCTGTAAATTCAAATGGGAATCTTCCACATTCAAACAAGTCCAATGGGGAAAGGGGATCATTGTCTGCTACATCTCATCTATATGGAGAAAGTCAGTCTTCAGAAGCCTCTAGAAACGACGATGTAACAGAAATTCATGAAGAACTTTGGCATCCAAAAACAAATTGTGAATGTTCCCACTCTTCTGCAGTGGTAAAAGAGATGAATTCAAATGGTAAACAGGGGAAAGAAACAGTCCCCCCTTCCGTAATGGCTGAGGTACACCCAGACGATGAATGTTCTCCAGAGGCAGTGACAGCAGCAGAAATGAAGTCTTCCAATATTCATTCTATTGTAGCTAAGGTAACTACAATTAATTATTAAATTTTTTTTTTCCATGTTGTCCTAGTTTTTTAGTTGTTTACATCTATCTGTGCCTTGCTTATGTCATAACATCCGTGATACATGGTTAAAGTTGCTGCAAGAAATTGACGGTTTGAAGGTGTCTCAATTAAAACAAGATCAGAAAATCAGTTCTTTGGAGCTGGAGCTGGTAAGATGTCTAATCTATGTTCTCTCTCCTGTAATCTGCATTTTTATAATTTCTTTCATAAACTCTCAACTTGTTCTTCTCCCATAACCACACATATACACAGGTTGAATCAAAAGTAGAAATCCAGCGGTTAAAAACACGATTTTACAAATTGGATTCTGGGTCACTTTCTTCAATTGGGCGTGTTCAGGAAGGAGCAAATGAATTATGTGATGAACCTTGTCCAAGAATTGATGAGTCAATACTAATAGTAGGAGGATTTGATGGTTCATCATGGTTGTCATCTTTGAGTTCCTATTTTCCTTCTTGGGACGTGATGAAATCCCTTAAGCCAATGAATTTTGTTCGTTCATATGCATCTGCAGCAACTTTGAACAATGAACTTTACATATTTGGTGGTGTAGACGGTGATGTGTGGCATGACACAGGTATTAGTTGCAAATTGCAATGCATTTGTGAAATCCTTTCTTTTCTGTATGGTAATAACACTGCAGTTTTATTTGTTTTAAGTTGAATCATACAACCCAGCAAGTGATCAATGGGTGAGGCGCCCTTCACTAAATCAGAAGAAAGGAAGTCTAGCAGGAGCTTCCTTATATGGCAAAATATTTGCCATTGGTGGGGGAAATGGAGTTGAATGTTACTCGGAGGTGGAAGTGTTAGATGTGAACGTTGGTAGGTGGATCAACACTCAGGCAATGCTACAGAAGGTACTTTCTAGTTATTATTAGCATGAGAAAATTAGGTTTACTGTGATATTTCCTTACCAAATTTATGCTTTTCCTCGTTATTGGAAATTAAACTCAAGGCTTGTAATTTTTGTTGATTTGATGGAAACTTATCTTTTCCAATTTATTTGGTTTCTTTATGGTATAATCACAAGCTTCATAGGAAGGACTATATTTTATGCTGGATGTCAACCTAACACAACAGTTTTATAAGATGAGTGTAATGAAAATAAGGATGCTAAAAGAGATGTGCGATAATATAAGAAAACATAGGATGGGAAATAAATATATTTGAAAAACAGTTGAGGTGGCACCGATAGAATTGAAGTTGAGAGATGGCCATTTAATACGGTTTGCTTATGTTCAACATAGACCTAGAACTTGACTAGTTTCAGGTCTCTTGTATGGTTGGGTGTTCGGAGGCAAAGAGTTGGACTTGAGTAGTTTTTTTTACATTTTCTTGACAATATAGATACTTGTTCATAAAACTTCTGTTCGTTGCCACTATTGATAGAGGTTTTTGTATTAGGGTGGCATCCTTTGATGCCTTTTTTTAATAGAATTCTTATTCATTGGAAAAAAAAAAAAAAAAAAAAAAACATAGACCTATGGATACACTAGCACAGAAGGGTGAGTTGATTCAAATTGAAGTGGTAAATAGGACAAAAGGTAGATCTAAGATTACGGGGACTCAAATTGTGACAAAATGAATGAAGTAAGAAGATTCAAGTAGCCAACTAAGGCTTTGTTGAGTGAGTTTATGGTATAATCATAAGCTCACATTTGATTTGAAAGGCTCTTCCTTGTGCAGGAGCAATGAATTGCTAAATTTTCAAATAATGCCATTTATATCACCAATTTATTCTTGTATGGACTGCCATATTACCGGGTAATTAATTAGTTGTGTTAAACGTAAATTTTTGGATTTCTAGTCTTGTCATTCCCAGTGTTTGTTGAGTTTACCGCCCATGCATTTGACAACAATGTTTTTAAAAAAATTGATACATCTATGTTTTAAGGACCTCATCTGACCCTACAGAATGGATCATTAACTGAATTATGTCAGTTTGAAGCCAAAATGTCAAATCCTATTTTTGCGCGGAGTTTATTCATCAAACATGTGGACAAATACTGCTAGTTTATGAAACATGTTACGTTTTGAGCTATGTTTGTAATTACAGTTTTTTTTTAGATGTTTTTTCGGATTTAGGTTGTTATAAAAGCTGTTTGCTGTAGCTAAGATAGAAATGTTATTGGACCAGAAAAACATACCAGAAATTTGAACAAGAATGATATCGCTGTGGTAGAGTTGTAATTAAAATAGATTTCTATGGTTTGTTGTTTTTGAGTGATAGGCCCACAAGTGTTCCACCTTATTTTGGTTAAATTTTCTGGTTGTGTAGCATTCCATGCTAAGAAATTAAGTGGATGAAATTATGCTTAAATATTATTTCTTTTATCATCTAGCGGTTTGCTCCAGCGGCAGCAGAAATTAATGGCACGCTTTATGTTGTTGGTGGATACAATGGAAGAAATTACTTGAAGTAAGATATCATTTCTTTGTATTCTCTTATTTATTTTATTGGGTTGATGAGCAGTATTTTCTACTTATGGCTAGAGTTATTCCGTAATCTATTTACCTTAGTAGTTCTTCCTTAGCCTGTTTAGGATTGTGGATTTGTCTGTGTTATGTTACTGGCGCATCTTCTCGTTTTGAAAAAACAGGTCATGTTTTTACATAACTTTTACGGTATTGTGAAGCTCCATTACTGCAGTGGACCAATTAATATATTGGTAGAAAATTGGGCAGCCTGTTTAGAAAAAAACAGGTTATGTTTTAAATGACTTTTATGGTATTGTGAAGTTACAGTAAAAAAGTTACATTACTGCAATGGGCCAATTAGTATATTGGTAGGAAATCTGGCAGCCTGTTTAGGATTGTGGATTTGTCCAAGTGGGAAGAATGGGAGAAACTTCTGACACCAATTCATACTCTTTATGTTCAAGCCGAGGTGTATTGGACCAATTAATATATCTGTAGGAAATTTGGCAGCCGTGTTGGCCAACACTTTGAAAACACATGAACTTATTTCTCCTCTTCTTTTGCTCATATCCTCCCATTCAACTAGGAAACACCATTTATTTTTTAGTTTCACCCTTGCGGGGATCAACAATATTTGTCAACGGCTCTGTAATGAAGTCTCAAAAATTCTGTCTAAATCGAAGATAATATTAGAGTGTTATCCACAAGCTTAAACTGTTAGGGAAATAATAATTTTACTATTCGTGTTTCCTTTCAACACACCCTCTCACCTGTGGTTAGACTGGTTTCTTTCTTCTTTTTTTTTTTTTGGGGGGGGGGGGAACACATTGGACTGATGACTTTATTTTTTGAGTGGCGGTGAGGTTTTGACTCAAACAGATAAGACTGCCATATTTTTGTAATATAGATTCTTTTGAACAATCTAAAAAAGAGAAAGGATCCTTCAAAGGGAAATACAAAAGATGTAAAGTTGAAACACACTAGCCTTTTACATTTACACTTGAAAATTTTGATCTTGCTCAAACAACTTAAACATTAATTACCCCCCCCCCCCCAAAAAAAAAAAAAAAAAAAATTAAACGTTTGGTACTACTCAATGACTCAGAACATGGCTTAAGCAGGATGTAAATGCCCCTTGAATTGTGGGAGCTTCGTAAGCCCTTTTTGGAATCATCCGCCTTTTTCTATTTGAATACTTCAACTACAAATCCTTTTGATGCCTTTTAATACAAATCCATTTTAATGATTTTATTTAATCCCCCCCCTCCCAAAAAAAAAAAAAAAGAACTTCATCTATTACTTAAATTCAGTCCAGTTGCTACAGAATGACCTAGCATCTAATGCATGCTATGCCCATTATTCAATATCTAATTGAAGTCTCTTCAGCCCCACTATGTGAATAAGATGTGGCTAAGCCTGGAAAAGCAAGGCTCAAGGCCCCCAAGTGGGAAGTCAATACTATTCAGTCACATTGTCAATATATGATGTATGACATATCATTATAATTAGTAATACCCATGTTGTCTGCATCTTTTTAAGTTCTCATTTTTAATCATGAACGCTAGTACCAACGTAAGATTCAATGCGTATTTAATCACATATTCAGGTGCCATAAATTCACTGTGTAATTAAAACATTAGAATATTGTATGTTGTGGTGCATATCAATTAGTTTTATGAGATGTGATGGTGCAAAGAAAAAAGTATAGTTTCAACAACTGATTTCTGATAATTCTCTGGACGTTACTGCAGCCTGCACTGCAGCTTAAAATCAGTCTGTGTACGTGGGAGGAACTCATGATTTTGACAGGACCGAACTAGTGAAGATTCAACATGTTGCTTAGTGATGGCTATAGTTTTTAATTTTGACTGCTTCATCCTATGCTCATTTAAATTTATTGGACCTATCCAAATTAATATATTTCCACAGACGACTGTTTCAAGGGTGAGTTTCATTTATGGTGGACATTATAGCTTTGTCTAATCAGAGAATATCACACGCGCACACATGCTGTACATGGACACAAACATTAAGTTGTCAACAAATTGAGGTTGCCATTTATACGATGTCCTTAGATGATAGAATTTTGAACCTCATTCCTTGGAAGTTTGTATGAAAGGGTAAAAGAGTTTTGGCTCTTTTCCACGCTTCTTATTGGCGTTGGAAGCTGGAAGTAAACGTGCATCAAAGTAATAAAAACATCAGTTCTCTCTTTCGTAAGTAATTACTTAATCCGTCAAGTTATATTGGGATTACCTGGCCGGAATTCTAGGTGGCATATTTCTATAGTTGTGCAGCATCCATGTTAAAGTGTTTTCACGGCGTAGGCATTGGAACTTAATTGACAGTTTTAATGTCTTTTTAACCTTTCAACAATAAATTTATAGTAGGAAGAGAGTCAGATTGCATCATGCGAAGCATATTGGGGGGACTACAGGAGGATTTTGTTTCCACTGGAATTTGAACCCATTAGTCGACTACTTTACTACATCTTCGTTGGTACATCCTTGTTAAATTTTCTTTCTTTTTCCTTGAGTTTTTATTTTTTTCTTTCTTGGTAGAGATTTAAAGAGGATTTTCGCACTCCAGATTTAAGTTTCCTTCCGCTGACATTCTTACTGGGTAATCAATTTACTATATTTTGGTTGTTTTATACTGTTTTCTTTACTGTGGATTATGTTAATTAAATTTGCTTTTGTTCCTGATTTACATATTTAATTGTAACTGCCATGGGCAATTATTTCATGTATCATCTGTGTGTCGATTGTTTCAGCATTTCTTCTCACTGAGCTATTTATACTCTGTTGTGTGTATTTTTCTGTTTCATCTACAGAAACTACACCTTTCCCCCTTTGATTGAAGAACTTTCAGAGATGTTTTGGATGTAATTTTACCTAACTTTATCTCTCGTTATGTTTTCTTTTTCATATTATTTCAGTTCTGTTGAGAGATTTGATCCTCGAGAACACTCATGGATGAGTCTAGGAAGCATGAGCACACGGAGGGGGTGCCATTCTTTGACTGTACTAAATGAAAAACTGTAAGTTGATAAATCCTCCGTGAGAAAAAAAAAAAAAAAAAGAAGGAATAATGTAACTAATTTATTTATTTTTAACTTAATTCTTAAACCCAGCTATGCGTTCAGGTTTTAAAGCATTTTTCCAAAACATGTGATTTGCCATGATTACAATATCATTATTTTATAACAAAATTCATGTTTGGAAAATTCGTTTTCAAACTTATTGTGTTTCAGAATCTACACTCAAACTTGAAGGCAAATTTCGAAAGTCCCCGCGAGACTGTGTTTAGGAAATAAATTCAAATAAACTCTAATTTAAGAAAAAAAAAATCAAAGGTATTTTTTATGGGAAAATTCCCTGGGAACAAAACCGAAGAGTAGATTGTTTTCATTTTTGTTTTTCATAGCTTGTGTGGGGTTGCATGCAACCTCGTTAAACTTTCATCAAATAATTTTGGATTGGTTTAGCTCAGCTAAATATTTTCAGATTCTGGAGAAATGTTTTCACGTTAAAAATGTCAGAAACTACCAGTTTATTTACACGACAATGGACGTCAGAGACTTTTTGACTGTCAATACTTGTACTGATAAAAAAGAGAGATCACTATGTTTATTTATTTCTTTTTTAAGTACGGCAGAGAAGATCATGTCCTGGAATGTTTCTTTGCAGATATGCATTGGGAGGTTTTGATGGAAGTAAAATGGTCTCGACTGTTGAGATTTATGATCCTCGCCATGGTTCATGGATAATGGGGGAACCCATGAACGATGTTAGGGGCTACTCTGGAGCTGCTGTCATTGGTAAGAAAATATTCATAATTGGCGGGATCAAGAACAATGATGAGATATTGAGCACGGTAAATATTATTGTGTCTCTAGCTTGGCATCTCTGGCTGCATGCGTTTCCCTTACGCTTTCTCTAATTCTCCCTCATATTACAGATTGAATGTTATCGAGAGGGTTGTGGCTGGGAGTTGACTAACCTCAAAGGTGTTGGGAAAAGATGTTTCTTCTCTGCTACTGTGTTGTAAATTCAGCAATGAAATGTTAAAACCAATAGGTTTACAGTCTATTAAATGAAAGGAAAAAAAAAAAAAAAATTGAAATGTAAGGCATTTACACATTTAACGTTTCTAGGTCTTGGTAAATTTTGCTGGAATGTTGTTACTAAAAATAGAATTGCAAATTTGTGACCTGAAGAATTTTATACTCGTCTTGTAGTAGTAGAGGCTTGGATATCATCTTTGCTTGTGTGCTGTTTAGTGATATGGATGGTCCGTATTAACAGAGAGGAAATCCGCATGGATGGTCACTTGCATCTTCTGGGGTGCACTTGTGGTGTTTGAATTAGACTCGGACTTTGATAAGTCTAATGGGCTTAAAATAACAGTTCAAGTTTAGTTAGAATTGAAGTTGAACAATTCTCTGATTGAATTCATCTTAGTTGAGTTCAAATAGTTTGATTTTTTTTTATAATATATTTACCGAGTAGTAATTTATTGTATCAAATGTTGATTTTAACATTCTATTTTTTTATGTTACGAGATGAGAACGAACGAGATTTTGATCAAAACAATATTGAGCTATAGCCCCAGGTAGCCTTGTTCATTTTGCAGGCCTACCATACAACTGAAATTGCGCCAATTGTGTGTATTTGGACCCCAGGACTGTACAATCTCAGCTGTGTATGTGGGCGCTAACACACTATTGTCTCGAAATTGACTCAAGGCTGAAATTGTATTTGGGCGCTGAAATTTAAAGAACTTGTGTTAAAAATAGCGCGTAGATTCCTACAGCTGAAATTGTATTGTACGTGAGGGCTGAAATTTTGCACCCGCTTGTGACTGCAACGCAGTCAAGAAGTAAATTGATGCATCATTTCAAAATATTTATTTGCTATTTCACTTTTTTTTTTTATCCTTCTATTCATATATTATTGATCCAGATGCAAAATTTTATTGAAAAAAAGGTACTTTAATGGTGTTTTTAAAAAATACTTCCTGAAATATGAGTAAATGTATTTCCTCAGAAACATTTTAAATTGAAACAAATAGAACCTAAAGGTAATAATACACGTCTGCCTTTTATTAGCTTGGGGCGTAGCAACTTCAACCATGTTCGCAGCTACTTTGGAGAATATGACCCAGTGTACAAGGCAACTGTTATTCAATTAAGCCTCGACCGTGAACGACAGAAATTGATTCATGATATTAAGACGAATTAATCATGAACTTAAAGGCAGTAACTCAAAAGCCATGTTCAAGCATCCAGAATTCGATAAATCACAAAGTACCATAAGTTTTAATTATTTTGGCATCTTGAGTACACAACTGGAACAATGGCAAATTTAAATCACCATCTACACCTCAATTCCAAAGTTACAACGACGACATACAAGAAAGAATTTTAAGGATTTGCAACACAAAACTGCAGAACCTAATGCTCTTCAACTAAAGTGAACAAAATTCTAACATTATTATCGTGAATAGGAGATTGATTTCTCGAAACCCTGAAATGAATACAAGATGACAAAATGATCACCTGATGGGAGAATGCATTCACCTGATACCGTGAAATGATGGCAACACCGCGATAAGATCATCCCCATAACCAACAGGATCTGCAAACCATGAAATATAAAGGAAATAATAAGCAGAACTCTACACCTAAACATGTTAACAAACCCATGTATCAACTACAAGATACATAAGTTTTTATTTCTCGTTCTTCTTCTATATATTTATTTACTAATTTATTGCTATCGTCATTATTTCCCACTTTTTTTTATGTGTTATTAGTATTATTCATTCTGCACAAAGCGTGAGCACTTTAGGTGAGGCAAGATAAGGTCCTTCAACAGTAAGATTAGTCCTTCTGGGCTGTTTGGTGGTTAGATGGCTCAAGCATTTCAGTGACATCACCTCAAGATTTATCAAAGCCAGGTGAGAGTAATCTTCCCCCTAATTTTAATTTCTTGAAATATGCAAGGACTAGCATGTTCACTCCCGGCAGAAAAATGTTAAAATTTCCTCTCTTGATGTGGCAACAAACTTTCTAACTTGCATGACAGTAACTGGTCAATATCTTGTAGGCAGCGCCTTGGTGCACTCGACATTAATACACATGTAGTACAACTCCTAGTAATTGTATTCAATCATCATCTTTAATACATTAAAAGTATCAAAATTCTACTGGAGACTAGAAATATCAAAGACAAAAATAAACAAAAATAAATAAATAAATAAATAAAGGAAAATATGAACATAAATATCAGAGATATTGTACCTCCATCATCAATCAGAAGCTTCAAGACCTCTCCAGCCACATCAGACTTAACAAATTTACCAAAAAGGAAAAAAAAAAGGGGGGGTCATGAGGAACAGTTTTTGCAAAGGTAGAAGCACAGTCAATGGAGCTTAAACCAAATGCTTACTTTCACAGGGAGTTCAGTGCCAAACTGATCCAGAAAGCCAATCACTTGTCCTTCTTTTATTACGTCGCCCTGGTGATTGGAGAAAATTCCATTACCAATTCACAATACTCCTTGGACACAAGTGAGAGAGTTACAAAAGAAAAAAACTATTCTGATTTTAGTATTTGGGGTTAGATTTTAACTGTAGGTTAACGAAAAGCCCCAAGAATTGGATCTCATCCAGCAACAATAGGAAAATAACAAGGAAAATGCAATCCAACTGTCAAAATATGCAATTCCACAGATAAATGACTCATAAGATAAAATGATGATTTTATCTTGGTATGATAGGTTTCAGTATCCACTGATAACCACACCTAAGAAACATATACTCCAAACCATACCTCTTTGCAAATAGGAGGCTGCTTCTTTCCTTTCAATGTTCTGCCCCTTCGGAAAGAGCCAACCTAAGGGGAAAAAAGGATAACAGGCTATATTAAGAATATTTTCATACAAATAGCAGGTGATAAAGGCTCTAGTAATATGTACCGTTGGAGATGACACGATAACATATCCACTAGCCCCAGAAGCCTCGAGTGCTGCTAACTTAGCAGATTTTACAGACACATTCGTAAACGGAGTGATTTTTTCTGTAGAGGATTTTGGCGGTGCTGATGGTGGGGAAGCAGGAGCGGATCCAATCATCGGTTCACTGGGAATGGGTGGTGGTGTTGATACAGAAACAACAGAAGGCATGGGATCTTTTGTTGTGCCAATATTCCGCTTCAGATGCATTTCAAAGTCTCCAACCTATCATGAAGCAACATATGGATGGTCAAATACGAGAATGCACAATAAACATTAAACAATATGCACATTTATACAAGCATCTATAAATGCAAGGACAAACAGATGTATCATGCTGTGAAGCTCAAAATTCATTCACTTAGATGAAGTGAGACAGGCTGTTTCAATCCAATGGATGGTAAAATCATTGCAGCCATACTTTCCATATCTCAATTATCTTGCACATTGATGTTCATCACAAATTGCTGCTAGATTGCATTATACTGTTCCATATAAATCTTTCTAATCAATCAAAATTGCAGCTTGTGATTTCACATCTTATTTCACTCAGATGTTTGGCATTACTACTCCTCCTTTGGTAACGTCAGTGGCTGCAGACCCCTGCATTATGACTCACATCATCCTAAAGACAAAAGGACAGGTGCTACAATGCTAGTCAACAAGTAATTTTTCCAAAATCTAAGAGTCCTCTTTTACATTCTTCTAGCTTGTCATGAAGCACGTTGTTCAATAACCAGTTATTCATTGTCTTGTTATTATTAAAATTCTTTGCATCGGTGTTCAAGCATATCTGATGTGTTTTCTAAATCATCATACACCAGCTTTCTCCGACACGTGTCTGACAAATATATCATCCACCCACCAGTACCGCACTCATTTCTCCAAGACCTTCCCTTTTAGCATGCTGAATCATCAATCGTTATTACATTTTAAGCTTAAGCACTGATCTTCACTTTCTACCTAGTAAGCAAAGGCACCCTGTGGGGGTTTGTGTGTCAAACACACTTTGGACACAGGCATGCAGTCGGCAGTCGGCATGTGTCAGACGCACAGTTGGACATGTCCCTATTTTTTAATCTTTCATTTGGCTTCAAACACACAAATCCCTATTATCTTGAACAACTTTCTATTCCTTAATTTTCTTCCAACACCTTTTAATGATAGTACAATAAACAGAGGCACCTGTTAGAAGGTGTGAAAGTATGGAGATTGCCAGGAGTAGGAGAGGTAGAGGAAGACCCAAGAGAAGCTGGAAAGAAACCATTAAACATGACCTGACCTACCTAGATTTATCGGAGGACATGCCCCTAAATAGATCTAATTGGCGTCGACAAATCCATATAACCAACCCCACCTAGTGGGAAAAGGCTTGGTTTGGTTTGGTTTACAAAAAAATATTTATTGTAGATATTCCTTAACTCTTCCTCAAGCATCCTCTTGATTTTCTTTTCTCCTTGCTTGGATTTTTATTAGGAAGGTTAATAAATTATATTCACATTTTTACTTTATGATGGAACACCATTTTGTTAAATGTGTTAATTTACATTTATCTTAATAGATAACACTGCTTCACGAAGGATACTATGATGTTTGAGCTGTGCAGTGAATTTTATTTTTGAAGATTCTAACTACCATTCTATTGATTTTTTTTTTGGTTAATTATCTTTGAATAAAATATTTAAATATATGAAATAAAACAAATAAAATTTTTTGTTGACTTCCTCCCAGCCGTGTTGTGTCCTACTCCTACGTTGTTTGAAAATCTTCATGTTGTGTTCTGTGTCAGTACTTTCTAGCTTGCTACAGCTTAGAGCAATTTGCTAACCTAATGATTAAGGAATATAAGTAATATTCAAATATATATACTATCACCCATGGCTCAAAGTATAGTCCGAGACGTATCGGAATCGATGGACGGCGCAATGAGATCACAGCCCGCGTCAAAGAAATGCATCGAGAATAGTCATCTTGTTCTGTCGGCGATACACCTAGATGACTAATTGTCACGGCGAGAAATTGGTGATTTCTCGATGATTTGTGTAAAAGAGGGGGGAAAAAAAAGTTAGCTCATTTACATGTTATAAGTAGTTATCTAATGTTTAGTAAAAGAGTTACTATATTTTTTGTCATGAAATATTTCTATTTTATTATTTAGAAGTTTTCTATATTTTTTATTTTTTAAATTAAAAAATAAAATATTGTGTATCGCCCAATATCGTGATGCGACCTGCAACCGCATAAAAAATTCTCAAGCCGATACAACAATTGCAACTTTGAACCATCCTATCACAAGCTCTTAAAGGTTTACCTTTAGTTTCAGCTCAGCAATCTGTGTCTCGTCACAAACCTCAGAGACTAATGCCTGATACAAGAAACAGAAGCATGTTACTCTTGGTTCAGAGGATTAGGAAGCGGTTACTCTTTGAAGGTGAAGAATGCAAGAATCACTATCAATTTATATGAAATAAGATAGCAAGACTAATGAGAAAAGCTACCATGAACTCGACACAAGGACCAATTATCATGAATATGGAAATTCCCCAAGCAAGCGGCTGGTTTGCATTTGAGATTGCATTCAAGATCTAAAGCTACACACTTCTCCAAATTAACAACTCTCCTGGATGGCGCAAATCATGTGAATCTTTTTCATCTATTCCTGGAATGGACATTGCAATTTCCAACCTTCCTGACTAACTTCTAAATGTGAATGTTTATTAGCCCAAAGGCAACAATTAAAATTTTGCTAGAAGCAAAATCAAGCATACTTTTAATCAAACCCAAACCTAGCTCACCTTTGGGGTGCTACTCACTACTATGAAATACACATACAAGAACATAACTTGGTGGTGTCTTAGAAATCTTCTCATACAGAGTGAATAGTTCAACCCAAAGTCAAAGTTTGAACATCACTACAAACAAGGGAAACCTAAAACAGAAGAGTTTCAAGCGTAATCCATGGTTCCTATATCTGTAAATGCACCTGAGTTATGCTCTACAACAGAAGAATAAACTCAGGAAAAAATAATTGCTAGAAAAAAAAAAAATTAAAACAGGTGAAAGGATAACCCCCCCCCCCCAAAAAAAAAAAAGAAAAAAAACTACATATTATCAAACTTTCCTTCTTGGGGTTCATGAAATAAAATAGTTCAATCAACAGAACTACAAAGTTGCAACTTGCACGTGCATGTCTGAGTTTCAGAAAGATAAGACTCACCTCGAATCCCTTGGGAAATGTTGCACTTCGCAAATAATTCTTATCTACTGATTGTTGCGGTTGGCTGTCTGAAGGAACTGCACCATTTTATTTTCCATATTTCAGATCCAAAGGCATGAAATGGAATGCTTACGAATACCATAAGATCGTATTTATGCGTGCGTGTAATATGTATGTATATAAGAGTATCATCAGAACAAGGACGCCGATAAAGTTCTTGAACTTTGAAAAACAATTCTAAGCCCACTTAAATATCACAAATATACCAAATGATTCAAATGCTTTATTATTAAGGAAAAATATAATTATTAGTAATCACTAACCAGAATAGGGAATTTGGGACAAAATGAATTCAAATACCACTAAAATCAGGAGAACAAAACATCAGTGTATAAAATTATGGTAGCCCATAGCAAGATTCCTTGACCAAAAAAACTAAACTTGCACATAATTTTCAAGTAAAAGAACTCACCATCAGACTTAGATGCCACCGTATTTTCAGGTGCCTTTACACATGAAACTGCCATTCCTTCCCACTTTATTGGACTGGAAACAAGCTTCCCGCCAATTGGCAGGCGTTGGATGTGTGTTATGGTAGGCCGGGCAGTATTATGCACAGAAAGAAGGCAAGGCTTCTCAAGTACAGACCGCACATCTGACACAGTGCCTATAGTATCTAGAATAAAAGCAACTTAACATATCAACATCGAGTTGAATAGATATGAATGTGTGTTCATGTGTGCACATAATATAGAAGGAAATTCTTGTAAGATGGCATAATGAGGAGTTGCAAAGCAAGATCAAACACAGAACCATACAGCATTCCGATGGTCATTCAAGTTTAAGCCAAATCATTTATTGGCATTGATTTAAATGTATCTCAAAAAATAATGAAAGAACACAGCTAAAAGATGTAGATTGCCACCATCAGAAGACTACCCAGGCAGGAAAAAGACTGCCTCAGAGGTAAAGTCGAGGATCCAGATTCACCACAAAGGTACTCCATATTATAAATGGCCCATGTATTTGAAGGTACAAATAAGAACTTCAATGGCACTATTTTCCTAGGCCAACCATAATTTGGTTTGGTGGGTGGGAGTGGAAGAAAAACTAATTCATAATACTAAGTGCAAAAGGAAAAAATCAACACAAGAAAAATATAATAATATATGCCACAAAAGGGAGTTGAGTTGAACAAAGTACAGGACTTCTATAACTGAAATGGGTCTCTTGAGGCTCTCAAAGAATGGCTATGAATGAATACACAAAAGAATAACTAAACTGTTTGCTATAAAGCTTGAAAATATTTGTGAAAGGCTACACTTGGATTAGTTCAAGTACGGACCCACAACACAAGCTCTATGGGCAGCCAACCCCAGTGAATTTATTTATTATAGATAACTATTTTTGTACCGCCCTACATAATTTTGTTAACCACCCTCATTTTCTAGTTATAAAGCTTGGAAATATTTGTGAAAGGCTACACTTGGATTAGTGCAAGTACGGACCCACAACTAGGGGTGGCAAAATCAATCCATACCGATCAACCCGCCCAATTAAGCCCATGATAAATGGGTTTGGATCCTGTTATTTTACTAATTGGGTCGTTATTGGGTAATTTATGAAACATCCATTTATAAACGGGTCCAATTGGACGGTTAAACAGGATCCATTAAAACACCCAATTAAATTAATGCAAAAATAATCTATACGAATATAAATATTTAATACATATTATCTAGCCCCTTCTCCCTCCATATTATCATTTTGCCGCCGTCAACTACAATCCCTGCCACCGTCTTTGGAATCAAATCCATTCCTGGATCAAACTACGATTCATCGACAACCCCTTCTACTTGCCGTCGACGACCATCACCACCACTGTTAGAAGCTTTGCAGTTGTCATTTTCTTGATTTCAAGTTGGGGGTGTACTCTTTCAGTCGAGGCCCTCTTCTAGTCGAAATACATGAGCCCTAGATTCACATCCGTAAGCCAATCTCTCGTCTGCTTCTTTGGGTTCTTTTACTCTTCTGTGCAATTACTTGTTATACATGTACATGGTATTATTTTTCTGTAATTAATGAGTTGTTCGTCTCGTCCAAATAAAATTCACATACAAACAAACATCCACCTAAACAAAATGTTAATTAATATAAATTTTTAATTAACATAAATTAAAATAAATATATATATATACAGAAATTAATTAAAATATATATACACACATTAATTGAAATAAATTTTTAATTTTTTTTTAAAAAGTAGGTTGAGTCATAAATAAATGGGTTGGATACAGGTTTATAGGTTTGTACGAACCCATATCCAACCTGCCCATACTGAAACCGTCTTTTAAATGAGTTGGTTTGGGTTGTACCCATTTAACCTCCAACCGGTTTAAACCCATCACAAACCCACCCAACCTGCCCATTTTGTCACCCCTACCCACAACATAAGCTCTATGGGCAGCCGACCCCAGTGAATTTATTTATAATATATAACTATTTTTGTACCATTCTCTATAATTTTGTTAACCGCCCTCATTTTCTACTTGCAATCATACACAATAGTACTTTCTCTGGCGCAATGTAGACGTAGAAGGCTAATTCACCACCAAAATTATCAAAATTACCAATTTTGTTAAATGAATTTTAATTTTTTCAAAATTATTCCCTCAAAGTTTATTTTATTATCACAATTATTCATAATAATTTTGTTATAAAAATATCCTCACTTTCTCTTGAGACAGGATGTAATTTTCGCCCCTATTGACTAAAAATGTTGGGTCCTCCCTGGTTTAGTTTGTTGGCGTTCTTCCAGCAGATACTCTTTCTGAGTTTTCCCTTTGAAAGTTTTATAGACTCCAAACCAGCTACAGTCCATTTCTTTGCAATCTGTTGTTGAGCAAATCCACCAATTGGGTGGCTGCCCAATGTGTAGAGCCGCTAAAGAAGACCCCAGAGGGGAATTTCTCTGCTTCACCTGAAGCACCGAATTTGTTACCAGAATTTGGCCCAGTTTGGTGACACACGCAGAGAGAGAGAGGTCTCCCATGGGGGTTGAGTTCTCAGGGCTTGTATTGGGGCTTTGGGTTGAGACAGAAGATGAAGAGAGAGAGAGAGCAATGTGTGAGAGAGAGCTGAGTAGAGATGGTGTATTCTCCTCCTCTGTAATTTCTTCTGAATGGTAAAGCTCTCGGACCACCGGTCATGGATGTATGTGGGTGGTTGGCTGAACCACATAAAATTGATTTGTGTTGGTGCTTCCGCTTTATTTTTCTGGACCCCAACTGTTTCTAGTACATTCCGCAGTTTGTTGTTTTGATTGAATTATGACTATACATGATGGAAGCAGCAATTGACAAAGGAACAAACAATTCTGGGCAAATTACTACCTTTCCTTATACACATTCTGGGGTGAGAATTGTAATAAAACTGAAAACAGGGGCCTTCAAAGTTTCTATAAGCATGCATTTGCACTTTCCTTTTTTTGGGGGGGGGGAGGGGAACAAAAGAACAAAATCTGAAAGAAATATCAAGCAAAATATTAAATACAAATACGTTTCTGAAAGCTAGCCCCAAGAAATTTAATTACAGTAGCCCAGATAGAAATTGCAGAAAACTAGAAAACTTATTCAAGTGGATCCATTCAGCTGAGCGGAAAAGAGTACAAATACACAGAAAGGATTAAATCCCAAAAATTAATGAGTTCTGTGCCGCTAACTAAACGATCTAAAGACATATTTTACAGAAAACCTTGACGGAGCTCCAATATAGGGATCATAACAGAGAAAAACAACAATTGAAAGAGTTCGACACATCATGTATTCAACTCCACAATACATATGTAGAGAGAGAGAGAGAGAGAGAGGACTTACAGTTGAAGGAACGCAGAACAGCGGCGGACTCCATGGAAGACGGAGCTAAATCAAATGCCGGAGGTGAAGATCTGTCTGAACAAGATGGAGTTTATAGTTGAGAAATTGGGCAAGGTTTGGAGATGAGAGTTTTGGTTAAATTATAGTTGGAAGTGGGTGGGAATGGGGCGATGGATATTAGTAGTGCCTTCGAAATCTCCGCTCCTTTCTCCATCAGTTTCTGCACCCACCGCCACCGTTTTAGTTCAGTTTGCTAACATGCGCCGATTCTCTGTTCTGTGCGCCTCGTCACTGGGACTTTCTCTGCTGCGCGCGGCTGTATTGTTCCACTTTACACCTCCTCTTTTTTTTTTTTTTTAAAGGCCAAAAAAAAAAAAAAAAAAAACGAAGGACATTAGAAACTGAAGTAAAAGTAAATAAATCCGTTTCGTTTTTATTTATTAAGTGAACTCGAAATCTCTAAAATTAAATGTGAGCTATTAATTTTATTTTTTATTTATATTTTCTTATAAATCTTATTTGAGTAAAACAATAACAAATTATTATATACGGTTTGATGTTGTATCTTATTATGTTTAACTAAAAAATATATTTATATTTTAATTAAAAATAAGCTAAAATTCTATTTTATTTTATTTTTTAGTTTGTAAATATGTAGTATCTTTACTTGTAATGATAAAAATTAATAATCAATATTATAACTCTTTTTTTTAGATTCACATTTAACTCAAATGCTGGTACTAACAATTGCTATTGAAGATCAGCCGTATTAACGATGATATGGAATTGTAAGTTTGTAACGATCTCAATTCAGATAATGGGTAACAAAATTCAACCCCCCCCCTCTCTCTCTCTCTCTCTCTCTCTCTCTGATACAAACATAATAAGCATTAATTGTGTATCCCACCTGGAAGTATTAGCTAACTGCGTTGCTTAGGCTATTTTGTGGGTTCTAGGGGCTGTAGTGGGAGAATCCACTGCAGGGTTGTAATGGGTCAATCAACGATTCAGATATAATTACATTAAATCTAATAGTCTTAATTCAATGTAATAAAATTAAATTCAAAATAAAAATAAAAGTTAAACAAAATCTGATTGAAAGATCATTAATGAAGAATATGAAAGACACATTATATTAAAATATATTACATCTGGACAATTGATTGATATACCCCTACAGTAAATTCTCCCACGCAATCCTCAGTAACCCCTATTTTGTAGTCAAGCTAACAGCCAAAGCGATTGCACATCAATCAAATATGTCTGTTACGTATCTTTTTATTTTTTATTTTTTATTTTTTGGTTAGTAGTCTGTTACGTATCCTGTTTTCTGTTGTCGTTGGGTTTAGAATTGGCTCCTATCTAAACACCCAGAAAGAAGAACCTGCCAACTTTTGGAAACATCTACTGCTTTTCTCAACAAGTAGGAATGTCAGCACCCTTCAATCTCCGTCACTCTTTCGCTCAAAAAAGTGAGATGTTAGTCTTGTGATATTGATTTGAAATCATCAAATTTTAATTAACAATCTTAATCACAATTTACAAAACTGACATAATATTGTTATATCAACTCTCCAAAATCCCTTTCATTCATCCAAATAAGAGCAGTCTTATTCATTTGTACTCTTATTTGAATTACACCGTGTGATTACTTGTGCTGTTCTAATGGGGATTATATAATTTTGGTGGATTGAGAAACACTTCAATGTTGTTTTTGATTCAGTGTGTATATATAAATTTTATTGTCTCCAAATTAAGATAGAAAATAGGGAAGATATTTAATTTCAGGATTTAAAAATTTAAACTTCCACTTGTTTTAATTTAAGAATTAGCAATTTGATCTCAACATTATAAACTTGAATACTTGAACTTCTAAATTAAGTTTGTTGGCTTGAATTTCAAATTTCAACTTAGGGGCTTGCGTACTTGATCTCAAGATCGTAAATTTGGATTTTAGCTTAAGAGTTTAATAGTGATTTGAATTTTAAGTAGGGAGTTTAATAGCTTGATATCAAAGTTAGTTACAATTTGATTGATTGGCTTGAACTTTGACTTGATAACTTTATCCTATTGATTTCAAGGTTTGAGTGATAACTTGATGACTTGACAGCTTAATTTCAAGATTTATAAGTTTGAATTTCAACAGTTCATCTCAAGTTTTACAAAGATTAAAATTTGTAAATTATGAAATTTGTAAAGTTTGATGTCAAGGTTAACAACGACTTGATTAGTTGGCTTGAACTTTAATTTAAGGGATTGATTGACTTGAAATTTTGGGAACTTGATTTCAAGATTTGTATACTTGAGTTTTAATAGATTTCAAGTTTTGCAAAACTTGAAATTTTAATGTAGAAATTGAAGACTTGAACTAGCTCAAAAGATTAACCTTAAAATTAAAAGGTTAGACTTGTTAAATTTCAACTTCTTTTTTCTTCACCATTTGTTGGAATTCTTTTCTTTATTCTTTTATTTTGTAATTGTAATTTTTTTACTTCCTTATGGAATCACTTTATTTATAGTAGAGAAATGAAGAGTCAAGAAATTTTTATTACATTTTTTGAACTCTTGTTACTTTGTTAGATTTTTCATTAAAAAATGACGATTGACCAAGTTAATATTGTAAAACTATCTTTATACTCTTAATATTAATAAAATAATGTTTATTTATATTATGATATAATGTATCTTTAATATAGAAATTACATTACTATTAATTAATTAATTTTTTTGGAATCTTTTTTTTGTGTTAATGATTATTTTTCAAATTATTATGTTGTACATTAATATTTGAAATATATATTATATAATAAATTAGTAATTATACATATATAATATTTCTATATTAATAACTACGTTTAAATTTTTTTACAATAAATTTTATTTTTTTCTTTTACTTTCACTTTTTTTTTCTATCAATATTAAACAATTATGAAAAAACTTTATTCTTAACTTTTTGTTTTTATGTATTTTTTTATTAATAATATAAAGAAAATTACATAGCACATTTATAAAATTTGTGCGCTGTGTATAAAATCAAGAGGTAAGTAAAATTAACGGAAAATTGTATCCAAGTCATACTTGGTAATCTTTTAAAGTTATTAGTCATACCAAAAAAAATATTACTTTTAAGTTACATTAATGTGAAAAGTTTTATATTTAAGTCATACTTTTAGTGGATCCCACAGATTTATTTTAAATATAATTTATAATATGACTTAAATATTTTTTTTATAATTAATTGAGAAGAAATTATCAAAAATTATGAAACCAAAAATTACGTTTTCCGTTTTCGTTTCATTCCTTAAAATTAACTCTAACAGGGTTGAATTGTGAATCCAAACGCCAGCAACCCTTCTATCTGGCAATAATGGAATTGTGCAAGTTAAACTTCTAGAATTGTTAAAAGTTATATTTATAATTATTTTTTCTGTAAATTATACATTTACAATTACATTTTTCTGTAACTTAAAGAGTCAGAGTAAGCGTCACCGCCAATCGCTTCTTCTCCGACTCCCTACCGACACTTCCCTCCCCTGGTTAACCTTCCGAAATCCAATCAACCAACCACCCATTTCTCATCAATGGCTTCGCAGCCGACTATCCCAATCTCAAACTCCCAATCGACCACCGTCTCTGGAGGCGGCCAATCCCAGCAGCCGATAGCTACTCCGGCATTCCGTGCGTTCATCACGCGGATCTCCTCCTCCGTCCGCCAGGGTTTCGCTAATCGCCGCCCCTGGTACGAGCTCGCCGACCGGTCCTCATTTGCCCGCCCCGACTCCCTCTCCGAGGCCGCCTCCCGCATTCGCAAGAATTTCAACTACTTCCGCGTGAACTACGTTACCTTGATCGCCGTTGTATTGGCTTTCTCTCTCCTATCTCACCCAGTCTCTCTCCTTGTCCTCCTCTGCCTCCTCGCCGCCTGGTTCTTCCTCTACCTCTTCCGGCAGTCGGATCAGCCCTTAGTGGTCTTCGGCCGTACGTTCTCCGATCGGGAAACCCTAGGCGTGCTGGTCGTGTCCACCATTGTTGTGGTGTTTCTCACCAGCGTCGGATCGCTTCTTATCTCTGCTCTCTTAGTTGGATTGTCAATCGTTTGTGCACACGGCGCATTTAGGATGCCCGAGGACCTGTTTCTTGACGACCAAGAGCCCGCCAACGCTGGCTTCCTCTCATTCCTTGGCGGCGCTGCCTCCTCCGCTGCTGCAGCGGCGGCTCCAGCCGTAGCCGCTCGAGTCTAATGCAGATTTGATCAGACGTCGCACGATCTGATAGACTGATTCATCTTACGTGAGCAGCAAGGGTAATATGAATTTGATTCCAACTGCTTCAATTGAATTCTTTCAAAAATGATCCATGGCCTCGGATTTTGCAGAAATTGATTAGGATTTTAATTCCATTGTATGTAGATTGGATCTGTAACCTGCAATTTTAGATATGTCTTTATTGTCTAAGATTTAGCCTAAATTGCTTCATTGTTATGGTTTGTTTCTAATTCTGTTTCTTTTTGATTTTTTGGTAACTCATGTCCGGGCCAATTGCCCTTACCTCAACTAATCCTGGGCCCTAAAGTTAATGTGTTTCTATTTGATTTTGATGATTAATATTTCAATTTTCCATGGACAATTTTTTCATCTCTTACATTTTCATTTACATTTGAAGAAATTTTGATAACATTTGGCTCCCCGAAATTGTTTGTTTTGGAGTCTTTTCTAACCTTGACTGGTATAAGTTTCTTTTATACTGTTCCTTCCCTGTTTGTATTATATATGTATATTACTTGTAACGGAGTTCTTCATGCTTTTATTTACTGAAAAAACTTCCTAGGGTTTTTTGGAGGGATGATATCTAGTCTAGGCTGTATCATTTTATTTGCAATTTGGTTTGTTGCTTTTATCGTCTGTACATTCATGTCTTCACTCTATTATTATTATTATTTTATTATTATTATTATTATTGTTACTTATACTGGAGGTATTCCCACCTAATCTCATAGTTATCCTAACTCTCTCCACGAGATTTAGAGCTAAGTAATGTTGAAAGGGTTCCAGTTGATGACCTGTGTGCTGAACTGCTCTTGTTTGAGCTATTCTCGCTCTGTCTTGTATATCTAGGCCCTTTGGTTCCCTTTAGGTCTAAGCAGAAATCACGTGGAAGAGACCACACTATAGTTTTTGAGGGCCGGAATGGCAACAGAGTGGGGCCCCTCTCTGACGTGGATGCGAGATTTTATTTAGTTTCCTTGGATGATTTTATTTACTTTCCTTAGATAATGAAATTTTATTTTATTTCAATCCTAACCTATACGCAATCAGAAGCATGTAAAATCCTAATTTTTCAAGCGAAAAGTTAGAGAAAATAAAATTTCAGCAAATTCTGTATTCAATTAATAATGAAAACTTCCAAACTCTTACAATTCCTAACCTTTATATAGGTTAAGATTAAAATAAAATAAAATAAAATCTCGTTATCTAAGGAAAGTAAATAAAATCATCTAAGGAAACTAAATAAAATCTTACATCCACGTCATTCTTCTCCACTTAAAAAAAAAAACTTGTCCTTGAGTTATCTAAGGTAAGATTAAAAAAAAAAAAAAATTGGAGGACCATCACGAGCGAGCACCTTCAATGCAATTTCCGTTGCTGACAAAATTATGTATAATTCCAACCTGAGAATAATTTTCATCTTTACACACGATAGTGATCTAATTTTGTTTTCAACGAACAATTCTTTGAGCAATCCTTCAGGGTTGAAAAATTCAGCCACATCAACCCAAATTTCCTTAACATAATATTTATCCATCTCAATAAAATTAATAAATTCCAATATACTTCATTTTTAACTCCTACTATTTGACGATTGATGATACAACTAACTTCTTCACCACCACCGAATAATAAATCCAAATTGTAGTGCTCATTACCAAACTGATCAATAAATTCTAATGTTTTTAGAATTTTTAATCTCCTTCCTTCGAAAACCAATTATAATTTTATTTTCTTTCAAAAATAATTGATCTAAATTATAACTATCTTCAAAAATAGTATCCATAAAAATAGAAGTTTCTTTTATCCAATATCTTTAAGCTTATCACAATTTATTGAAAACTCCTCAATTATCTTTTCTGTCTCAATCTCCTTGATCTCTTGTCGCTGTGATTCGGACTCAATTAGATCGGTTTGTTTTGCCAGCTTGTAGAATTCAGCAGTATATGCATTGACAGCTTGTCATTTTGCGAAGAGTGTTGGTGCTGCTGGAATAAATACTAATCATAATTGGGTGGTAAAAATCGGCTTCTCAACATTTTCTTCATCTTGCTCCACAATCTCATTTTATCTTTTCCTTCACGTCTACGATTCTCTTGCAAACGATCCCCCAAGCTGAAGCATCTCTACGAAGTCGAACCGCAACATATTTCACCTTTTTTTCTTCAGGGATGCAAGTGAAATCAAAATACCTTTCAATTTCAGCAACCCAATCTAGGAATCCCTTAATATCTACGAATTCATCAAAAAGGAGTATTAGCATTCAGACGAAAATCAAATTATCGGTCGTAGTTTTGTTGTTGCCCCTTTCTTACGCCCGCGTTAGCAAACTTGAATGTTTCAACTTTCTCATCTGTTGATGACTCACCTCTCCTGTTGATAGATTGATGACGAGGATCAATAATAGCACTAGTTGCAAGGTTCTAGGGCCGACCACGAGGAATATCTTCAGCATGCCTCCCATCGCCTCGCAGCATCTCTATTAGGTCTTCGAGACGAGCAAGCATCGCTGCTATCTCGTTGCACATTTGCTGTACTTCGCTAGTGCATGAGTAACCACTAGCATTGTCTTGCGTCATCAGATTAGGGAAAACCTTATTCTGATACCACCTGACGCAACCGGAAGCGTGTAAAGCCCTAACTTTTCAAGCGAAAGTTAGAGAAAATAAAATCTTAGCAAATTCTGTATTCAATTAACAATGCAAAGTTTTAAACTCTTACAATTCCTAACCTTTATAGGTTAGGATTGAAATAAAACAAAATAAAATCTCATTATCTAAGGAAAGTAAATAAAATCATCTAAGGAAACTAAATAAAATCTCACATCCACGTCACTCTCCCCCATCATCAGTACCCCTGTCCCCCTGTTGCTTTGTGAAGGGTGTCCTCGTGAGCTTCCTGCCTTATCTCATTAAGGACAATAATATTTTTCTATTTGCTTGTAAAAATGAGAAACCAAACAAAATATATACAAGCTAGTTATTTGAAATGAAATAAAATAAACATACCAATATATAAAAAAAAAAAAAATCATTAGAACACTTACATTTCAAGTTCTCAACATAAAAAGTGACAATAGTGAATGTGTTTTTGTAATTGTAAATCTAATTGAGCCAGGGCAAGTATTTCTGCCCTAATTCGACCTTGCCCCTAACCCTATCAGGCTTTAGTTTTGTCTCTCCCTGCTCCATTAGAGTAAGAACTAATTGGGTTCCTTGCTTAGCTTGCTTGCCTTTTTGGGCATCTTGATTTTCAATTTTTTTTCCCTAAGTGATCATGGGCTAAATACTTGTTGGGTTCATCTGTGTATTATGGTTGATCACTGAATTTTGGACACTGTCTAAAATTAATTTTCCATGAAGAGATTAGATTGCAGAATGGTATTTTATCACCCATTTTTCTTTTTAATGCTTCATAAACTCGAAAAGTCATATCATAGGCTTGTAGTGGAGTACCGGTGGGCCATTCAATTTGGGAAGTATTTTTGGGCTATTGCTGCATTTGGATTTGGCTTTAAGTTTATGAACCAGTGTCAAAGGGGGAGTTGTGCAACCTCCCCAACTGGCTCAAGTTCAAGCCTAGTTGTGAATAGCTTGGATTTGGACTCCATATTGGGTTGTGGTTCGATTGAGTTTTGGAGATGTTCATTTTTTTGTGTGTGTAGATGCTGTAGAATTTAGGTTGGTTGTTTGGAGACAAAAAGGGCTTTACGAACAATCAGTTTCAGCATTCATTTAAATGTAACAGGAGTGCTGGTAGTTTCATTGTGGAACAGAGAGAGGAGGTCAGCCGAGGAAGAATTTTGACTATTGACCCTGTTATGCAATTACTGATAAACAAAACCCTGAATCATGAGTTGCGAAAGTATTAGTTACAGGTTTTGCTGGTGAGCATCAGGGAGCTGATGTATTAAAGGTGAAAAATACAATATGTTGTTTTACTTATTAAACACCTCTGGATTATGCAGCAATTGAAGATCCCCTATTATTTGGCTTCAGCTTTAGTGTCCCAATGTCATCCTAGCTGTTGTTTGATAAAGCATAGGTATCAGAGATACCAGAGATGGCTCTGCAGGTCTCTTGGGTGGTGGGTTTTACCGGCTCACTTCCACTCAAATATCCTTGTTTCTTGGACATTCAAGTCTTTCCTAGCTATGCAAATAAAACGCACAGCTTGCATATTGATTTTAATTTTGATTAGCTGGGAAATGATTTTTCATAAAGATCTTCTCCATTTTTAGGGTGCTTTCTAGGGATTATTTAAACCACACATTTTTCTTAAGAGAATTGAAGGGGGAGGGGGACTGTTCCTGCTACTTCTGTTTCTGGCCTGCACATCTAAGTGAACCACTAGTTGCTAGCTCAGAACCACCCATTATTCGGCTTAGAAGAGATGTAGTTCTTTTCTTTGTCTCACAGTTGTGGTACTTTGGTAGTCCTCACTCCTCGTTACTAATTGATTCCTTTCTTACAAGAAATTGCTACAGCTGCTGCTGCTCCAAGATAAATTTTTTTTTTCGTAAGTACTGCTACAAGATAATTACTACTAAAATTACAAGTACCTCGTGTGGAAAGGGAGATGAGCGCAGGACCAAACTAATTGAACCGAACCCCTTTGACCGAATTTACTCGGTTCAGTTCGATTACTTCTGTTTTTGCTCAGCTCCCGCCTAAATGGAGTGAGTTTGAGAACAGAGGTTGTTCCCTCTCCAAGAATTTACTGTGTTATAGAAGTTAAAGAGGAAAATATGCTTCCTAGAGTTGATCACGAATCTTGATTTGCATCACTACAATTTTTATTTCCCCCAACACTTGACAGGATTTGGAATCTATGTTGTAATATAAACGGCAATAAATTTGAACTCTTATGTTATTATTGCGTTTTGGACATTTTCGTTGAGAACAATTAACTGCTCATAGTTCTCTCATCTAATTCCACTCATTCAAAGATGGCATGATTATTGCTTACAAGAATTAGGGTTTAATTTTAAATTTTTCTAAGATGAAAAGTTAAAGCTCATATTTTTATAATTATAATTTTTTAAGTTTACCATTTTTAGAATTACAAAAAGTTGAGTTTATAAAAACAAAATAATTTTACTAAAAATTATTTTTTTCTTAAGGGGCCGTTTGGAGAGTCGACTTTTACAAAACAAATTATAAAACATTACAAACTTTGGATTATTTTTGTTTTCCGTGTGTTTACTTTAAAATTTTAAATTTTACAATTTTTTTTTTTACAATTTTTTGTTAATTTTTAACAACTTTTATTAACTTTTTGATAATTTTTTTGATCAAAATTGTTATAGTTGGTGATTGACCGCATTATAATAGATTGTATTAGAAAATTTGAGTTGGTTTTTTAAATGCCAAAAAATAATATATTGTGTCAAAAAAATTTGAGCTAATTTTTCAAACATAAAAAAATTAATGTTTTAAATTTTGCATTTTTTTATTTTTTTCTTCTAAATGTCCTTAATTTTTATCTATTTATTTATTTATTTTTTGTCTTCGCCGTAAGTGAAAGAAACGCATTGTTCAGATATTTTTGTCCTTAGAGTGCGTTTGGGAGGACGAAAAAAACAAAAAAAAAATAAAAAAAATGTGGTTTAGTTAATTTTTTAGTATTTGACGCGTAGTCACCGATTCACTTTTTTTAAAGATGAATAATAAAATTTTTTAATTTTTGTGTTAGGTTTTTAGAGAAAAAAATCGTAAGAATGATTTTTTTAGATCCATTACAACGGTTTTATATCAAAATTTATTAAAAATTGTTGAAAAATTTTTGTGTAAAAATGTTATTGAGTTTTGTGAAATATTATTGGAGTTTATAAAAAATTTATTGAGGATTGTAAAAAAATTGTTGAGATATGTAAATATATATAAATTTATAAAAATTTCATGGAATATAAAAAATACAAAATATATTAAAAAATTTTGTAGATATTAAAAAATTTTCAATGATTTTTATCCAACCAAATACTCTTAATTGAACATGCGAAGAAAGACTAGTAAATAACAAGAAGAGACCTAAAAAAATTAAAATAAAATAAATATAAGAAAAGCCAATGGATCTTGATGTGGGCCAAGTGTCATGTCACCATAAAAGGAGGAGTCAAAAGGGCGTTAGATTTTAAAGGATTTGGTCGGAAACAAGCAATCAACACTTATCAATTTTTATATTAAATTTTTTTATAATTCGATTTATTGTAAATTTTAATAAATTATATAACCGATCAAATTTTATCAAATATTATTTTATATTAAATTTTTATATTTTTACTGTAATTTTTTTTTTTTGGTTAAACTTCTACCAAACAAACACTCCTTAATAATTAACGACGGGAGGACATCCCATGCTCTGCTTCACAAACACGAAAATCGTCAACCAATCCAACGGTGCACATTAAAGGTAGTCCAACTCCTCATGGAGACGGTGACGTCAGCCAGACAAACCATTAAAACCTCGGATTGACTAAACACCACCCTTAAAAGCCTCCTAGCGGTAGGTTGTCTGGCACCCGGAAGGTCGTCAACAACCATGAGCTGGCATTGATGGTGAAGTGCACAACCCGGTTCAATTTGGAGCGGGTCAGCATTACGATTTTTTCTTTAAACCTGCTTTGATTAAATTTAAAATTATAAAAATAATTTAATTAAATTTATTTTATATTTTAAAATTTGAAATATAAGTATTTGAATATTGATTAATTAATATATTGAAATTTTATTTTTATTATTTTGGTTAATAATTAGTTTGTTTAATCAAATAAAAATTTTAATTTTAATTTTAATGAGATTAGGCAAGACCTAATTGGAGCGAAAAATTACTTAGTATTTGTTTGGAGTGTCAAAATTTGATAAAAAATAAAAAAATAGATAAATTTTAAATTATTGTGTATTTGGTGCATTCTCTGAAAAGTGTGAAAAATTGATAAAAATTTAAAATAATCGATAAAAATTAGAGACAATTAAAAAAATAAATTTTTTTTTTTGGTGCGAAAAAATTAAAAATTTGACTGAAGAAGAATTTGGGAAGAAAAAATTAATTTTTTTAAAGTTAATTACTAATTAACTGCTAAAAAATTATTTTTTTTTTTGTTTGAAAAAAAAAAAAAAAGCTAGCAAATTGAGGACAAATACAATGGTAGAGAGTGGAAAGCTTCAGATGCGCGCACTAAAAAGATAGCCGTTAGGGAGGAGAGCGGCTGAGTGGCTGAGACAATAAAAGCCCCAGCGTTTGAACTCCTAGGCATGTGTGTGTGATTAGAAAAACTAGCCGTTTGTTTTTCTTCGGTGGGAGAAGAAAGAGCGTCTGAACCTCCTTGCCCACCTGACAGTTTCGTGTCTCCCAAAAAAACAAGATTCCTTCGTTTTATCCTCATCCTCTACTCTCTCTCTCTCTCTCTAATGTCTTCACGTGGTCCATCACGGAAACCCCACGTCCCCATCTCATATATACAAATACATTCTGTTCATATTAACAATTAGATAGGCAAACCCAAAAAACAAAATAAATTATAAAAAAGAAGAAACTTCTTATCTTTCTTCTTCTTCTTTCTTCTTCAGCTGCTTTCATGGAGTGTCAAAGTGGAATATTCAGCAGTTTTTGCCTATACCCATTTCAGAGACTTCATTTTCCGGTGAAAGGAGATGCCAGTGGGTGTTGCATTTCTGATAATAACAAGGAAAAATGGAAATCTCAAAAAGAGATGTTTTTTCTTCATACACAGCTTTTGTTCTTTCTTCACCTACTGATTTGTGCTGTCCAGTCTGTTTCAGGCCAAGCTTGGGACGGTGTGATTGTCACCCAAGCTGATTTCCAAGCCCTTCAAGCTTTCAAACACGAACTGGTTGACACAAAAGGCTTCTTGAGGAGCTGGAACGATAGTGGCTATGGCGCTTGTTCAGGTGGCTGGATGGGCATCAAATGTGCTCAGGGACAAGTCATAGTGATTCAGCTTCCATGGAGAGGCTTAGGGGGAAGAATCACTGAAAAGATTGGGCAGCTTCAAGCTCTCCGGAAGCTCAGCCTTCATGACAATCTGATTGGAGGCCCATCCCCACGGCTTTGGGGTTTCTCCCCAACCTCAGAGGTGTTCAGCTATTCAACAATCGGATCTCGGGTTCAATCCCTCCTTCTATTGGGTCTTGCCCATGCTTCAAACTCTCGATTTCAGCAATAATTCACTCTCCGGGACAATCCCGGATAGCCTAGCAAACTCTACAAAGCTTTACAGGCTCAATCTGAGCTTCAATTCATTGTCTGGTTCAATCCCAGCCAGTCTCACTCGGTCAACTTCCCTCATCTTCCTTGCTCTTCAATACAACAATCTCTCTGACTCTATCCCAGACTCCTGGGGTGGGGAAAGTGTAACACAAAGGACAAGTTTTCACCAACTTCAGTCCTTAACCCTTGATCACAACTTCTTCTCTGGAAGCATTCCCTTCTTTAGGCAAGTTAAGTGAGCTTCAGCTCTCTCTAAGCCACAACCAAATCACTGGAGCAATACCAATTGAAATGGGAAGGCTCTCAAGGCTTAGAACACTG